>JAQFVV010006460.1:600000-1143308 GCA_028023455.1 Epiperipatus broadwayi | reverse complement strand
TACACTTTTATTTATGTATTTGAGTAAGAATGAATTAATTTTAATTTTATTATCATATGAACTTATATTCATGATTTATATTTTTACTATGTTTAAATTAAACTCATGGGATTGAATAAAATATTTATTTGAGGGAATAGCGCTTGCGAAAAATCTTGAGAATTACTAATAAATTTATGGTGTGTGTCAACCTATCATGAAGTGTCTTATGAGCCTTTCCAGGGTTCTGTTCCTATACATTATTATTATGTTTATATTTTAAGCAGAATAAATCAGTATATTAGTTGTCCTTACTATTAAAATAATTTTCATTATGTATGAACCCACATCTGCTAAATTGCTGGTGTTTTTCTGAATTGTCAGAATAACTAAGGAGGATGATTTTGCTTATTAAATATGAAGTAAAGATTAATATTGCTTTACAATATTAAATGGCATTAGTCTGTTCTGGTGGTTAATCTGCACAGATTAATTATTTGCCACTTTCTGTATTTTTACACTCATTCCTGCATTGGTGATTAATCCATGGAATTGTGTAATTATATTTGTTGCTTCATGATGGTGTATAAACCCATAGGGCATTCAGTGTTGTATTATTTCTATGTGTAGATGAATGCATCCACAGGAATATAATTTTACTTCATAAATGTAAGTTTGGGCAAAGTATTTTGTATTATTATGATAAAATTATCTTCTTCCATCTATAAGTCTAACGTATAAGTTCAGTCATAAAGTGTAGCAGGGCATCTTATCTAAATTATCTCCATAATGTATTACCTGCTTGGTTCTGGAACTGACACATTAGGTATTTCATGATTTGATATTGAATTTCAGTATAGTTTCCTCAAGGCAGAAATTAGATCAAATTATAATAAAATTTATGATTAGGCTTTTATAAAACTGTGCTTATGATATATTTATTGAAGGAAACAACTGGAATGATAGTTTATTTGTTTTATTTATTTATTTGTTTATTTATGTATCTATTTATTATATTAAACATCATACATCAATTATTTGTTAATCATTAAATTGTAAATAAATATTAATTTATAATTAAACTTACTGTGCCATTGCTATTTGTCATTCATAAAATTGAAATCCTATATCTTGAATAGAGCATACATTGGAGTACATACTGTTGTAAGAATAACATAAGAGTCTTAGTAATATTCTGAGAAAACATTTGAATGCTTTTGTCCTTGGTAATTTATGATGTGTAAGGTACAATAAAATCCCATTTGCCTTTTCCATCACTTTAGCTTTGCATTGTTGATTCTAGTACATGATACAAAATTGATTGATTTTATAAACTTATAAACAGATTTACCAGATAATGCTATGATTGAATTTATTTTCTTAATGTTATAATTGTAATTTATCAAACACAACAAGAGTCACATTGCTATTTATTAAATTATGAATTTAAGTTTATAAGGAAAGAACCCAAGTTTTCCATGCTTACTTATTATTGCAAAGCACATACCTAGGCTAGCATTTGTACCAAAACCATACATGTCACTCTTAAAGAATAATCTTTAATAGTTCCACAAATTATACCATCTTGTCCATGGTTGGCCATAAGGTCTCATGCAATGAAAAATCACAGATTAAGGTTTTGAAGGATAATAAAATTACATACTTATAATTTGTCTAATGTACTTTTATATACTGCTACGATGGGTCTTCGCGGTGTACCCTGGCTGTGACCAGATTAGATCATAACAATTTCATGTTATATCATTAATTTCATTTGTTAGGATGTGATCAGACTTTTTGGTTACAGTTTTTAGCATGTAATGTGATAGGTTTGATTACTTCATCACATGTGCTCCAGAATTTGGTTACAATATATGGTATATCACTATCAGTTCAATTAAGATAATGCATTAAGTATTAATCTTTTTAAAAAACATGATATACATATTGTGCCAATGTCAAATTGGCACATGTATATAAAATAATTTTGTATAAAAATTATTATCAAAATCTTTCGGAAAAAAGAATTTGAAAGTTACAATTAATTACTTTAAAGATGGGAGAGGGGGTTTTCCTATAAAAAAAACAAAAAACAAACTAAGAGTTTATAAAAGAAAGAGTGTTATTATTATAAATTAAAAGTTAAAAATCTCTTTTCATTCCAGTTTAGTAGAATAAATGCGTATATATGTGCGATGGTAAATAGAAATAAATGTTAGCTCATTAATAAGATAAATGCGTGTTAGAATAATATTAAAAAATAAATAAATATTGAAATGAAATGTATTTAAAAACACAGTGGTGGACTACTAATTAAAGATATGAAAACAACACATTTTAAAATAGCTACTACAAATTAAACAATCGACAAAAACACGTTGTCATGGGATTAATTACTAATGGAATTTCGACAACACCTATTGCGCCTTTTCCCGGAGGATATGAAAACAAAAACAATTCACAGACATAAATAGCTAGATTTTATCGGACATTCAGTTTGAGTTTGCAATTCAGTCTAGTTTCCAGTGACAGTTTGCTTCAGTACAATTTCTATTATGTATACAGAAACCAACATGCACTGTTGAGTGGCCTTGGAAATATACGCTTGGGCTTCAGCCTTTTGAGTCCAACAAGATCATCACAACCTGCCTGTGAAATAATGTCGGCATAACAACTCGGAAACCCTCCATCAAAACGTGCAACTGTCTCCAAGAAGAAACCAACGGATTACCATAAATTCTCTTCAATAAACAAAATCTAACTGGTTAGATATAATCCATCAGAAGTAACAGAAGCAGCCAACAACAAGAAAAAAAATCCTAGGTATATATTTTATTATTATCATTTATACGTAGTAGTCACCACTGTAATCTGTAAATATTCAAGATTCAAATTCTATGAACTTTATCATACATAAAATGAACTATTGATATGTGTGTGTAAGTTTCAAATACTATTAATGCTTTAGTATTATGTTTGTGAATGTGAAAAGATTTAAAGGTCAAATATTATTTATGCTTTTTTCTTAAAATATATTATCATGTGTTAATTTTTTTTAAAAAAAAAGTGCTTGTGTTAAAATTGGATTTATAGAAATGTTTATAATGCGTGAATGTTAGTTAATAAATTATCTTTAAAACTTAATTAATGATAAGTAAAATAAATTATCTTTAAACTTAAACTTTATTTGTCGGTCAATTCTTCTTACCAACCTTTTATTAATTATTTCCACCACCAATTTTTGTATAATTTATTACAGATTAAAATTAGACTGGGCTAGTTTATGGGATGGTTTCGAGCGCTGGATTATGAGCCTACTGACCAAAGACGTTGTTTATTCTTTTGAATAGATAGCTGGCGCCTGGAGTTTACTCTGAAACAAATAAAGTGTTTGGATAGTAGGGGTTTGAATCTAGCAGCCGAGATGGGCCATTGTGGATAGTTAAAGCTATTAATAAGATCTCCCATTTTGCTCGAACGTGCAGGTTCGTTCACGTAACCTTCATAATATTATAAATGTATTATGAAGGAGTTTGAAACCGGCCAAAACTTATATATACGTATAAGTAGGTGGTTTCAACGGTTCGACCCGGTACATAAATGGCTTTACCCAACGTTTGGGGCTGAACCTAAGAAATAACAGTAAATAAATGCTTTGTTTCTTGTTTAAAAATAAAAACCTTAAAGAAATCTAAATTACGTAGGTAAAAGTGTATTAAATTAAAAATAAAAAAAGAATTGACTGAAATTTTTTTTTCTTACTTCTTTAAATGAAAAGAGATTTTGTGCTATTTACGTTCTGTTAAATAAATGACAGTTGGGTGTTTGGGCGGAGTTAAAGCATTAAGATCGGGTAGGATAAATGGACAACGGAGGGCGGAGCCAGCGTGTATTTCCAGTTTAGAAAGAAATCGATAAAATAGAAATTAGTAAACTTATGAGCGTGAATAGAATATAATATTAAAGAAAAATAATATAAAAAAGTAAATTTTAAAATTATAAATATGACAAGAAATAAACCTAAAATGGAGACTCAAGGTAAAAAAACAGACAATGTTCCCAGCGAGGAACAAAATAAAACCGAAACTAGTGAAATAGAAAAGATGCCCAGTGAAGAAAAAATAGAAACTCAAGCAAAAGAAGTAGAGAATGCCTCTAGTGAGGAACAAAAAGATAAAAACAAAAAAGAGGTTGAGCAAAAAGAAGATAATAGGGAAGTCATAGCGTTATTAACTAGCATGTTTGAAAAACTAAAAGAAACAGCCGAAGAATATAAAAAAATAGCTGAAGAGCTTAAAAACCAAAATAATGAAATGAAGAGTAAATTGGAAGGGCAACCTGAAATGCTTGAAAAGTTAAAGGACCAGATCGAAATGGGCCAGAATAAAATAAAAGAAGAAATTAGGGAAGAAATAGAAGAGATTAAAACACAAGTAGAAAATCAAATAGAGACCGCTTACCAAGCAATTGAAAAAAATAAGATAGAAGATAGAAAAGTAATTGAAGAGACAAAAGTCGGAATGACGGATTTAGCTTGGAAAGTAAATCAAAAGGATAGTAAAAATAGTTCGCAAACGGAAATAAAACAGTGTGACCACTTGAGTGCAAACACGCACATTATAAACAATCCGGCAATTGTGAACCAGTTTTTGAAAATACGGATATTTTCTGGCCATCAAGGTGAAGCTCCTATGGAGCATTTAAATAGTTTGGAGCGCTATTTCACTCTAAATCAATGATCGCAATAGCATGTAGCCATTTACAAGGGGGTCTCATTTTGGTGGGACTCTTTATATAAAAAACCCGTCACTTTTGCCGAATATAAAAGTGCTGTTTTAGCTAGTTATTGGAATGAAGATTATCAGGAAAATCTTCGTCACCAGATCTCACAAGATAAATGGCGACCTGGTGAACCGTTCGTGTCTTTTTTTAGAAGGCAAGTCGCGAAATTACGCTCTTTGACAGCAGACTCACTATCTGAACAACAAATCATCAGGATAGTTCGCCATAGTTTTCCTCATAAGGTCGAGCAAATTCTCATAGGAACTGAAAGGAAAACAGTGGAACAAATGGCAGAATTGTTGAGCGCTTTCGACAGAGCTAGACCAACTTTTGATACGAGAGATAGAGGATTCAAACCCCAGCTTAGAGAGCCGGCTGTAAATGCCGTAAGATATAGACATAGGTCGAATTCGGGGAGTCCCCGGAGGAGACGTTATTCTAATAGTCCCGAGAGAACAAAAATCTTTCGAAGAACCGACAGCGATCCTGACATCTCTTGTACTAGATTTAAGGAAAGGCCCAGGGGTGATTCTCAATCCCCCAGCACAAGTGGCTATATGCAGAAAAAAATATATGATAAAGAACGGCCAGACAAAAATTAAAAATATTAATCTGATGGATTCGCTGGCTTGACCTAGTTATTAACGACCATGGACTCGGAATAGTGAAAAATGTTCAAAGTTTAATGAAATAAATGAAAAAAACGAGTATCAAGTTAGTTGAATAATTAAAAATGATTAAAGGTAGTCTTAGTAAATAAATAATAATCTTAGAGTTTTTAAAATGTTAAAGCAATGATAAAATGATTTATGTCAAAACCTTCGATTATGTCTTATCGATGATATTGATATCCCAGCTCATAAGTCTAGAACATAGCGGAGCGTGACCTAAACAAAAAAAAAATGTGTAAAATCAAAATAGACAAGCAAAATGAAAATGTTTGTAGAATTAAATAAATGAAAAAGATAACGGGATTTCTAGAATAAAATCAAGTTAGATATTTGCATAACAAATGAATCACAATAAAGTAAAACAGTTTTTTTTTCTGAGTATGCGCACATTAAAATAAAATAGTTTTGAATATACGCAAGTTAATAAAAGTTGAATAAATAATGGATCGTAATATAATAAAAATAGTTTTTCTGAATACACGCACATAGATAAAGAAGTTAAAATAATGGTTTAAGAATAGTATCGTAAAACTAATATTTAAAGTAATGTTCGTAATGATTAAAAATCAATATTATAAGATTAGTGTAAAGAAATATTTAAATAATGTTTCTGAAGGGTTATAAATAATACTGGAATATAAATGAATAGTGTAAAATATTGTTCGTGTAAATTTAAAAATAAGGTTGGAAGATTATTAATAAAAAAATAAAAGTCAATCTAAGGTGTATTAAGAGTGTGTAAGTATACATGTGTATATACGCGCACATACACTGGTAATATTCGGTAAATACGATACCTTATGATGAGTATCTTAAATGTGTTTATCCAGATATCCTTTTAGGTTATTTTCTTGGTACTGCTGCACCTTATGATGAGTGCAAAAAGGGACTTATTTATTATAGATTCCCTGTAAGCAAGTCCAGTAATAACTCGATATCTAGAATATTAGTAGGTGTAGAATTATGCTGCACGTATACACATGTGTTAAATAAAGATGTTCGTAATGATTTACAAATAATATTATAAGATTAGTAATAAAAATATAAAGTCAATCTAATGTGTATTAAGAGAGTGTAAGTATGTATGGGTGTATACGTGCACATACACTGGTAATATTCGTTAAATACGATACCTCATGCTGCGTATCTTAAATGTATTTATCCAGATATCCTTTTTTGGTTATTTTCTTGGTACTGCTGCACCTTATGATGAGTGCAGAATGGGACTTATTTATTATAGATTCCCTGTAAGCAAGTCCAGTAATAACTCGATATCTAGAATATTAGTAGGTGTAGAATTATGCTGCACGTATACACATGTGTAGGAATTATCTAAAATAATAAATTAATAAATCTTTACAGTCAACAATTAAAATTGCAAGAGATAAAATGGTCAAAAATGACGCATTTTACTCTAAAACGGAGGGGGGTGTAATGTGCCAATGTCAAATTGGCACATGTATATAAAATAATTTTGTATAAAAATTATTATCAAAATCTTTCGGAAAAAAGAATTTGAAAGTTACAATTAATTACTTTAAAGACGGGAGAGGGGGTTTTCCTATAAAAAAAACAAAAAACAAACTAAGAGTTTATAAAAGAAAGAGTGTTATTATTATAAATTAAAAGTTAAAATTCTCTTTTCATTCCAGTTTAGTAGAATAAATGCGTATATATGTGCGATGGTAAATAGAAATAAATGTTAGCTCATTAATAAGATAAATGCGTGTTAGAATAATATTAAAAAATAAATAAATATTGAAATGAAATGTATTTAAAAACACAGTGGTGGACTACTAATTAAAGATATGAAAACAACATGTTTTAAAATAGCTACTACAAATTAAACAATCGACAAAAACACGTTGTCATAGGATTAATTACTAATGGAATTTCGACAACACCTATTGCACCTTTTGCCGGAGGATATGAAAATGAAAACAATTCACAGATATAAATAGCTCGATTTTATCGGACATTCAATTTGAGTTTGCAATTCAGTCTAGTTTCCAGTGACAGTTTGCTTCAGTACAATTTCTTTTATGTATACAGAAACCAACATGCACTGTTGAGTGGCCTTGGAAATATACGCTTGGGCTTCAGCCTTTTGAGTCCAAAAAGATCATCACAACCTACTTGTGAAATAATGTCGGCATAACAACTCGGAAACCTTCCGTCAAAATGTGCAACTGTCTCCAAGAAGAAACCAATGGATTACCATAAATTCTTTTCAATAAACAAAATCTAACCGGTTAGATATAATCCATCAAAAGCAACAGAAGCAGCCAACGACAAGAAAAAAAATCCTAGGTATATATTTTATTATTATCATTTATACGTAGTAGTCACCACTGTAATCCGTAAATATTCAAGATTCAAATTCTATGAACTTTATCATACATAAAATGAACTATTGATATGTGTGTGTAAGTTTCAAATACTATTAATGCTTTAGTATTATGTTTGTGAATGTGAAAAGATTTAAAGGTCAAATATTATTTATGCTTTTTTCTTAAAATATATTATCATGTGTTAATTTTTTTTTAAAAAAAAGTGCTTGTGTTAAAATTGGATTTATAGAAATGTTTATAATGCGTGAATGTTAGTTAATAAATTATCTTTAAAACTTAATTAATGATAAGTAAAATAAATTATCTTTAAACTTAAACTTTATTTGTCGGTCAATTCTTCTTACCAACCTTTTATTAATTATTTCCACCACCAATTTTTGTATAATTTATTACAGATTAAAATTAGACTGGGCTAGTTTATGGGATGGTTTCGAGCACTGGATTATGAGCCTACTGACCAAAGACGTTGTTTATTCTTTTGAATAGATAGCTGGCGCCTGGAGTTTACTCTGAAACAAATAAAGTGTTTGGATAGTAGGGGTTTGAATCTAGCAGCCGAGATGGGCCATTGTTGATAGTTAAAGCTATTAATAAGATCTCCCATTTTGCTCGAACGTGCCGGTTCGTTCACGTAACCTTTATAATATTATAAATGTATTATGAAGGAGTTTGAAACCGGCCAAAACTTATATATACGTATAAGTAGGTGGTTTCAGCGGTTCGACCTGGTACAATATATATATATGTATATATTTTTTAAAATGTCTTATGTGAACTATAGTATAATGGAAGGCTGAATAGGAAATTGGCATTTGCTTCAAAGACAATATAGTTTTTGAGAGGAGTCTAAAATAACAACTAAAATGGAATTTATTTATTGGTGCATTCTAGAAAAGTTTTTAAAATGCTTATTTAAAGCCACCTGAATTGATATAGATTTGCATCAATGTGTGTGTGCCAATAAATTGCCAAATGGAATAATTATAAGTTTTAAAAGAATTATATATTTTTTTAACTATATGAATATATATTCTAACCAGGAGAGTATATAAAGGGAGAGATAAAGGGAATAATATAATATCAGCCTCTATAGTTGGGTGTCAAATTTTAACTGGGTAAAGAGGGGCTAGGGTAAAGGTAAACGATATTCTGAATGAATGAGAGACTTTTAAAATTATGATGACAATAACAATATATGACATTTGGCTAAGCTCAGTAGTCAGTTAGTTATCTTTCATTTTTACTATAGAGACATCTATCAAGATAAAAGGAAATTTCAAAGCAGTAATAATATGCATAATTATAAAGTAAGTAAATAAACTAGGAAGAGAAAAAACTTTACTCATCCCTACGCATCAAAATATATTTTCCGAACAATAAATATTTTGCACTTTGAGTAACATCTTCCAAGAATCTTAATGTCCTTTCTTTAATATCTTAAATAGCAAATATTTATAACCAAATAATTATTTATTGACATGATCTGATCTACTCTACTCTTGTAGAGTGGAGTGAAAGGTACCTTTCTAATGGTACAATGAGTATAATGAATTTCTGTTGTCACCACCATAGTTATAATACAAAGGAATGATTTAATAATTAATGTAATAATAAAAAATAATTTCAGCATTCTTCTTGTCAATTTTGTGAAAGTATAATGTTGCATTGTGTTGCCAAATAAATGACTCGCATCCTGGTAGACTATAGGAAACATACACTTCTCTTATAAGCTAATGTACTCTAATATATTATAATAATAGTAATAATTATTTAAAGAAGTATCTAATCTGGTTAACAATTGCATAAACAACATATATAAAATTTAAAAAATTATAGCCTTTTACCCAGGATATCACTCGTAATAATAGAAAGAAAGGGTACCTTTTATATCCTTCTACTACCCCATCAACAACACAATAAAATAATTAAAGTTAATTATTGTACTTTGTTAATAAAATAAATAAATAATGTGCAGTCTGAAAAATGGATTAAATAATCCAAAGTAAGATTAAATAAATATTCATTTCTTTTAATTACAATCCCAGCTTTGGAATTGAAACATTTATGGAATATGTTCTTTTTGGCATTGATATATTAGATTTGCATGATTTGCATAAGAATTAGTCATCTGATTTATCAAGATTTTTGTGATAAATAAGAATTCTGGATACAAGATAAATTACATATAGAAAAACACAAAACCAGATTTAATTAAACAACAAGTACATTTATTAACATTGTAGACACACATAAGTAAAATTTATTTATGACATCATTGAAAGCCATCTGCCAAACATAGGTACTGTTAAAATATTTAGTAGGATATGACAATGGATAATACAAAATTGCCTCACTAACAAACTAGCTCTTGTAGTTATCAAACATTTAGATGAATTAACAAGCATACATTTGCTTAAAGTAAATAGTTTCAATATTTAACTAATTTATTTTTAAACTATAAATCAAGCAATACAGTTTTATGAAATATATCCTTCTGTCAGGTAACAATCTACAATATCTTTATTAGCAAACTTAACACATTACAGATTAAAATAAATTTAACCTGATCTATTCTATGACTGAGTTTGAACTAGCAAACTTGTATGATAATAATGACTATTGTATCCAGACAAATAAAATAATTATTATCTAGCACTATTTTCTTTGGATAAAATAACAAAAATGTATCGAACATTCATCAGAAGTCATATACACACTATTATACTGGGTTTATGTCTGCATAATAATAATGAAATATGTAACTTTAAAATGACTTACTATCCATCAGAAAATTGCTCCCAGATGGTGATGAAAAGACAACATTATGTATATGTATTTCCTATTATGCTATGTCAAAAATTTTAAAAATATTAATATTTTTTTGGTTTGCTTGTTAACTACTGGCAAGGCATAGCAGCACAATACAGACACCTTTTCACTTAACAAAGGCACTACAAATATCAAAATGCATCTTGAAGAACTAAGTATTTCAATATCTAACCTATCATTGCTATATCATTTTTAACAAGCACAAATAACTTCACCTTCCATTCTGTTAAAATATTTAATAACATCATGAGGAATAGATGAATAAAGATGGGCTTCACAGAGCAAAACAACATAAATAATAGTATGGTGAAATTCCAACACCTATATCTTAGGCAAAAAATGTATATGTGGACAAGGACTCAACACATAAGCAAAATGGAATACAAACCATAAAATGATCCTCTCATGGGACTTAGGTACCTTAATGACATATGAAAGCCATCTTGAAATCTAAAAAACACTATATTCTCATGGAATAAAAAAATGTGAACAACGGGGAAACAAAGCACAATAGTCAAAACAGCATCAAATAAAGTTTAATGCTCGAAGGCATAAATCTTAGGCTAAACAATGGTAAGATAACAAAATTATCACTTATAAATAGATAGCTTAATATTTATGCTAAAAAAAATTACAGACATTGAGCAATGTCTGGAAACAACAAATTTACTCTAAGTAAAATGACTAAAAATATTTAAAATAGCACAATAAAATTCTGCATTAAATAAGGAATACATACACATACAATGAACAGAATAAAAATTAATAAAGATAAAGTGGACATAATAGCAAAGTAAATATTAATAAAATGACTCATAAATGTTCACTTATATTAAAATTTAATCATAAAATTATTATATTATAATAATTATAAAATATTAGGCTTCTGATAATATACATTGGCTGTTTATCTATAAGTGAATGAAACACTTATAACACTATATAAAAAAATATAAGAAATAAATATCTCTATTTGAATGAAAGGCATTATAAAATTGACCTAAAACCAGTAAATATAAAATTATATAAAATTTACTTTACACATGTAGAAATACCTAAACATTCTATAATAAACTCATTAAAGAATAATATCATCATAATAAAATACCTTGACATATAAATTACCATATATATATATATATATATTTAAAACACCTTAGATCTTTAGCAGAACTCCTTCTATAGTGAACATCTTGTCAAGGGTATGGTGTTCTTTCTTGGTGAATTATCCATAGAACAAAGCATCCGTACTAAACAAACACATTTTCTTTCATAGAAACTTAAAGGCAAATATGACTTTCCAAAAGTAAGCATAAATAATAAAATATGAACAAAGTTCTTATTCTAAATAATAAAAAAAATGGATCCATTTTTAAAGAAATTGGTTAACCATAAACTAATTTGTCTGAGAAATTTTTCATTAGTAGTGCATAATAAGAATTAAACAGGTTGGTCATTAAATTTTGGGTGTCTGTGGTTCCATTAAAAAATAAACAATATTTTTTCTTTTCCATTTCTTTGAAAAGTATATATATATAAAGCAATTCTTAATTTTGTCAAAATTCACTTAAAAATATTATCTTCAGTAATTTTTTTTTTAAAAATTACAAGTAAGTTTAATAATTTGCAACACAACACAGCACATTTATTAAATGTCCAATGTTGTTATATCTGCAAACTATATTTCCTTCATAAAGTTTTCCCATTAATTTCCTTACTTCAAATTATTCAAAGTATTTTTTTAAATGAAATACTGAGGAAACAAAGCATATTGAAAGTTTTCCTGCTTTTTAAAAATTTTTTTTTTAAATTCAATTTTCTCCTAAGTATTTTCTTTTTCTAGCAAAATTTGGAGAAAGCAAAATGCATATTAAAGAGTCCTTCTGTATCAAAGATAACAGGTTATTAGTCAGTATTTTGAACTATTCATTAAGGTTAATGTAACTTCAGCATTTAAACATTTATAACGGGTAATAATTAATGTAACTGTCTATCTTTAATTCTGAATTTTAACATACTTTTTTAAAAATTTTATTTCTTCCTCCTAAAGATGAAACAAAAGCAAGAAGTAAAATAGTACAATGTCCAGCATGATTTCATAAGTTAATATAAAAGAATACATCAGCTGGTTTCTTTCATAATTTACTTCTAAGCATAATTGATGTAATTGAATAATTATAAACTGATTATACTTCTGAAGCATGATATTAATAGTTAAGAGAGTTCAAACTGAATTCAGCAATAAAAAGAGAGTACCTTATTGAAGTTGGCTAACACTACATTGTAGGTTAACAAAATATAAAAATTTAGTAAATTTAACACTTAGATAATAAAATAAAAATTAAAGAATATTGTTACTGTTGTTTAAGATTGCAGTGCACAGCAGTGGTCAGTCAGCAGATGAAGAACATGAATGAGATGATCTGTAAACTGACAATCTTATCTTTTTATACCCCCATTGACAGATGTCATAAATTAACATTTACTCATAAAAATAGTGACTCCTGTTAATGAGAATGTTAATTATATGAGGAACTAATTAGTAAAATTATGTAACTTTGTTCTGAGTTTTTTAAAAAAATCACATGATCTTAATGGCTAAGTTGAAGAAAAGGTCAATTTAACTGTCTTTTATTAATTAATAAAATTTAATAAAAATAAATAAATAAAATATATTCCATTCTTTTTAAAACAAAATATTACCTTTGCTTCCACCTAAGTTTAGCAGAAATTCTAATTTAATTTTTTTAACCCTCTATTTACTGAGTTAAATCAAATATTTATTTTTGGTACTCTTTAATTAGTTATTGTACATCACTTGGTGGCACTGTTTCTGTGCAAAAACGCAGAAATATGCCATTTATGTGGCCAAACTTACGGCATATAGAACAGTTCTGTTCACATTAGCTGCTAGCAGGCCTAGATGGCATTACATATAAATATTACAACCCGCTGATATGCTTCATGACACTATGCAAATAGCGCACACTTCACAGATTGCTACCATATGTGAGTGTATGTAACTCAACTGGCCATAACTCTTTTAATGTACATTCTAAGTAATGATCTTACACCCTAGCTGATGTACTATTACATACTAATAATTGTAAGCCCATCTTTGCACTTTCCTACATAGCTTGGAAGGTGAAAAAAGTTGCAAAAGGATAGGGTCAAACACCATTTCCCAGAAGTCATGTGAATAGGCACATTTTCATGAGAAGTGCTATGAGACAAATCATAAGCTTGTTTGATCAGAGTATGCATCTTTTGGCTAATCCTTTGGATCAGCAAAACCATCATCCCCCCCATACATTCCAATGCTGTGCACTAAAATTTAATGGAATTTAATTTAATTCTGGCTGATTAGTTTGTTAATCAAGTGTTTTTTTTAATTTTGTTTAAATGTTTAATTTACTATTAGAAAAACAATGTACATTTTTAAATAAAATATACAATGTCTTTGTATCACTTTACAGTTCAAACAGGTATATTTTATAACACATTGATTTAAATTGTTAAAACATATTGTCTTATTCAAATTAGTAGATACATGTTATAGTAATCAAAATTTAGAGTCTGTAAAATTTAATTAACAAAATAATATAAATGTTATTACTTTACTAGATTTCAGTAATTATTAAGACTGAATCTAATGTTTTATGAATTTCAATTGGTATGATTTAAACATATTACTACCAACTGTTTGCATATATATGCCACAGATACATATAGTTATGTTAGTGCCCTTGTTTAGGTATTCTGAGTGGGTTTAAATCCAGCACTAATAGAGCTAGCAACAAAAATTTAAGTGAATTGGTAGGGGATCAAAGCCTACCATTTCAAGGTGATCATCTAAAGGATGGTAACATTTATAATAATTTATTTATATATTTTATTATTTATATTTTATAATTTAAAGCAATAATAAATAATGATTTGAATGTCTTGCTATATAGCATTAAGTTTTTTAGTATAATGTAGGCCAGTTTAATCAATGAATATTATTGCATTTTTTTTTGTCATTTATTAATCTAGCCTCCTGTCTCTTTTCTCATAAATTTATTACCATTTGAATATTAATAAATTATTTATCTTAAGGTGAATAAATTGCTTGTATTAATATTATTTGATTAAAATAATAAATTAATTTCATCATAGCCTGCTAGATAAGATTTCATACTCAACCAATTTAGCTGTGGTATCATTTATGAATTCTGATGGTGTATAGTCTTCTCCCATGGATTTCTAAATAGTTAGTTGCACCCTAGTCTAAACCAGCATAAATTCTAATCCATAGAAAATTTAAGTTCATTTCAGTTAATTATGAGTGATTTAATGATCTGGAAATGTGGCCATGGTTTATAATATTTTTATAAATATAATTTATGATTAAATTAAATTATATTTCCTTCATATTTATATCATCCCTGAGTTATTTGGATTTAAAGTGTAAGATCATAAAAGATTATCTTTCTTTATTATTAAACACAAATCACGCGAAAACCATCAGGACCATTCATTATATTTATATGTAGAGCTACTATTGTTCCAAATTTATTATATAAAAGTGAGGCATGGACTCCTATCGATATAACATAAAATCACTTGAAAAAAGTAAGAATGCTCCATAATATTAAAAAAAGTGCAATGGCAGATTAGAAGACTAATTCATAAATTCTTCAACTTGCTGGATGTGATATTTACAAATATGTTTCAACGAGTATGTAAAAAAGTTGAAGACTAATAGACTTCTTTAAAAATATCTTCATACTGATAAAATGGAATACCATTGTTAATTAATATAATATTTGGAGAATTAAATCACTTTCATGATAAAAATAAATTATCTGTCCCTTTAAAGAAATGCATAGTTGAGAATATAATATAATGAAGAATCAAACTTAAATAATGTCTTGAAATTTCTCAGAGCAAAAAAACATCAGGTACTGATGTATTCTGACATTTACATTCCATTTTGTGTTTCTTTAAAACATTGTTTGACATCATAAAATGTTCTTTATGAAGTATTATAGCTTTATCTTTCTTATTGCATTGCCAAATCCATACAATATTAATATCATTTGTTCTTTATTACTTTTTACAACGCCAGTGTAAAAAAGCATTGTAAAAAGTAATAAAGAACATAAATGATATTAATATCATAAATGTTTTGCAATATTTAATGGTATATTATGAATAAATTAATCAACACTTTTTAATTATTAATGAATATATTTTAGTCTAACTTTTTATACTTAATGCTGTTAATTGGTTAAAACTGTATCATGAAATAATAAAGATGTAATACCACTATTAATGTGATTGGATAAAGTTTTAATTTAGTTCTCTTACTAAATTAAAAAAAAAAAAACAATCAAAAATTGAAGAATAAACAACATTTATTTATATATTAGTAAATTATTTTAAGAATTTTTTTTTCTTCCTATTTTGTGATAAATTATCTTTATGAAGATAAACATTGAAATAATTATACAAATCTCTTAATTAATATCTAGGAATTTATTCTCATATTGTATTATAAACTTTAACAATGAGTGATATAATACAAAATAAAGAAATTACTACATCATTACAAAAGAAGTTAAGGGAATCACACATCTCAAAACAACTACCGATGGCGATTAAGTAATATCATTTGTTAGGTCATTGTACTTTATTAAGTTACTTGAATATGGCTTCGATGGAAACCTTGGATAGAAATAAGCACGCATATAATTATAAATAATTGTTATAAGTATATACTGTATTATATAATACTTGAAACAATTAATATAACGTAATATTGCCGCTAACAAATTGGAAGGTGGCGTGATAATCGAGAAAACTATATAACTTTAAAACGATCCCCTGTGATTTACAGTAGCTGCTGTTGCGTCGGATAGAGAACGTAGCAACTTTTTCAACATGCCTGAAGCCATTCGTAAACCCGAAATTAAAGTAACTCAGGTAATATCTATGAAAAATTAATATTTAACTTTTGCATTACTCTAATTTAGTATTATAGTTGTAATAATGAATGATTGAATCATATTTAATAATTTCTCAAATTATTTAAATATCAATGAAATTTGCCAGAAAAATTACAAATTGTTAAAGCTGAATTGTAAAATCGTTGAAAAATATTATATTGGAAAATATCTTAGGTTAAAAAAATTAGAAATTTATTTCTACTTAATTTTCGTCGGAAAACCGTTCAATCAGGATATGATAACGGTAATGTGTGCATATCGATTTTCGTAACATTAAATAAAACTATATTTCCTATATGAAATTTAATTTAACTTTCCATCCTTTTAACACACGCACTTAGATTTTTCCACCGTTAATATCTTTTTTTTAAAGTGTGATTTCGTATTATATTCTATGGTAACTTTTTGAAATATTTTGTAAATTATTAAATTTTTTTTTTTTTTATATTTTATTTAGTTCTGTAAAATATTGATTGGCTGTTGCGCTTAATTAAAATACTCTATAGTAATTATTGATAAATATGTAACATGTGCAAGAAATTGGTTTAGTGATTTGTATTATCACCATTTTGAGATTTTTATTCGCCGTTGTAATAAAATATTGCATTTGGATTCCTATCTTATTTCAGCCGTTTCGGGCGTCTCTGATAAATATATTTTATACATATAAAAACTATCAAATTAATATGATTTCTACCGAAAAATTTTTTTAAAAAAAAAACCTTAGATAGTATTTAATATAATTGTTTATAACTGAAACACATCGGCTTATTATATACCTGTGTCTAGGCTTATTATATACCTATGTCTATATATGTAATATATAGGGTATATGATCACAGACTTTCACATGACCCACCACTCTCCACACTATCTCATAACACTGATACACTATTCGCAGACAAAATATAATAAGATAAATTTGGGATTTTTTTTTTCAGATTCTAATCAGAGTTGCAGTTTATTTTTATTCAGATAGTCTGTCTATAACCAATATAACTAATTACCCAATATTGATTGATAAATGGATATCTAGTTCTAAGCTAGATGGTAAAAGATTCAAACCTCTACTACATGACATTTGGCAAGCTAATATCTTCTTCATTGCACTTCTATCAGGGGATATTAGAGAGATCTTTGCTCTGCAGTAAGCTGTTTAAAGGCTATTTTATGAAAAAAAGATGGCTAATTTGATATATACAAATTTTGATAATGTGGATTTAATGTTTAATTTTATTAAATTACATTAATACCCATAAATAATGAATGGATTATCAACCAAACATTAAATATACAATATTTAAATTTCTGTCCAGACTATTCTTTTTTTTATATTTATTATATGATATATTCAGTCTTGTTATTTATATCAGTAAAAGAATGGCTATTTTGACTTTCTGATACTCAAATAATTATTACTATGTATTAAGTCACAACCAGTAAATCATTAAAATTAGGGAACATTTACAATAGTTTGTTTTAAAAACTTAATATATTTATTTACAACCAATCAATTCAAACGTTGAATAGACAGCTATCCTATTTTTTAATAAGTATAATTTTTTTGATAGTTGAAGAATATTATTTAATATCTCATGTAATTTATAATTGGTACCATTTCATAATTTTAGACATTTGTTTCATTTGATTATTTTAGGTGTTTTGCTTTTGTAGTATAATCCAATTTTTATTATAATGTCTATAGAAATCTTGCATTCAGGTTCCCTATTTCTTGTCTAGTGATAGATTGATGGACTAAGAGTTAAAAATTCTGATTCGATTAATGTATCACGTCTAATTCTTAAATGACACAGAACTTGACAAATTATTCAATTACTCTTTCCAATGCAATTTAGTACAATGATAAGATGATGAACTTAAAATTTGATCTGGAGACCTTTAGCTTTTAAGCTAAAGGTCTCTAGATTGAAGCTCAATATTGACACTGGTGCTTGAATGTTACATAAACTTTTGCTAAAGAAATATTTAATTTTTTATTTTCAAATTGTCTTTTTTTTTTTTTTTTTTTAATAAAGAAGCACCATTAATCAATTTTTTAATTATGAAATATTTGTAATCAAGTTTTACTATTGGCTCAGGTGATTGTGAAAAAATAAATAAATTTTATTTTCATATCATTGTAAGTTACTTACCTAATTTCATGAACAATATTTTCTATTTGGATATTACACTATGATAAAGAAGTGCAGATGATCTTCAACTACATATTTCTGTTCTTTAATATTTGTAAAATATAACATATTAACAGTTCTTACTACTAATAAGAATTTATCAGAAAACAATTTTACTGTTTTTATTATTTTTCTAAATGAATTTAAGTGAAATTATAACTATTGAAATTATAGGTATGAGGGACGACTGTATTTCATTTTCCATTGTCTAATTTTCCTAACATTTAAAAAGAATAATACAGTTTAAACTTCTAATTTTTTTATAATACTATTTTCATTGCCGTAGTTTTAGTTAATTTACATTCATCACAAATCTTTTATTTAATCCATCATTCCTAAATTTGTTCTTACTTAAGGATCACAAATACTATCATAAATAAGCAATTTTATCTGATGCAATGGATAATTCTTTTCCCTTTGTGAAGTCCCTTCTTATCAAAGTCATATAACTAAATATTGATTAGACAGAGAAAATCAACACCTTCCCTGGCTTATATCACTTTCTACATCTATCTATATTCACTTTGGAAATATCTTTGTTCTATGTATATCTTGCTTAATAATTGTCTCTTCTACAGATTATAATTTTTCAAATTATTCACCAAAGTTAATCCAATTAATTATATCTTTTCAAAATCACTGTAATATTAACCATTCACCTCTACATATCTTAACAATAATTTCTGTACTGACATGTTGACTATTGCTATTCTAGTTTTTTAAATCAAAACTTCTATTCAGGTAAAAACATTTAATATCTAAACAATACAAATATACTTTTCTTTAAATAGTTTTAATTGGATATAAAATTAAACTCTTTAAAATAGTGTGGACACATTTTATTGCATGAAGCTTTTCTTCAATCATAATTGTTGAAAGAAAATCTACCAGCCATTCTATTGAAATTTTAAAATTACATTATAAAGATTATCAAACTCCAATTATTTCTAAAGATAATAATTGAAATACTCAGTTTAAGCCTAACCACAGTAAAGCATTTGATAAAATTTAGCTTGTTTATTACATAAATAACTATATCATCACTCCCTTTTAATTGCCTTTGCAATTACAAAATGTTTCAAAATTAGCATTCTCATGATAGTTATCATTGAATTTATTTAAGAATAATGATTTGAATTTACTCATTAGAAGCATAACTACAATCATTAGTGAATTTTTTTTTCAGTACATGAAACCTGTGATTTACTTTTCTTGGAATTCAATTGTATCCAATAATTAATAACTTAAACAATGCTTATATTCTTCAAATAGATTTCAAAAGTATTTTTAAATAGTGAATTGGCAATAAGTTGGCTCAATTGTGATGTCATATATTAGGAATAAACATACCTTTAAAAAATTTCTTATATTTCTGTTATCTATCAATAGATATTGTTTAAACTTTATCAGGAGAGAGAGATGTCACCATTGACAAATTTCACAAAATTTCACAAAATTTAAGTCTGATTGTTGAGAAAGAACTTTTCTTTATTTATTTAATTGTCACTATTAGTGACAAACCCAGAATATATAACTCGTGGATCATATCCATCCAGGCTTGTAAAAGATGTATATTTTTCGCTTCATATAGTAATTTGTTTTTGTTCAGCTTCTAGAACCAAACTACATGAATACCATATTTGTTGTTTTAAAAATTTCAATTAAGAGACTTTGAGTTTATTATAAAGTAATTATTTATATTTGTAATTCTAGGATAAGGGATTGCAGCAAAATGAATTTAAAAAAGCACATAAATGTGATTGATTATCTATGAGGTTAATCAAGAGTGTGTTGGAAAATTTTTTGCAACCATCTCACTAAATATTTATACATATATAAAGGTAAAATAGCTTTTGCAGAGCAGAAACTTTTACAGCAATCCTCATACAAAGACAAAAAACATTAGTAATAAGGTTTTCCAGTTGTCATGTGATGACGATTTGAACAGTTTTAATACATTTTGCTATTTATTTCAGATTCTCATTTATTGACAAATTTTTTAAAGACTTTTTCATAACTGTGCATGATTTATTGGTTGATGGTCAGAAGTTTTCATTGCAATATTATTAGAGATTTTTGCCTTTTTAAATTAATGTCTACTTTAGGCTTTTAAGTTAAAATTCAGTCTCGTAGTTTTATTCATTACAATACTATGACCAGGCTACTGTGTTTGCATTGTTTTTTGAAATTTTTTTAGTATCTTTTGTGTTTTTTAAAATTCTTTTTAGGTTCATCCATAGCACTACTTTGAATTTCTCATCATTTTTTTGAAAATCTTTCCAAAATATTTCCAGATTTTTTTCTCTTTCTTTTATGATTTTTTTTATCATTTGTCGTGTCAGCCTAGGCTATATTTGATAGATAACCAATTCTTTATTCTAAGTTTTCTTTTTGCAATATTTGCTCCATTTTTAATGATTATCAATAATTTAGGTTCTTAAAAAGACTTTAAATTTATTACTTTTTAAAAAAATATCATATGATATGATGACTTTGAGAATTAGCTTTTATGAATTCTTTCTGGACATAGGAGTTTAATTTTCTCTAAATCTGCTTTTTCTTGCTAATATTTTTATCTTTATTAACTATTGTTTTTTAAGGTGTGTAATATCTCATTATCATTTCCAGATATATGAAGTTATTTTGGACTTTCTAATATGAAATTATCTTGGTTTATCTTGTTTTCAGGGCATGCAGATGTATTCATGCCTGCAGTTGGATAGCAGAATGTAATAAAATAAATAAAAAAGTGAAAATATAGATGATAGGATATGGAATAAGATCATCTTACAGATTATCCACTCTTGAAGTTCTGATGATGATGATACATTAAGATAAATTGTACAGATTAATATACTAATAATAAAACCAAAAATTGAATAAGATAAAATCAATTGACAACACACACTTTTAGTAGAGCTATAGTTATAATAGTGTACTTAAATAATAATGTTTATTATATTAAGTAAATAATTCAAAAAAATTAACAATATTCATTAATTATTATGGAATTGACAAATTAATTTTTTTAAGGAAAAATAATTTTTCTGTAATACATATGAAATGTTTTATCTACTTATATATGGACAAAAAGTTAATCATTTAAAAAAAAAAAAAAAAAAAATTAAACTTTCTTTTAAAATGAATAATTAAATCCAAATGTATATACAGTATGTGAATTTCGTAAATGTATTTGATCTCTACTTATTTATAACAAAAACTATGTTAAAACTATTATATAATATTATTCATTTTAAGTAATTGAACTGAATTGGTAATTATGATTAAGACAAATTTATCTGTGGTAAATTCTACAGTCTAATATTAAAAGGTCTATTTAATATGGTAGATTTTTTCTTTTTAGCATTCATTCTCTATATATTTTCTGAAGTTCTGTGCCAGCATGACTGATAATTTTCCAGGCAAATAAAAAGTTTTTAACGAAGCTTCAAGGTCTCATTCCTAATGAAATTTGGTGACTTGACAAAAGCACATTGATTCAGAATCTTTTTACTCATATAGTTTTGATATAGTATCTATTTAAAATTATGATATTATAATTTTGCTGCTCTCTAATAGAAACTGGTATTCATTGTCTCTGGACCTTTAACTGCAACTCTCTATAACCAAACTCATCTTTAACTTTAATTCATTTAAATTTGTTTTTCTTTGTCTTTTATATATATTTGTGTTTTTATAATAAAGTGGATATTTTGTTCTAAGCCCTTCTCTCTTATAAATATAGTGTACAATAATGTCACAATTATTGATGAATATTGACTAGAATAGAATACACACTGTTTATTAAACTGCAAAGTGTACATTTGTTTTCAGCACACACATATATAACAGACCTTTTTTATATGTATTGTACCAGTCGGTTTTGTATGTTCACATAACAAGATCTAGCATCTAGGCAAAAGTATCTCGAATCCAATCATGAATTCTGTCCTATTTGCCTATTTCCCAGATCTACCAACTTATGAGCAACAATCCCGATGGTATCAATCTAATTTCATCTCTCACCACCAGCATCGCACATCGGAGACACAAAAAGACTCTTAAGTTTAATGGTGGGATATTTAGTATGAAATACAATTTAGGAGCAATTAAAGATCGTAACCTATCATATTAACTATATATTAGCGGAGATCATCTAGCCAGTAGGAGCATAACTTATTAATAAAAATATTAACTTAAATAAAAGAAAATACAATGATTCAGAAATGTTATAATATATATACTTAAGGTTTATTATTTTAACAAAACATACGTCATCATTGATTGATCATTGGCCTCATTAGGATGACATAACAGTGGGTCATAGAGAAATAATATTATGTTTGATTGATATATTAAGAATTACATTTAATAGATGACTTATTGATAGTTGCGGCTATGCCAATAATATGCACTATAATGAATATAAGATTTAGCGCTATTAAGAAATATAATATTGAAATGCCACTACACCCCAGAAAGAACAAAATAGCATTTAACCGAGTTGAAAGATAATTATAATTTGATAACGAATCATTACATTAGTACAAAACGTAGTTATTAATTCAGTTTATAAAGTTACAGATGTGTGTGGGATAGCTGATGAATATATATTAATAATAATAAGGTCATTGCAATGACGCGCATTTTAAATAGTGGACATAGATATCTGTTTGGCAAAAATCACAACATTATGGCTTATGGATGTTCATGGGTTTATTAGAAATATAACATAAAGGCGGTACTGCATGATGGCGTACTTGATGTGATCCAGTCACGGATCCGAACATGTGCTTCATGGAATTCATTTTGAAAAGTATACCGATATGTCTGCGACGTTAGCAGAATCGGTTCATGGACGAAGAGCGGTCGGCGATGCAATTATTGGGCTGTTTTTTCCAGAGCTATCCCCTTATAAAACACGCATTTGCGATCAAATGAGTCCTAAACCTGGTTCTTGGACTTTGAGAATGATGATGGGGTTCGACTTTGCAATACCTCCATAGAAAAGAGAAGCACAAATATATATATATATAGGAACGAATTAGCCTATATGCACGCAACGCTTGGGATAATGAAATATATAGCTTTAAAGACTATTTTAATTATTTAATATCCATAAATTATAGAATATCTTGCGTAATGGTATGATCTAATCACTAAACAGGCATGGATGATTTAAATTAATAAAATTGCATAAGTTTTAAAACATAAGGATTCCCCTTCCCTTTACCTTAAATTATTTATAACTTCCCACACCGTTTAATAAATACAAATTACGGTTAAAGTAATGCTATTATTAGAAATAAATATGTTAATATGGAAACAAATGGGGTGGTGGAAATAACTGGGATAATAATAAGATATATTTACAGTTGGGATTAGCACATTTAAAAGATAAAAACATTTTCAGAAAAACAGATGTCGATCTGTTTTCCTCCAACAATTTGTAAGATAATGACTTTGTTGTTCCAAACTCGCGAGCATTTGCATAAGTCGAATAAGACTTGTTTTTAATTAAAATACATTCTCAATTACCATATAAGTGATGGGTAGGGAAACTAGAAAGGAATTACATGCTAGCGAGTTTGAAATATTACTGGCATTTTATAACACAAAATATATAATAATGAAATAAAATATGATTGCCGCATGGAAAAAAAAAAAAAAAGAAAACATATTAAATAGAGGCTTCAATGATAGGATAGATTAAGTTATATAGAGTTATATTAAATAAAATTACTTTCAATTTATTATCAATTTTCAACATGCTATTTAGATAAATATTGTTTACAAACGTTGCTGCTATGAAAATTGCGGTATAGTAAATCTGAGATTTCGTGCCGTAATATATTATATTTATAATACAATGAATGATAATTGTATTTGTTTATATATTTAAAGCTTTCGGGCTAAGATGCTTAAGACTGACTTATATATATAAAAGTTAAGTTTAGAAAAGGTTGGTATCAACCTTTTCTTTCAAAATCTCTGTCTCGTGTCTAAGCCTGATTATTTATTATTTATCTGTTTAAAATCTGATTGGCTTTCTCTGTTATAATTGCGCATGTGAGAAAGGCTAGCATACTTTCAATTTATTATAAGATATTAGAATAGAACATCAGGATTACTGTTGTTATAGAAGGCTGAATTTAATAGAATCATAGAGCGGCTAAAGTTCTTTTACCTTTCATAAATAGTAGCAGTTCTTGATGTTTGAAGTGTTCATCAGCGTTAATACACTAGATCTAGTTTTGAAATAAGACATCACAGGTAGCATTTTTAATGATTTAATTAATAGACATTTGAGAGTTCATAGGCATGGGATCCGGAGCTTTTCTTACGGGAACGAGCATGTTGGAACAGAGGGGAAGGTGAAGTTTCCCCTATTCACGGCAAATTGGATGAAGATTCAAACTAGCATGAATTATGTTGACCATTGTTAATTTTTGGTTGTCTCCTCTTTTTTTTGGATTCAAATCCAGCAGTATTTATACTCCTTTTTTGGTGATGTAGCATAGCAACTAACTGCTGGACCTGGGGCAATTTGTGCACTTTAGCCAAGCTAAAATCTGCTGACCTGATCTCTTGTTTTGTAAGACTTTTGAAACAATGCAATTCTGTTATAAGTTTCTCAAACGATTGTTTTAAAATAAGTCTTATGATTTTAAAACAAGTTGGCATGGATAAAATTTCCACTAATGGGTTTATTTTACTATTACAAATTGTAAACTAATGGGCTTTTCCGGATAATTGTTTTCGAGAAACTTTTTAAAAGAATTGCATCATTTTCTGACTGCTAAATTAACTATAAAAAATAATAAATTTCATATATGACTTTTAAATACATGAATAATATAATTATTAATACGATTTATTATCAGTCTTCCCACACTAATATATATATATATATCCGTTACGCACGCATACACATTAAAATAATATTAAATATTTGTTTATTAAATTATTTTACGTTAAGATATAAAAATATCTACGTCAAGGAAAATATATATTACTAAATATGTATATGCGCATAAGGATGGGTTTAAACATGGTTTGGTGGTAGGAGACTGTAAGTGGGCTGTGAAGCATGATCTGAGCATCAGATCATCTGCTTCAGTATAGTATGCATATGTAGTACAAACAAACTTTTAAAAAATAATAATATAATTATCAATAATAAATTGGGAGACACATTTACATATACAAAAACTATAAGAATAATAAAAAAGTCAACTTGTATTTTTATTTGCTATTAAATATGATGATATTCTTTTTTTAAATAACTTTTTTTCCTTACAGAAGCATAATAATAGTCTTGTTATCAATAAATTAGAATCTCTTTAAATAGTCTGATGTTTTTAAAACAGTATCATCTTTTAAAATGCTATACAATTTTGTAAAACTTTTAGCATTATGCTTAGAAAATATTTTATTACACAAAATATTGCATATCAAATTCAGAAAGAATAAAAAGGAAAATAAAATATTTTATTACACAAAATATTGTATATCAAATTGAGAAAGAATATTAAAGGAAAAATAAAATTTATATGCTTTCAATATAAACCAAAGAAATATTTATTAATGTATGGTACTCTGAGACAAAAATGACTACAACCATATTGTAAAATTTATTAAAAATTTTGTTTTTTTAAAAATACAATCATATACAGACCTCGGAAGAAATATGGTTTTTTAAATATCATGAAATTTGTGAACTTTAATGGATACTGTTCTATTAGCCAGAGTCAGCTGCTTGATGGCATTATTTCTATGAAAAACACAGAAATATGCTGTTTACGCAGCTGCCGCCAATGAGTCTTATTTCTATGCAAAAGCACAGAAAGAGGCCATATTTGTGGATGGCCTGCTGCTTTGTGTTACGCACTTTATTCCAATGCTCACAGTTCAAAGTTCGCTATAGTATCATGTGAGAGTATTTGGACTTCAGCCTGCCAC
Source organism: Epiperipatus broadwayi (assembly GCA_028023455.1). Taxonomy (NCBI): domain Eukaryota; kingdom Metazoa; phylum Onychophora; class Udeonychophora; order Euonychophora; family Peripatidae; genus Epiperipatus; species Epiperipatus broadwayi. Next base: position 1,116,552 of record JAQFVV010006460.1, on the reverse strand, counting down.
AACTCTTCGAATATGCATGCCAAAGTAATTGTCTTATAACTCATATGACTTACTATTGCCTCTTAACAATTATACCCCCCTCGCCACTCTACCCTACTCAACTTGGAACCTTTAACAAATTTGGAAAGGATACAGCCAAGCAGGATTTTGACCAGCTCACGTGATGTCACGTTTGCACGAGAACACACCCCATGCTAAATAAAATGACTGACTTGAAAATGGACAGTTTCAAGTGATGGCAACTGCTATCCACAGAAACCGGTGCGGTGGCACAGTGGATCTTCTGATGACATGTGCAAGGCTGGGTAAAGAGATGGGGATTAAGTTGAGTGATAATGCTTTAATTACTGAACTATATTTTAATTTAGGTCCGTGCCATGAGACTGACAAATACTTTGCTGCACCCATTCTGTCACACTCTGTAGCCATCCTTATGCAGGCCATATGCAAGAATGTGAAGCCTGACTGCTGGAAGGGCTACAGAACCTCGGAGGCCGCAGGTTTCCAGCACATGCCTGTCAACCACCGCTACAACTTTTGTAGACCCTACTGCAGGTGCCATGGATCTGGCTCAACAAAAAGCAGCGTGGAACAGCCAGGTAATCCCTGGACAACTACCTGTGTGAGTTTATGTGTTGATGTCTTCACAAGGCTGAAGAGATGTTCTGACCCATCTTAGCGGAAATGAGTGACCAGAAAACCGGAGTTTTTTTGGTTTGAATTCTCTCCATTAAATTGAGTGTTGTTGTTGTTTGCAAGTTGATTGAATGATCTACCCCATGTGGTTGTTGAAAAGAAATGCAACAATTGTTTCCAATTAATAAACAGATCGAGATTATTTATTTTTTTAGTATTTATTTCTTAATATTATTTTTTTCGCAATTTATTTATTTATTTAATAATTTATTTCTTAAATATTAATTGTTTTAATTTTGTTAAAAGGAAAAGAAAAAATAGTTTTTTTTTGCCAGCGGCCTGGTAACATTATATTTCTGTGTTTTTGCATAGCAATAACGCCATCATGCAGCTGACACCGGTTAATAGAACAGTACCCTTTAATGTTTTTTTGTTTGTTTATTTACATTTTTGATTGTTTGTTTATATTTTCTTTGGATGTAATATAATTGAAATTGTATAGTTAGATACAATATAGTTCGCAGCTTCACATTACTGTACATTATTTTTTCTATAAACATATATTCCATAATTATTTTTATTATTCAAATTCTACTATTAAATTATTTACTTTTTATCTGCCATATGTTAATCTCTATACAAAGTTGCTTTTTAATTAATCTAAAAGAATTTGTCAAAAAAAAAAAAATTTTAAAAGTATTTAAAAACAACAAGGATTATTTGCTTCTCTTAAGTTAAAATTGTTTAAATATATTATATAAATAAATATATAATGAATTTTAAATAAATATACATTAGTGCCATAATATCCAACATATTTTGTTCTATATCTCCTCACATACATTATATATTGTATATAATAACTCATTTTGTTTCAATATAATATATATTATTTTACTGAACTGCAAGTATATAGTATTCAAATATAAATAAAGATTATAGTACAATGGACCATGAACTACGCTATATTTTATTCCAAGCCCCCCTCACACTCAAAGGAACTAGCATATAATAACTCATCTGTTGTTGATAAGCATTGATTAGAATAGAAAAAGTATTGTTTACTGAAATGCATGTGTATAATACTTTTCAAATGTTATATAACACAGAATTTTTTTTATATGTATATATCAAAATTATAGTTTAAAGAAAATTAAAAAAAAATTAGTTATTAATAATAAATGGAGGAGATATTTATTTTATTTTACTATATATTCATTCACTTATGCACCTAGAAGCAATAAGAATAAATAAAAAAAATTAACTCCTACCATATTTTTATCTTTAAAATAAATATTCTAGGTAATTTTTTTTTTAGAAACAATAGATTTGCTTTTTTGAAATTTTATAAAATTTTTACTTTTAAAAAATATTTTATTAAGTAAAATATTGTACATCAAATTCAGAAAAGATAATAAAGGAAGAATAAAGTATATATGTGCTTTCAACATTTTACTGAAGATATTTTATTAATATATGCAATCTGTATCCTTTCGGTTCAGAGAAGGAAAAATGACAGCCGGGTATTTAATTTATGAATTTTAATGGTTTTTTTGTTTACATTTTATAGCATATACAGTCAGTCCTCGACTTTTGTATTTAATTGGTTCCTGAAAGTTGAATGAAAGTTGAAACGTATAAAAGTAGAGCAATACAAAAAAAACCATCAAAAAGTACTTTTAAAATATTTATTTTTTAATGAAATGTATTACCATATACATAAATAACACTTTATTGATTAGTATCTAGTGTTTTCTTTATAAATTTATCAAGAGATAGTTGAATTGTACTTTTTCTTTTTTTGATAAAAAGTTCTGTAACATGCTGTGTCTTTTTCTAGTGCCCTCGGTACGAAATAGCGAATTGTACGAAAGTGGAATGTATGAAAGTCTAAGGTCATCTTAAATTGAAATTGTGTAGTTACATACAATATAGTTCATGGCTTCACTGTATTAACAAAATTTTAAAAAATGTCTTTATTAATAATAAATTGAGATATATTTCCATATATATTTACTATTTGTGTTATTTATTCACATTTATTCAAAAATAAAAAGTAATAAAGCAATTGTTGTACCATATCTTTATTTTAGGATTAGATTTTTATCACAATTAAGCATGCTCTGGATGATATTATTTTTCTGTCAATATTTCTTTTACCTCATGGAACATTTAGTAATGGGTTACTTCCAATCATAAATGAATGATTATCACAGAAACAATGTGATTTTAGAGAAACAAGAAGCACTATAGAAGCCCAACCCTATGCCTGCGGGCACCATGGTGCCGCAGACCATTTTATGTGTGCCCGCTGCTATCCAAACACGATAAAAAATTATTTATCTGATACAAATAAATTTAATTTTTAAAATTTCTTATAAATTATTGTATTATATTGTAAGCAAATGTCAAAATTTTATTTTTGAAATAAATATTTTTTTGTACATTATGTGTATTATTAACAATATCCAACTATAAATTTACATTGAACAAATAAATGGTGCCCGCCACCTGGCCAGTATTATAGAATGTGCTCTTAAGTGCAAAAAGGTTGGGGACCGCTGCACTATAGACATGGCTTTGTTGTCAGGTAAATGCAAGAAAATGCCAGGAATAACAAATATGATTTATATATTGCACTTATTAATTTGATTGAGACATTTGATTCATTTAATATGATTGGTCTATGGCATTATTTGAAACTATTTTCGTTGTCCACCAAAATTTATTTGTATTATACAATTGCTGCAAAATAAAATTATTTTTACGGGTGGAAAAATGTGATATATTTGGAGTGAAAACTGGTATTAAACGAGCATAAATACTTGCTCTATTATTTTGAAATTTTATGTCAGTAGAGTATTAGGAATTATTTACATGCAGCTTAATGAAATAGGAATTAAGTTATTGCACAAGTTTATTGGTAGAATTTTTAATTTGAATCATTTGAAAGCAAAAACAAAAACTTGATTATTTTTGATTCTGGATTTATAGTAATATTAATAATTGTGTCATTTTTGCCATTCAATAAATGCTTTACGAATGTACTTAATGTTTTGAGTACAACATATAAAGATTTTGGTTTAATAAATCTTTATCAACCGATGATAGAAGAAAAATTCTCAGTAACTTTTAGATAGTTTTCAAATTGAAAATGCAAATTAGTTTAAATATTTTGGTAGATGTTGAGTACTACACAGACTCTAATGTGTTGCTGTTGCTTTTAACAAATTAAAAAATAGAATATTTCAATACAGGAAATAACTACTGCAACTAAATTAGTTGTATATAGACCTAGTGAGTTGGACACCTATTAGTGCAATTTTCATTAGATAGGTTTCATTCAAGAATGCTTCATAAAAATTTAAAAAATACACAGGCAAGATTATACAACTAATCACTATGTTTTTCAATTTGTTTGATGTGATGCTAGAATCCATTATTACAAAATCACATTTGTTGGATTGGATATGCAAAACAAATGAACAATGTCAGAGAGGTAAATCCAGTCTATGTTATAAGGATTATCTCAAAGATATTTTAAAGAAGTGCAAGTGCAATATTGATTATTTCCATTGGGGAGATATGACATAGAATATAAAATGTTTAGCTTTCACGTTATTACAATATTATCTGTTTACGCTTAAAATTTGATTAATAGAAATTATATATATGTACTAGGTCACTTTTTTTCTAGGTATGGAGAAAAGGAAATATATTCATTTGATTATAATATATATAAATATTTATTATTTCATGTATATAAAGAAAGAAAAAAAACTTAATATATAATTAATTAATTAATTATTATTATTATTTTGACAGCTTTTCATAAATAATGAGTTTGTCAACTCAATCAGTGGTAAAACATTTCCTACCATTAATCCATCTACAGGAGAAAAAATATGTGACATTCAAGAAGGTGATAAGGTAAAAAATTTTTTAAATGTTATCAACTTCAGTACTTTGATTTAAGTTTATCATTCATATCAGTTTTATATTTATAATACAAATGTCTTTGTTTTAATTATCAATAAACATTGTACTTTTAAGGCTATGTTTAACTTAAAATAGCTCATTTACATATGGCATATAATTTAAACACATATAAAATTGCTATTCATCACAAGCTTTCTTTTTTTTATAATGATTCAACACACTTTTTAAATTTTTGTTATTTAATATTTAATTGAGAATTATCCAATTCTCTTGATATTCACGCATGTATGTATAATAAACATGCACAAACATAGAGCTATAACCTGATTTTATTATTAATCATCCAATGGAAATAGGGATTTTTTTTACCAGGAAGTGTTTGATCATGTGATTGAACTTATTGTTAATTGTCATAAATGGAATGTTTCAGTTAATTGTATTAGAAGTTAATGGCAAATGGTAGCTCAAAGGATCTTTTTATTTTATTGAAAATGTTTTTTTATATATATAATAATTTGTTTTTTTTTTTTTATTTATTAAAAGAATACCATTTTTAAATAAAAAGAGAATATTTCTTTTGGCTTTCATTAATAATTAATACAGAAAATAGATGCTATTTAAAGATATATCAAATGCTGAGAGACTCTGTTAACTATATTAAATATATCCACTCTTTGAAAATGTTATATATAAATAAATTTAACTATTTCCCTCACCTCTTACAATCATTAAATCTGTCTCTCAGTAAAGCTATTTTGTCAATTCAATATTCTATTCTCATATTCTCTATTGTTTCATGAAGATTTAAACAAAAAATATTTTTTCTACTCTTAGTGTAATTTTTCATTATCCTCACTGAATATCTTGCAATATAGAAGTAAAGGTTTTATATTTTCTCTCCCTTCTCAACCGTTAATATATCTATATTCTAAATTCTTTTTTCATTTTTGCCTTTTTCCTATCAATATCCAAAATTTCTCTTGAACCAAATAATAGTAAACTCCCTTTAGTGTTGTTATGTTCTTTTTTATTTTATGTAATTTTTATTTATTCTTATATAATCATCAAAAATGAAAAAAAGTTTAATCCATTATGTTGCTTTTACATACACCTGGGTCTCATTTTACGTGATAGATAGGTTCCTCAGAAAACATGCGCAAACGAAATCGCGCAAAAATAGACATAACTTACATTGAAAAAGGGGGGATGCGGTCTATGATTTTTCAAAATTCGCACAAAAAAAAAAATAAGGAAATAAAATATGACTAATAAAAAATTTCAAATTTGAAAAAAATTGATACAAGACAAACTTTTTTTAACTATAATATTTAATTTTATTCAAAATAATATATTTTTATGCATAATTTACAGTACAGTAATTTACATTTTTTTATACACGTTTTAATTATTATAGCTATTTGCCGAAAAACAAGTTTGTTTGCAAACAACTAGCGCCAACTTCACACTCATGTTGTGTCAATGGTTTTCTGGTGACAACGTAATTAGTAATTAATCTTTGAGATGATGATTTTATTAATTGTCTATGAAACTAACAACTAAAAATTGAATTCTTATTTTTGTCTTTAATTTTCAATTCCGTTTAAAAATCAAATTTCACATCACATTAATTTCAAGTCATCATAAGTAATTTTTAAATTGTTAATTACAATTAAAAATCAGATTTTAATTTTTAATTGTCAAATTTAATTGTGCCCACTGCTATTACTGACCTTTTAAAAATAAACTTGTGGACATTAAATGATTAATAATTGATTACGTTCTTTTTTTAAAAAGCAAAAACAGAATGTGATTTAAAATGCAAAATTAACACGCACAATGTTTGAACAAATTTACATTATAATCTTGTAAAATTTAATGTGTGTATACATAAAACATGGAAATCATGATTTTAATTTCATTATTGCATAAAATCTTACTATTATAAAGCACTGAAAATATTGAAATTACTAAGATGAAAGTCGAATTCCAATAATGTGCAATTACTTTCAATGTAACGTAAGTGCGCGAAATTTATTATTTAAAGTAATAGCGCATTATCGGAGTTCGACTTCCGGTGAAACAGGAATCGCGTAACTTCAAAATCGTGTTAAATAAGTCCGCGTAAAAAGAGACCCAGGTGTATATTTAAATAAATCAATGATATATTATAAAATATCTGTATATAACAGCAATAATATATATAATAATAATCATACACAAAAAAGCACTTCGGAAAATATTAATGTTTGCCCTTTTCAATGTGCTTCAACTAATTTACAATTACGATGTACATTGCATACATAGTGACATCTATCTTTTTTTTTTTTTTTATAAAATTACCTATAATCTATTCAAACCATATAATATTTTTAAGGCATAAAAAAACCCCTGTATAAATGTATATTACAACATTACCTTCCATTCATTTATCATTAGCCAATTATTAGTCAAATTAATTGATGTTTTATATATGTTCATGCAATTATTTTTGTTATAATTAATGTAATTAGTTTAAGTTTTTTAATATAATTTAAAGGCCTTATATTTTTGACACAATCTATTTTATGACTTATTTTAAATAATGAATATATAATACAGATCTATCATCTCTTCTATTAATAGCACTATGTTTTTGTGCCTTAAAAATATTGTATGGTTTTGGTAGGTTATAGGCAATTTTATAAAAAAAGATAGATCTCGCTAAATATGCAATGTAGATTGTAATTGTAAATTAGTTGAAGTACATTGAAAAGGGCAAAAATTAATAATTGCCGAAAAGAGCTTTTTTGTGTATGATAATTATTATATATTATAATGGTTGGGGAAGAAGGACTCTTATACTAATGCTATACAGGGGCCACCAGGCCATTTGAACCTGAAAAATTTATATAATAGGCAGATACTTTTTTGTGAAAGATCCAACTTTTTAGACTGCTGGCCCTAGACACTAGTTCAAGGACTAGCTGAGGTTTAATGATATAAATTCTTAAATATATTTTTAATAAGAAAATAAATAAATAAAATAAGCCACTGCCAGTTGTAACTACACAAACATTTATTTTTCTTATGCACATAAATAAATTTGAGGAATAAATATTTAATATTGCTTTAGTTTTGTTTTTATTATATTAATTTTTATTTAAGTTTTCCATCTGTGCAATTATATATATGTTGCAATAACTATTTTAATTTTCTTTTACATTTTTTAATAAGTCAATTTTATTTATTATTATTTCCCCTTTTATTTTAATTTTAAAATAATGTAACGACATATGTATATCGTTACATATCACTGAATTTTCTCAAAAAAGAGAAACAATAAAAAAAAAAATTACTTAGTGTTAGTAAGTATATGTTACACACATTGATATTCTAAAATTTTTTAAAATGATTTCTCTGGTTAATAATTATACAAAAAAAAATGTTGACAATTTTTCCTTTCTATCCCACCTGAGCCTACGCCTCCTCCCTCAAGAGTTCCTTTTATTTTTCATTTACTTATTATTCTAATTACTTTCCTAAAACTATTATTTATATTAATTATTACATTTATTCACATATGTGCAATTTTTTTTTACCGGTAGTACTTTTACAAGAAATTCACATTCATAATTTTCATTTATACAAATAAAATATTTTATTTCAGAAAACAATCAAGGAATTTGTGGTTTATAGTATATGGCCCCACTTTGGGTGCCTATTATAATGGTTGGAGAAGGACTTACACTAACTGCCATACAGGGCACCACCAGGCCATTTGAACCTGAAAAATTTATATAGTAGGCAGTTATTTCTTTGTGAAGATCCAACTTTTATAGACCATTAGCCCTAGACACTACTAGCTCAAGTAGTAGCTGAGATTTAACAATATAAATTCTTATTTTTAATAAGAAAAAAAAAGGTATTTGTAAACTATTCACTGTACAGCCTGTGTTGGCGCTGTTTCTATGTAAAAACACAGAATTATACCGCTTTCACAGTCGAACCTATGGCTAATATACGAGTGATTGTATGTAGTGGTTATAATACGCGGCCAATTCTTCTGCGTATCAATAACACTACGTCTACTAACAATACTATGATCGTATAGTTTGCCGTTGATTTCATTGCGGGTTTAATTCCTATGCGTATTGACAGAATTTGTATTGTCGCTAGAATTTAAGATGAGAGTGTGAGAATTGTCATCTTTTTCAAGTGTTGATTTATTGATGTTTACGATTTTCTGAATTTCCCAACTGAAATATTTTTGCCGACTAGTAATTATCAGTGTATTCTTTATATTTGTGTAAGTTTTTTTTTTTTTGCTAATTTTTTTTTTTTTGTAAATCAAGTCCAAAAAAATATGTCAATCTCTCTGGCAGACGCTTGTAGTTGTTTGCGAAAAAATACCGTTTTTGTCGTGACTCGGATGAGACTTAAAAAAGAATAACAAAATGTCTTCCACGTTATTACATTTGTGGGACGTTAAGTATATTTTAAAAATGAACCTGACCTAATTTTTGTTGTTAAAAAATGAAAAAAAAAAATACCAACATTTTATTTGTTATGAAAACAAAAAATCTTTAACAAACTTGTACGACTCTTAAAAAAGATAAATAAATAAATCCATAGAATGTAACAAAACCGGTTAACGTACATATTTTTTTGGTTAAAAAAACAATACCGTAATGGACTTTTTTTTTTTTATGTTTTTGATGTTTTATTTGTTATTATTAAAAAAAAAATCAAAACCCGCCGCCAAAAAAACCCCCTGTATTTATAAATGTAAGAGGAAAAAAAAAGTCCCGTTTTATTTATTATTAAAAAACAAAAAAAAAAAATCAAAATTCCGTTTTATTTGTTATTATTTAAAAAAAAAACAAAAAAATCAAAACCTCGTTTTATTTGTTATTGTTAAAAAAACCAAAAATCAAAACCCGCCGTATTTATAAATGTAAGAGAAAAAACAAACAAACCCGTATTTATAAATCTAAGAGAAAAAGGCCCGGTAATGTTATATCGCAATGTTTTTACACAGAAATAGCGCCAACACAGGCTGTACAGTGAATAGTTTACTAATACCAAAAAAAATAAAATAAAATAAGCCACTGCCAGTTATAATCACACAAACATTTATTTATGCACATATATAAATTTGAGGAATAAATATTTGATTTTGCTTTAGTTTTGTTTTTATTATATTATTTTAAACTTTAAGTTTTAATATCTGGGTAAGTTTGCACAGATGAACAATTTATATAATTTAATATTTTAGAATGTTGAGCATAGATAGGCTACATAGACTATGCAATTAAACACTTTTCAAAACATTTAATCTTAGGCTAAAGGTTTGCAGCTAAACTATGCTAACTTCCTGATACAGATGCAACCAATGCAATATGAAGATGTTAGCATAAAATCATGCTGATAGAAATGTGCATCTGCAGCATGATATTATTTAAAAAAGAATGATCTTCGTCCAGTACAAGAATTTGCATCTGTCTAGTGAAGGAATCATATATATAAAAAATGGAAAACGAAATGCTCCATGTAGCGGAGAGCGGTCCTTGCTGACTTATAGTCCCAATCTACAGGGCGAAAGGAGATCAATGGTATGGGAAATATATCCATGTCAATTGTAACATGATGGCTATACCTCTGGGCCATGCATTCATTTGGGCATAGTGCCATCTATGCTAACATGCTTCATATTACATTGATATAAGCACCCATACATCCCTCCACCAGCATCGACTCAATTACGAAACCAATAGTCTGAAATTAACCCCTATGACCTAGCCCCAAATTTAATGACTATGCAGCCATCTACACCCAACTTTAAATTTAATAATTTAATTAGTCAACAACAAAAAAAAAAAAAAATAAAAGAAAAAAAATGGAAATGATTGATTCGCAAACTTAATACATAAATAAAAAGATTATTAACTGATCTAGAATTCTGTTGCTGGTCAGATAAGAGTTTACTTATTATTTATATTTTCTTACAGATTGATTACTTATTGAAGAGATATATTTAAAAAAAAAGTTCAATTAATAAAAGTTTATACTTCCCATTCGATCTTAAGACTCCTCTAGATTTCATCCAGTTTATGGAAGTCCTTGCTGATCACATTATTTGCTAATAGTTTCTTTGGAGATACAACTGCTACAAGTCATACTTTCTGGAAACATAACTGCTACAAGCTATACTTTCTAGAACCGTGATCGGGGAGGCCACTTCAGCTAGTGCAAATGAAGGAAACTAAATTTCTTGTGAGACTTCTACATCATGGAGTCTGCACTATAGCTAGCTGGAATACATAGATTAATAGTCAGATCAACTAATGAATTCAATTATTTTCTTTTTTGTAATTTCTGGTCTCTTATCACAAATTCTCCGGATCGATCACATATGATGTCATTTGTTCTTACAGGTCCGAATGTTTTCATTTCTGGCCCGTGCATGGCTTAGTGCTTGCGTTGATCAATCTGCTTCAGAGCAGGAAATAGAATCTTTAATTTTTATCTTTTATCTGACCTTTCTTATCTGATCTTTCAATAATTTAAGTGCCCCAAGGTCCAGAACAATCACTTCCTTTTTAAGATTCAAACATGACTTTTGAGTTGAAACTATTTAACATTTTTCTTTTTCATTACTTTTAAACAAAAATGCCAATCTTTATTTTTAGATATTTATATTAACTTGCTTTTATCTTTTTACTTTTAAGTAATTTTTCTTTAAATTTTCCATCTATGCGATTATATATATATATGTTATAATAACTATTTTAATTTTCTTTTACGTTTTTTAATAAATCAATTTTATTTATGATTATTTTGCCCTTTTATTTTAATTTTAAAATAATGTAATGGCATATGTATACTGTTACAATATATTATTGCTGTTATATAAGGATATTTTATATTATAACATTGATTTATTCTTATTAATGGTTTTTTAAATTCTTTTATTTTCCAAATTTAATCTTTTTTCTAACTCTTTCACCCATAATAATTATGTAACTGTAATATATTCTTCATATTTTTATCCTATTTCTTTTATAAATATTTAAAAATGAATTCTCTATTAACTTTGGGTATTTGTAAAACCTTTCTAAATCACCATTTCTGTTTCCCTCTCTATATAATCTAATTAAACGCCATTTTTACTAATTTATTTTTCTGCAAGTATTGTAGCCTTATAAACATTTTTATTTGCATTTCAATTTTCCTCATTCCTGAATAGATTCAGTCACTACTCACTGTTTACTACCTAATGCTTATCTACTCATTTCTTTTTTGAATTCTATCTAAATATTTCTGAGTTCTCTAGTCAATATAAAATATCTCATTTATAAATATTAAATTTAGAAATTCTCTTTTCTTCTTAAAACTATTCTGTATATCTCATATTTGTTGTACAAGAAGCATGGTTGGTTGTTAATTAATCCCATTCTATTTTTTTTGCTTTGTATTTCAACTCTAATTTTAAATTCTCCATGTAATACTTTTTCCTATACACTTAAAATACCAGAGCAAAACTCTCCATACAGTATTGCCACCTGTGCTAAACAGAGTAATCAATGGATGCCAGAAGGCATCCATTGATTACTCTGTTTAGCACAGGTGGCAATACTGTATGGAGAGTTTTGCTCTGTTTATCAACAATTAATGTGCTAGTATAGGAAATGTGATCATGTGACACTTAAAATACCTATATTTATTTGCTTATTCTTCAAGGCAAATAATCTTCCACCTATATTTATTTGCTTATTCTTCAAGACAAATGATCTTCCAGTTTTATCTTATTTATTATTAATATCTTAAATTCTTATTAAACAAGGCAAAACTCTCCATACAGTAGTGCCACCCTTTGCCAACCAGAGTAATCAATGGATGCCAGAAGGCTTGTGCATAAAATCCCTACTCATCCAATATCACCAGACTAGTTTCTGGCTTGTGCTAGAACTAACATGTTAGGACAGTAGGCCCATAATCCAGTGCTCAAAATATCCCATGACTAGTTCAATTAAAAGGATAGTATAATATAGTGTTACTTTATTTAGTGGTAAAGAATTGACCGACAAAATTAAGCTTAAAGATAATTCATTTAACAGTATGGAGAGTTTTGTCTTGTTTAATAACAATTATGTGCTAGTATAAGAGATAGTGATCATGTGATCTTAAATTCTTCTGTATTGAATTTAATTTTTGTATTTCTGCCTGTGTTTATATATTTCTATAGTATTAAAACTATTTGCAAAAAGTGTCATATTACCCTTAACAAAGATAACCACATTTTTATATGCATTCTCCTGATTTCTACTATGGGAATCCTCATTTTTCTTTCCAATCTTTCTATCTCAATTTCCACTTCTCTGTTTCTATTCAATTTTACCTTTAATTTCTGATGACTATATAAAAAATATTTTTGCAAAGATTTCATCATTCTTAATATCCCAAATCTACTACTTTATCATAAAAGATTTCAGTAAATTGAATAGCAATGAATAAATTATTCTTTATTCTTTTTCTTAAAAAAATCCATTCCAAATCTTCCTAATATTTTGTGTCCATTCTTCTAAATCCTAACTATCCATATAAATTTTAAAAAAAAAATATGGAAGTTATTGCTGCTAGTCTACAACTTGGCTTTAATTTTGCTTTCCTTTATATACTAATGTCATATTCTCCATTCATCAGAAATTGATTATTATTTATAATTTTATTAAATCATTTTCTTACCTATCCCTTGCATATCTTTTTTTATCTACTAACTAATATTTTAACTGCCAAACTATCTATTTGTTTATTATTATTTTTTAAATCTGTTAATTGCTTCTATTCAATTCTGAAACACTCACTATTCATTTTCTCTTGAATTAATCTTTTTAATGAATAACATTCATTTACCAACTTTTTATCACTTAAGATTATCGTTAATAACTCCTTGAGTTTTTTTTTTTTTTTAAATTTATAATATACTCCTTGAGTTTTATCCTATTCGTACATTTTTTTTTCCTTATAAAATTAACATTATAATAGAATTTCGTTTTCATTTCTTCTCATAATGTATATACAAAATTTTTCTCTAATTTTTTTCATGTACTGTTAATTTCATTACTCTAATAACTTCTGAATTTCACTTCATTTTCTTCCTAATTCTATAATAGCATTTTAAATATTGTAGAATGACCAAAAAAAAAAAAAAATTAAAAAAGAAAAAAAGTGATAAAAATGTATAATTAAAATGAACTACAAAAGAAAAACTTTTTTCTGAAAATTTTATTTATAGAAAAAAGATATAATATTTAAATATATGTATATTGTCTATACTAAACTTAATGTAATTATAATGGACTTGAATTCAAACTTTTAAGTCCCTTACATCTATCCAATCTATCTTATACAACTGATACACATAATCACATACATATGAAAAAGATAAATGATCTCCAATATTCATATTTCGTGCTGTACCAGCACTCATCAATTGGTCCAGATCACCATCTCCCATATATATATATACAATCAGTGCTCAGTTTATATTACAGTAGCAAATCTTTAAACTTTAATGGATAAGCTTCAGTCTTCTTCACTCCCCAACTCTTCAGCCATCCATTTCATTGAAAATCCGATATATATAAATGTTTGAATATACAATATGCTGTAAAATGATTATGCTAGGAATAAGCAGGACTAAAAATTTTAATTAGTAATTTGTATTTTTAATAATTATTTCCTTCTTTCTTTTATCTTTTTAGTTATTTTATTTTTTTCAACTTTTTTTTTTCTAATAATAGTGAAATTAAATTTGACATATTTTTATTAATATTAATTTTAAATTGTGAGAAGGTTTAAATAAAATTATTTTCTATTTTTTAAAACATTTTTAATGATGTTGGGATGTTGGGAAGATGTGAGGGAAGAAAAATATCAGGCCTTTTTATTTGCAAATTATATTATGTTTAGATTGTGATCATATTGCTTATTCTAATAAGTTGAATATTTGCATTTTTTTTGTATATGTATAAAATCAAATGTTAAAAACAAGCTAGTACTTATAATAAATTATTTGAAAATTAAATCATTAGCCTATCTATCAATCAATAATATTTTGTCCTATGGACAGATCTAGAGAGCAGTTACATCACAAATTCATTTCTTTCTCCACTCCATTGTCTTCATTACCTAGCTCTTTAATTCCATGTATCTCTTCTCATGTCTTATATCATCCAGCAAGATCAATTTTTTCCATCTTCTTGTACTTACCATTAAAAACATCTTGCATTATACTTTTCTTCTTAACATTTATCCAAGCCAATTTCTCCTCCAATCTCTAATTTCCTCAATCAATCTTCTTTTTTCATTTACTGTTTTCAAAACTTTTATCATTTTATTTATTCAGCATTATAATATTCCCCCTTCTTTTCCATGATCACATCTCAAAGGCTTCCAATCTGTTGCTAATTTTTTTACTCATTGTCCACATTTGACAATAGTACACTCTATACACAACATTTAATTAAATCTTTTCCTTACTTCTCTCTTCAATGATCCACAAAATGTTTTTCTTTTCTTAGTAATGCATCATTTGCCAATGCTATTCTTTTAATTTCCTCTTCATTTCTTCTATCTTCACTTAATGAATTACCCAAATATTTAAATTCATTTACTTGTTGAACTATATTATCATGGAATTCAATTTGCAGTCTTTTTGTATTTATTCCTATCCATAAATTAGTCTTCTCAATATTAATCTTCATTTCATATTTTATTTATCCTTCATTCAATTTATTCAACATATTCTGAAGATTCTTTTATCCTCAGTTAGAAGAGCTACATCATTTCTGCAAATCTTATGTATTTTTATTATTCTACCTCTAACAAATGCCCCTCCACAATAAATATTTATCTAACATGTCTTCTAAATTAATATTAAAAATTACAAATGACATACTGTATCCTTGTTTTTCTATATTCACTCCATCAATATCATTATTCTCTAGACTAATTCTTATTCTTTGCCCAATATACATATTCCAAATCAATTTTTTTTCTATCCAAAATATTCCATTATTTTTTAAGATGGTCATAAATTTATTCCAGATTACTCTTTCAAATCCTTTTTTCAAATCCACAAAACATATACTAATTCCCTCTTTGCAACTGTTTTACCAATACCAATAGCATCTCTTGTACTTTTCCTTCTCTGAAAACCTAGCTTCTCTTCTCCACTGTAACATTCTATCTTCCACTCCACTATTATGTATCAAATTGCAAAGTCCAATTATTTTCATCATACAATTTTTCCCATTTCTTTCAAAAATTCTATAGATATTGTATCAAATCAGACAGCTTTACTATTTTTCATTTACTCAATCGACTTTATTATTTCATCTGTCAATATGTCCATACTTTTACCATCTACTTCATCATCTTAATTTTTAAGTTTATTAGTCAATATTATATTAAAAATTTATTTCAGATTGCATATTTAATATATATATGTTGGTGTTGTGCTATATTTATTTATGGAAATTTGTCATTTCAATTTAAGTTTTTACTATTCATCTAATAAGTTATATATAGAACATAAATTATCTGCTATTGTCATTAAATTATACTTGAATTAAGTCAAACATTTTTATCTTTTTATATAATTTATGTGAATGAGTTAAAAGTTGAAATTGACTGTTTATAATAGATTAGTATTATATCAGTTTTAAAAAAAGATTAAAATTCTACAATTTTTTTCTTATCTGAGTTGTTTTTAAATTAAAAAAAGAAAGTATAATTTTATAGTCATGATATTGGATCTCAAGGCTTCAATTTCAAATCCTGGACATGTTTGAATTTTTAATTATTTTAATAAAAAAAAATAAATAAAGAGAGTTTTATTTTAAAAAAAGTCCTTATTTGTAGGTGACATAAAACATGTTTACCAAAATGTAATTTAAAATAAATCTAAGCAATACTTAATGCATGAAAAACAGATCTTTTATAACTGTGATATATTTATTTATCAATTAATTGATATATATATATTAATCTTCATTTATCTTATTATATTTAAATAATAATAAATATGTGATAACTTTTTATTATTGTTAAGCATGCCAAAGTTTACAAGTTAGATGTAAGCTAATTAAATGAATTATGTCCAATATAGTTGCATACTTGTGTAAATATAGATGTATATTGTATTTTGTTAAATGCTGTTGGATTTATCCTTAGGTATTGGATAAGGGATAAATATTGTAAATAAATTTTGTGTTATTTTATATTGTTTATTTTTCTCTTATTCCAAGTGTAAGTAAAGATAGCTATCACAAGCACACCCATGTTTTCTTTTGAGCTGGTTGTGGTAAATGGAGAGGCTAATGTCTAAGAAGCTTGGGAGAGATTTGGATCCAACCTATAGATGTTTTTCTTTTTAGAGATGACACTCTAATCTGCAGTTTGGCAGATATGTTTTTTAAGTATTATCTTAGATATTTTTGATGAGAATGATGGTCATAAAATATAATTAAATACTCTGTCTGATCATCATTACTTAGGATATTAAGTTTTTTAAAAAAAAAATTGTTGTTACTGACATCCATTCACCCCAGGGGTTAATTTCTTTTTATATTTTGATGAAGAATTTATATGTTTGAAAAAGAGGAGCAAAACTGAAGACCTATTTTAATATGTGAAAAATACACCAAAGTAAAATTGTGTTTGTGTAAATAAACAAATATAAAACAATAGAATTTTACAACTCTGGAAAAAACTGCTAGACAGTTCATTGTTAAGAATGCAACATCAACTGCATGATTTATTGTTTTAGTCCATATACTAAATTGTAAGCTATAAACATTATTATCTTGTAATAAACATCAGTACATACACTTATTATGTGTAATATTTTTATAATTTCATTAAAACAATGCAGATTTGGTAGTATTTTTAAAAATAAAAGTGCAATTTACAGACAGGAGAATGTGATTGACTTTTTTTTAAAAAAATACAATTATGATAAATACAATTGTTGTAAGTAATTTTTGCAATTTAAAATTACTAAAGAAATGAAATTACATAATTAAAATATGCATGTGTATTTGTTAAGTCATCAGCCCAAAGGCAAATTGAGATAATTAGATTAGGAAATGACCCACATCAAAACGTTAACTATGTTTTTAATTAGCTTTTAAATTATTATCTTTTTGATTCAACCTATTTTTAAAGTATATTCTTAAAAATATTTTAAATGCACATTATTAAAAAAGTGTAAAATTGCAATTTTAAATTTAAAGAAATACACTATATAAATGTATTGAAATTAGTTTTAAAGTTAATATAAATATGATAGATATTTTTATACAAACAATACCTGTATGGAAGAAAAACACACACACACACACAGATTATTTATATAAATGTTAGTAATAAAATTTGGAATAATTAAATAAATAATTATTCTTATTCTAATTAAATGTAAAAAAATTACATTAAATTATATAAGTGCTAGGGATGCTGAGTAAGAAAAGCATAGGAATAAGTTTTATTATAGTATGCTGAGCAGCTTTCAATATTTTAATCCTGTTGTTTTTGATTCTGAAATGATTATTTTTTTGATTATGGAAAAATTAACAAACTTATGGAAGAAAATGGTATTTTGTAAAAAAGAATTAAAATAATTCTCTAGATATATCAGATGTTATTTCGCTCTCTTTTTGACTGAAATAAAAATTCCAACTAATTAAGATTATTTTTGTTCCAAGCTAATTTTAATGGTCATGAATTTTGTAGATCCAACTATTGTGATTATTTAAGATTTTTTTAAAGTAAAGATCATATTGTGAATTCTTTTGAAATATATCTCCCTGAGCAATTAATCCAGCTGGCTATAAAAATGTCAATGGCACTTTGGAGTTAAAAGACTTGCTTGGGATGTAAATAAGAGAAGCTGATCAGATTCCCTTGGTGATTTGCAAACTCATTATGTGCTTTAAAATTCAATAGATCAATTGCCCTTTTTACCTAGATCTGAATTCAGGGCTGATTCATGTAAGTCAAGAGATGACAATTTAGTGTTTTTTCAATAAGGACATTATTATCCAGTGAAAAACTGTAATATTTTTATGTTGCGCATATGAAAAAATCTACTGCTGATATCAAAATAACCAGTAGAAGCTATACACATATATTATACATATAGTTTTATCTCTGGCTGAGAAATATGTATTAAATACATATTAATGGAGATGCAAAGGAAATTTATAGAGAGATGTTGCAGTAACATTTGTTTAGTTTCACATAAGAACATGATAAGAAAAAACAACCACAAAAATCTCAAGGTAAAGCTACAAACTTAAATAGATTTCTTTTTAGCAGAAATTATAGTCTGGAAAAAGTTGCAAGTTTAAACAGGAGATAAATCTCAAAGAAAGAAAGGGAATAAATTTCACTCAAGGTAAAAGTTTCTTTAAAATGTTATTTTCTTGTAAAAGGGAGCAATTTTTCTGTGTAATTTGGTATATTAGTAGAGTGGCAGACTATTTTGGAGCTCAAAGTCTGTATCTCAATCCATTTTTATCATTTTCTATGTTCAAATTTGTAATGAATTCACAAGCAGTAAACCATAGAATTATTGTTATTTTAGTTAAGATTGTTAGACAATTATTTAATGTTGATATAAGTGACTTGTAATTACTTGATTTTCGTGAGCAAATTATATACAGTATTTGTTGATTTATTGTAAAGTATAAGTCAATAAACACAAGCATTAAGATCAAAGATTCCTTATAAAATATTTGTAACCATTTCAGTAGAAAGGCCATTAATAATAATAATAATGAATAATTGAAATATTGTGAATTTAAAATAAATTATGAGATATATTTATGATCTGCTTATATTTATATCAGATGGAAACTGTATTGTATCTAGAAATGTCAGTATCCATTATTATTTGAGTTATGCAGGCACAAACAGGCTAATAATTAAATATTTGTTAATCTAAAATAATTTAAACTACCAATTATAAAAGCAGATTTGATAATTAAGTAGTTAAAGCTTTATTATTTTATTTTTCAAGTACCTAATGCAATGTGTGTGTCTGCATATAAGAATGTTTAAATCTGGATAAACCTCAGCATCTATATATATAAGTTTGTGTGTGTGAACTAGATAAACATCACATTACTTATCTATATCTCAAATGATTTAATATTTATTTAATGATATGAGAATTGTATATTAATATATCTTATTTATTTATGTATTTAACTTCTATTATTTATTTATTAATAGATTTTTAATTATTTTTTTTATATATAAAAAAAAAATTTAAGTATTAAGTATTCATTCATTTGCACTCTTATTTATATATCTTTTGAAGTTTCTTTCTTTAAGCAAAGCTACATATCTGAGAATGTAATGGAAATATGTGTGTGGATTTTATATAATTTTTTTCAGACTTGCACGGATGTTACCCAAAATTAAACATATTGTGACCAAATAATGTAATTAAATGAAGGCTAATTTTGCAAAATTTAATTTTTTATGTATATTTTCTTCAATATAATTCAAGTTTGTAGCATAAAAAACTATTCCTATCCTAATTATTCATAAAATTAAATTTGAATATACTAAAACAACAACAATAAAAAAAATTAGTAAAGCTATCATCATCATCATCATTATCAACCATTATCAATCCACTGCAGGATGAAGGTCTCTCCAAGTTTAATCCATCTTCTCCAATCTTCAGCTTCTCTTCTCCACATCACCCCTACACATTTTCTTATTTCATCCATCCATCTTACATGTGGTCTCCTTCTGGGTCTTTTACAATCTCTTGGAATCCAGTTTAAAATTTCAATTGTCCATCTATTATCATCTCTTCTAGCAATATGTCCAGCCCAACTCCACTTCAATCTTTTAATTTTTTCAATGAGGTCAGTAACACCTGTTTGTTCTCTTACCCATACATTGCGTTTTCGATCTCTTTTTGTTACTCCAACATACATCTCTCCATACTTCTTTGAGTGGTCTGAAGTCTCTGTATTGATCTTCTATTAAGTGTCCAAGTCTCAGATCCATAAGTAAGAACTGGTAAAACACATTTGTTAAAAACCTTTCTTTTCAAACACATAGGCATATTTCCTTTTAATATCAAGTTATTTCTACCAAAAGCACTCCAACCAAGTTTAATTCTATGATTAATTTCCTCTATTATGTTTCCATCTGTATTAATAATCTGACCAAGGTATTTGTAACTCTTAACTTCTTCTAATTCATCATAATCAATCTTTATTTTCATATTTTGAGCAAATCGATTAAATATTACTTTAGTCTTTTTAACATTTATCTTTAGTCCTACTTTCATCTGATAACTCCTGCAACATTTCCTGCAGCTCGGAAGCATTATTTGCAAAAACAACTACATCATCTGCGAAATCTAAATGACTTAAATAATCTCCATTTACTTTCACTCCTTTAGTTTCCCATTTTAATCCACAAAATACTTCTTGCAGCACTGCTGTAAAAAGTTTTGGAGATATGGAGTCACCTTGTCTTACACCTTTCTCAATGCTGACTTTCCCAGTATCATTATGTAATCTAATTGTTGCTGTTGCATTTTTATAAATATTCTTTAAAATATGACAATATCCTGGATCTATACCTTGATGATCCAATGCTTTAATCACTGAAGAAATGTTTATAGAATCAAATGCCTTTTCATAATCTACAAATCCAAAACATAATGACAACTCATATTCATTTGTCCTTTCTATAACTTCTCTCAATACTTGAATATGATCTACTGTACTAAAACCACTTTTAAATCCAGCTTGTTCTCTTGGTTGGTGAAAATCCAAGGTTCTCTGTAGACGAGTTGTAATTATCTTGGTAAAATTTTTATATAAAACTGATAAAAGGCTGATAGGTCTGTAATTTCTAATATCTTCTTTATCACCTTTTTTAAATATTAATATTATTACTGCATTCTTCCAATCATCCGGTACATCTTTATCATTTAGACATTTGGTATATAACTTTGCTAATATTTTTTCTGTTTCTTCACCTGCTTCTTTTAATATATCAATTATAATTCCATCATTACCTGGAGCCTTTCCTTTTTCATACATTTTATTGCATTTCTCACTTCTTCATTTAAAATTCTGGGCAATTCGGAAGATGTAATAGATATAGGAGGTACTTGTTCTTTATTACTATATAATTCTTGATAAAAATCTTCTACCAATTTCATAATGTCATCCCTCTTTTTAGTAATAATTCCATCTTTTTTCCTTATTGCAGATATAAATTTCCTACCAATACCAAAATGTTGTTTTACATTCTTAAGACTTTTTTTTTCTTCTACAGCTTTTCTTGCTAGTTCACAGTTATACTTTCTTATATCATTTTCAACTCTTTTCCGCACCATTTTACAAAATTCGAGATATTCAATTCTTTTTAATGCATCATTCTTGCATATCTTCATATTCCTTCTTTTCTTCATAAGTTCTCTAGTCTCAGTAGAAATTTTATTAGTCAATTGCTGCTTTTTTCTACCAGCTGTCTTTGTTGCAGTTTTTAAAAGTGTATCAGTTATTTTCATATTAATTTCATTCAAATCTGAATCATGTTCAAAATCTACTAATACTTGAAACCGATTTGTAAGTTCTAATTTAAATTCATTAGAATGTTTCTGAAGATTAGGAATATCAACTGTAAATATAGTTTTTCTTAATAATTTTTGTCTCTCTAGTCTTACATTAACATGTATCTTACCCCTTACTAATCGATGATCACTTCCTGTGTTAAATTTATTAAGAACATTACAATCTTGAAATATGTATTTCCTGTTAGTCAAAATATAATCCAATTCTGCTGTACCTTCATTTGGATGCTTCCATGTCCATTTCCTTCTAACATTTTTCTCAAAAAAAGAATTCATAATATAAAGTTTTTCCTTCTCTGCAAACTCCACAAGTCTATGTCCTCTCTCATTTCTATTACCATAACCAAAATTACCTACAACACTTTCATCTTTCATTTGTTTACCAATTCTAGCATTAAAATCTCCCATAACAATTGTAAAATGTTGTTTACTCTGATCAAAAGCCTTTTGTACATCCATATAAAAATCTTCTACTACTTCATCACTGTGAGAACTTGTTGGGGCATAAACCTGAATTATCTGCATTTGATATCTGCTATTAAGTTGTATAACTAATCTTGCCACTCTGTCTGATACACCATCAATCTCCACAATATTGTTCTTCCACTTTTTATTTATAATGAATCCTACTCCACTTGTATTTCCAATATTTGTGCCTTTATAATAAAATATATGTCCACTTTTTAAATCAATTGTCTCTTCTCCTTTTCTTCTAACTTCACAAAGTCCAATAATATCCCATTTAATATAAGAGAGTTCTTCTTCTAATTCTTGCAATCTTCCTTCACTTGAAAGTGATCTGCAGTTGTAAGTACCTAAATAAAAAGTCGTCATCAAATGGCAGCCTGGGTCCGCCTCCAGGATATTCTTAGCACCCTCCGCCTTCGGCCACCAACCGCTGCCTTGGTTGCTGAGTTTACAGTCTCCTGGGAATAAGGGCCATGCTTTATTTTTGTCTGTCATAATTGTATATATGTATGGGAAAAATCTTTATCATTTACACAAACATTCATTCTGCCTTATCAGGCACTGAGAAGAAAGACCATGGTGTTTCTTGATCTTAAACTCAGAGGTAAAAAGCCAATAAACTCACCACGCTGGCTAATGCGTGTTGGTGAGCAGCCCATCCATGTTCGTATACTATATGAATAAACATATAGTAATAACAGCTGCAACGACAAGAACATATGGAGTGGACATTAGGAATTTGCCCTGCTCAGTTCCTTTAAGGCCTCCAAGAGGAATCAAAGGGTCTCCTTTCAGTTAATAGCAAACTCCTTTCTGCAGCCAGTAAAGCTATATATTTATTTAAGAAGAGAAAAAAAACCCAAACATAACTTTTTACATTAGGTAAAAGATCGTAATATTTCATTATTTTCATGGCTGTAACTTTAGATCCTTCAAAAAGGCATAATTACATAATATTCAAAATATATTTTATTTATTAAATCAAAGCAACCTAAAAAACTGTCTTTAGAATTTTTTCTGTTTACAAATAAAATATGTCTAAGTGCTGGTATTTTGTGCAATTTTGAGTTCTACAAAAAAAAAAATTTTTTTTTTTGCTGATAACTCCTTCCATAAGTAACTAATAAAAATCAAAAATATATTTTCTGTCTATTTAATAATATTTATCATAAAATTCCTGTCAACTACCAGCATACTGACTTTCAAATGCCATATGAATTACATTGTGATTATAGAATTCAGTTCACCAGCACCACAATAAGGTTTAGCAGAGCTTTTTAAGAAAGTGTTAAAATTATATTTTCTAATGAGAACTTGTTAATGATCTGACTATGTCTTAGCTCACCAATCCCCAGAGTAAGAATAATAATTTAGTAATTTTTTAAGGACCCAAAGAACATAGCGACACAGACTTCAGTTTTATACAATTTAATATCACACATTATATAGATATATGAATCAAAACTAGTGATCACTAGATGGAGCTGACCAGTAGCTCTAAACAAGCTTTCTTTGATTTTATAAGCACCGAAAGAGATAGAATTCAAAATCTCTATCGTTTTTCCCCACCTCCAGACCAGCTGGTTCCGAGCTTATTGGCTTACATCAGCGGAGGGCTGGGATACTAAAAACTAGATCTAAATTACTAACTCTAAAGTCAGCACTTATCAAACATGTTTCTATCAATTTGAAAGCATGAATCTGTCAGACACGTAAATGTCTTCAAACTCAGCCTAACAAACTAGATAGCTATATGGGTCTGAATTCAGTCAGTTTCACCATATAGCAAAAGCCTCTGCAATATATAGCATTGCAAAAACTTTCAAAGGTACATTTATAATAATTAAAACAAGTTATAAATTTTGTAACTTGCTTTTGAGATTTTTTTTGAGATTTTGAATTCTATCTCTTTTAGCGCTTATAAAAACAAAACTTGTTTAGAGCTACTGGTAAGCTCTATCTAGTGATCATAAAATGCAAGCTTAAAAGCAAGTTATGAAATTTACAACTTGTTCTATTCACTGGTAATAAAAAATACTAAAGCCAGTACTTTTACCTTTACTTCCCTCATGATCCTTTAAGCCTGGAAGCTTTTAAGGCATTTAAAATAATATCAGGGTGATCTGTTATGGCCCTAGTTTATTGACCTTTAGGAGTCGAGATTCTTGGAATAAGGTATCCCCTGCTGGTTTTTCCACTGCTTCACTCTTATTTCACAATTGCTTCAAAGACGATAAAGAACAATGCCCCTCCCCCTCCCAGTTTTTAATACTTGCAGTTCTTTTGTTTTCTGGAGTAATTAAGCTAATGGTGAAACTCAGAGTCATGGGTGTATTATCAGTTTAATCTTATCTCTGTAAATTTAATTAGTATTTTAACTCATACTAATTAAATTTCCTCCATTATATGATATTTATTTTTTCCTTCTGATATTAATTGCTGTTACCCAATACATTTTAATTAAATACTTTATATGATGGCAATTCATTTAATCTTATTCTGGCTATTTATTATTTATCTATTTTATTTAATTATTTCCTCCCTCTGTGTAATTTAGCTTATTAAAATACATATATTTCAATAATTCTCCCTTTACTCTAGAAAATAGGTTTCTATGTTTTATGCATAATTGTAGTTTTTTATGCCTCCATCTTTTACGTTGGAGCCTTGGTGATCTATGTTCTTCTGTTAGTTCTGTGAGTACCTCGTTTTGCATTTCTATTATTGCTTCAGCTTCACTACATTATAACTGAGTCTGTTGTTTGTTTTAAATTACTTTGTCAAGTGCTACATTAACTATTTCTTATTTTCTGCAAGTTTTGGTCATTTCTTCTCTATCTATTACTAATGCCCCTGAAAACTTATTTTTTTTATTGGCAGATATGGTTTATATGTCTCCGATATTCTGTTCCATATTTGAATTATTAAAATTTATTTAGATAGTTTTTTTGATGATTATTACCTTCACATTTCCAAAACTTTATCACCTATTTCATATATGTTGTTTTCACAGTGTTTGTTTATTTTTGGAAGTAACATTATTAGTATTATATGCAATTTCCTACCCATCAGAAACTCGGTAGAGATTTACTTGTAACTGTTGACAACATGGATAGTTGATGTAACATAGTATCATCTAAAGATTGTTGTATGTTCATATTATTAATCTTTCTCAGAGACTTTTTAATTTGTTGAACAGTTTTCTCAGCCAGGTATGCCTGAAAAAATCTTCCATTTTTCGAGCAGTGAATGCAGCATTATTATCAGAAATAATTATTTCTGGGAATCCCTGGCATGAAAAAACTGCATTCAAATTTTGTATAGTTTCACCAGCGCTCGTATTTTTCACAATACAATACTCCACTAATTTAGAGTATGCATCTACTAGTATGAAAAATATTTTCTCATGATCGAGCTAGCATGTCTGCCATGGTTTAGTTGCTTTAGGCCATGGAGTACACTCTTTAGGTTTTATATTCATTTTGGAGTGATAGGCTGTGCATTTCTTAGTGTGCTTTTCAATGTTTATAGCTATCTTTGGTCACCAGACATAGCTGCGCGCTAACACTATGGCATGCACCACTCCTAGATAGTCTTCGTGCAATAGTATTAGAACTTTTGGTATTTATTACCCTGCCCCCACCATTATCACACAATCCTTACTGATTGACAACTTGTCATGATTTGTCCTGAAAGCAGGCACAAGGCATTGTGGTTTCTTGGGTAGCCAGTCATTTCTAATGCAGCATATCACCAGCACTCTTTATCGGCCCTTGTTTATTTTGCTACTGTATTACAGTTTAAGGTTTCTGACTGTAGAATATTTATATAATTAATTTCTATTTCGTTTTTATATGGTTCTTCATCTGGATTTCTAGACAAAGTATTAGCATGTGCAATCTTTTCTTTTTTTATATGATAGCTGTAGTCGTATAATGCCAAAAAATTTCTCCACCATAACACGTGTGAACTGACTTGTGATTGGTTATGTGTATTAGTGAAATTTCTTTAAGTCAAACATAATAGCTAATGCCTCTTTGTCAATCTGGCTATAATAAAGGTCTTTGATGCATAGTCTATGAACTGTTCACCATTGTAACAGTTGACATAAAACTGCCCCATTGCACTATTCCCATTTTGAAGCATCTGTCATTAAGTGCACTCAAGATTATTATCAAAATGAACCAGTAATTTGTCCAAGGATGGCAGGGCTTTAGTTCATATAAAAGCTTCCTCATGTATTTTTAACCACTGACATTTTGATTTTTCTTTAATAAGTCATACATAGGTTTTACTTTTTTAGCCTTATGTGTAAAAAGAGTTTGAAATAGTTTATCAAACCCAGAAAGGCCTGGAACTCTTTAACATTTCTTGGTTTATCCACATTTTCCACAGCTCTTATTTTCTCAGACAATGGTTGTTTATCCTTGTACGATATGTCCTAGGAAAACTAATTCCTTTGTATTCCACATGCTTTTTTGAGCATTTAACTTGACTCTGAATCTCTGCAATTTCTTGCATACCTTAAATTTGATAAAATACCTCTTCTGAGCATGCTGCTATAAGTATATTGTAAAAGTAAAGTATTATGCCATCTAATCTCTGTAATAAAGCATTAATTTTTGCTTGAAATATATTTGGCTCCATTGAAATACCAAACTGTAGTTGATTGCATTTAAATAATCCTGTGGGGATTGTTATGGTGAATATTTCAGCTGACTTACTCATCACTTCTATTTGATGAAAAGCAGAATTTAGATCCAATTTTGCAAAATGTGATGCGTTTTGCAAACTGGCCAATACCTCACATATTAGGTACTGAATACATCTTATTTAAATATTTGTTTACTGTTACCTTATAATCCCCACATATTTGGTTTTGACCATTGGGCTTTGTTGTTATAGTCAATCTGATGTTTCTCCTGTCATCAAATACCCTTATTGACCAATCCCTGAATTTAATTCTTTACTTTTTTTTTTGCAAATGGGATTTTTCGCTGTTTTACACAACCAGACATGCTTTTTCAACTAACATGGTCTCTTCTGGGCCCATTGATATTATACCAATTCCTCACTGAATAAATCTGAATATTTATTTTGAATTTCTTGTTCGAGGGAAATTTTTACATTATACTAACTTGAATTCTTATTGCACGGAACCATTCCCTACCTATTATAAGGCTAATTTCCCTCTCACTATGTACAGCGGTAATTTACGTATTTTCTCATGGTAATTGGTGCTTTTACTCACCCCAAAAATTTCAATCCTTCCGCACTCACATCTTGAATCTTAATGTCTATTTTTTCCATTAGAATTTTTAGCTTCAATAGCTGATAGTGCATTCCAGTATACCTCAGAAACTATAGATATCCCTGAGCCACTATCTATCTATTGTAATCTCCAAAAATTTTTAAATTTCATCATGGATTGCTTCAATCCTTGAACTTACATGTTTTTTTACAACATGAGTATTAAAAGGTTTACCTCCCCTATTTTTCTGCATCTAAGTTTTCTTTTGGCTATCTCCATTCACAAATTTCCTACATATGGGCACTAAATGTCCCTTACTTTCACATTTAAGACATGTTTCTTCTGTTTTAAAAACTTGTATATTAATATTTAAAAGCATGAATCTGCTCTAAAATTAGCTTGTAAGCTATTCCTTTTTTGATAGCAATTTCATAAATTAGATCAGTCTTTGTTAATCACTGTTGTCTGAGCCTGTTGTTAGATATGCCTCAAAATAATTAATCCATAAGTATTTCCTTAACAAACTCCCTATACCCACAATCTTTTGTTAGCTCCCTTAGAGCTAAATTGTACTCCTTTACTGTTTTGTCCTTAAACTGTGTTCTATTCCTTAAATGTAAGTGAGTTATATGGCAGGATGGACGAGGGTTAAAATATCGCTTAATTTTTTTTTATTATTCCCTCATTTGGTATGTTATCTGTTAAGGGAGGATCATAAAACATTAATTATCTTAATAACTTTCTTACCAGAAAAACATAAGAATGCTGTGACTTTGCATATTGTCCTTTATTCCGTTTAGTGTAAAAAAATTTCGATTTGGGTTAAGTACAATGGCCATTCGGCAACATTACCTACATCAAACTTGCAATACAAGTTTCCCCAAATGATATTTTTAATTTCTTCAAAACTATTTTGAACTTTCAAACTGCCAATTTTATTTCTAAATTTAGTTCAAAGTAAATAACTGCACAAAGTTTTTCTAAGTCTTAGCTCACTAATCCCCAGAATAATGGAATCTAATTATAGCAATTCAGACTTTAATTTTATACATTTTAATATACACACGAGGTATATGAATCAAAGTACACTATTCTAAATTAATATAACTTGACTGTAGCTAATTAGGAATAAGTCTATTCACTTATAATAAAAATACTAAAGGCAGCACTTTTACCGTTACTGCCATCATCAGTATTTAAAATGATAATATCAGGATTATCTGTTATGGTCCTAGTTAGCTAATTGCCCTCTAGGTGCTGAGATCCTGGGTATAAGATATTCCCTTCTGGTTTCTTCTGCTGTTTCACTCTGAAGATGATGAAGAAGAGCATGTGTTCCTTTTTCCTACAGTTTTTATACTTTATATCAGTTCTTTTGTTTTCTGGAATAATTAAGCTAATGGGGAAAATCCAGGTGGTAGGTGTATTAGCAGTTTAATCTTGCCTCTGTAAATTTAATTATTATTTTAACTTATACTAATTAAATTTTCTGTTATCTGATATTTATTTTCTTCTTCTGATAATTACTCTTACACAATACATTTCAATTAAATATTTTATATCGTAGCAATTCAATTAATCTTATTCCTACTATTTATTATTTGTCTTTTATTTATTTATTTCCTCTCTCTGTGTATTAATTATATAATGTATTAAAATGTATATATTTCATATTATAATATAATTAATGCTATTCTTCAATTATCAAAATTGGAAATGAATAAAAATTCTTATGCTGCTTGTCCACAAAATAATAATTCTTCACAACAGCTATATAATCAAATGATAATTTTATATATTAAAAAGCTTTTTTTTTTTTTCAGCACCTTCTTTGGTGCCCTTTTCAATTGTTTCTAATCTATTTAACATTAATGAATCACCTGACAAAAAACCATCCAATGTCCAATAATGGAATGGAATTAAAACAAGCGGTACTTGTGACTTTTGACCCATGTGGCCACCAGAGGCGCTGGTCGGGGTCAACCACAGAAATACTTAGAGTAGGGGCCCCAAATGCAGTGTTGCAAATTCCAGCCGAAAGGTGGCGCTGTTCACAAAGCGTAAGCACAGGAACACTCTACCAGCTGGCTGGCTGCAAAGCTGCCTACTTGGTGGTGCTGGTCACAGCATGTAAGACCATTTAGCTTACATCGTCTGCTACCAGCGAATACCAAGAACCTAGGCGGCGCTGATTGCCGTAAACACATCTAGCTTGTGTGTCGTCTGCTAACAGCGACTACCAAGATTCTAGCCCCCTACATGGCGCTGTTTCTCCATGGTTACACACGGAAAAACTACGCACTGATAGGGTTTATGTAGATACTACTTAAAATATGAATGGCGTATAATGTACAGGTGTGATTAATTAAGAAGCTACAACTATTTAAATATTATTTCAAACTTAATAGTATCACATGCTATTTCACAGTTTTATAAATGGATGTATTTTTAAATTTTTTTTTTTTTAAAAATCAATCTTTTTTTTTTAATTATTTACTCTATGTCAAAATGTTATATATAAGTCGAGTGGTGAAATTTGCTATCATGGCCGCTTAAATGGCATCATAGATTTACATACGCTATAATTAGACAGGTTTGATAAAATTATCGCGTAGAAATCTTCATAATTATTCATAAAATATTTTATTAATCTATAAGTCAGTTCTCAATTTAAAAATCGATCTTTTTTTTTTTAATTATTTACTCTAAAAGTGTTTTTTTTTTTTAAATTAAAAAAAATGTAATTTTTACGACAATCGTTTTTTTTTTTTAACAAAAAAAAAAGCTATTTTTTTCCCCCTTTTTTCAAAACTATAGACATTCCAAAGATAAAATCTAATATATTTCATTAATAGGGGCTTTACTAATGAATAGCTATGGTCAATTAGTGAATTGGATTGATTTAATGAGACAGAAACTGATATATGATTAATTACATTTATTGACAATTTCATATATACTTGATATAACCCATTACTTAGCATTTGATAATGCACGCAGGCATTTTATTTACTAAACAACATTACTCTAGGCCATTTAGCAAAATAAATTTGTGACTATTATTTAATTGCGCTAATTTTATGCTATATAATAAATCACTACATTCCACTTATTAGTTATGCCCTTTCATCATCAGTTCGAGTGGCTATTATACATGTAATCAAACCTAGTCTGGAGTGAAGTTTAATAATACATCCGATTATGATAAGTTTTGTCAGCTTGATTAAAAGAGCCAACACTTCTGTAGCATGAGAAATACATATAAACTACTGACGGGAATATATATATATACACAAACTTTACTTTATCCCGCTCAATCTCTTAGTTATGTATAATTAATAAACTTTTAAAGGGGGAAAGTATATTTAAGGGACTTACGAATACTTTAATAAGAAAAATATACTTATGATTACACTCCAGGCTAGTTTAATCTTT
Source organism: Epiperipatus broadwayi (assembly GCA_028023455.1). NCBI lineage: Eukaryota > Metazoa > Onychophora > Udeonychophora > Euonychophora > Peripatidae > Epiperipatus > Epiperipatus broadwayi. The sequence continues at coordinate 1,085,170 of JAQFVV010006460.1, read as the reverse complement.
AGTAACATAATAATTAAATGTTGAAAGTTTGGATTTATAAGCCACATTTTATATTTACATTAATTATTTACTAAATGGCAAAATAATAACGAGCACAAAGGGTCGCCATTATTTATAAATTAGGGATTCGAAACGGAGCGCTAAATGACACTATAATTAATACAATACGAAGATTTTAAATAATATCTTCAAAAAGTATATATTTCGTAACTAAATGCGCGCTGTTTCGAGACAGGCATAATTAATAATAACTAAAATAAGCAAGGGAGAAATAAATATAACTGCAGTGATTAAGTTATATAGCAAAACAAGAAGTTAATAAAGGAAATTAACAAAAGTATGTCATTTATAGAATTGAAATATTATTGATAAGACAATTTAGAAAGAGTTTACAATATAGTTAGCTAACCTGATTTTGAAGCAATAATGATTATTTTGAATTTTACACAGAGCTCTGCGATTTTAATAATTTTAAAGCAGATACTCGAGCTGGAACGAAGGTGAGTTCTTTGGCAGCTTATGGCATCTTCTCTTTAGTTGGAAGACGATTTAAGATGGTATTTCTATAGCTGGAGTTGGGGTAGTTGAATTTGAACGAAGGTGAGTTCTTTTAATGGCTTATGGCATCTTCTATTTATTATAAGCTTGTTAAGGCAACGTTGGTTGTTGCTCCGGCCTTGGATGGATCAAATTTCCCATCAAAAAAAAAAAAATTTTTTTCAAAAAAAGCAAAAAAAAAAAAAAAAATTTTTTTTTTTTTTAATAAAAACCACTCCTAAAAAAAAAGGAGGTATTTTTTTTCCAACCCATTTATATATTTTTACCCCCCCCCTTAAAACCCCTTTTTAAATTTTTTTTTCCCCAAAACAAACAACTTTTTAATAAAAAAAAAAAAAAAATAAAATTTTTTCCTCATAAAAAAAATTCCCGGGGTTTTTTTTTTTTTTTTTTTAAAAATTATTAAAATATATAAATTATATAATTTTGATTCCGATTTCATTAATTAAATTTCTTTTTAGGTGTTATAAAATGTTATGGCTTAGCAGATAGTAACGGTATTATGATTTAATGATAAAATCTTTTGTTGAAACAAATTCAATCAGTAAACTAGATTTTATTTTTACCCCAGGTGCGGTCACTAATTGATTTCTTGTTTACACAAAATTCCTATTTTTAATTATAAAACAATGACTTTTATTTTAACTAGATATAAATAACTTTTAACATATTTTCTTTATATTGTTTATTTAAAAAAAAGCAAATTTGACAGATCTTATAAAAAAATACTTTAGTTTCAGTTATATCTATTAAACATTAAATCAGAAAACCGTAAATATATTATAAAGAAAACATTTTACATTATTTTTATTTAATCTTAAATATTATATGTACAAATCATTATGCCATAATTTCATGGTTTAAATTATCCATCCACATACGAATATAATACAAATATAAAATTTAAATTATCCATCCACATACGAATATAATAGCAATATAAAATTTAGAATTGAGAAGATGCCATAAGCCGCCAAAGAACTCACCTTCGTTCCAGCTCGAGTATATGTTTTAAAATTATTAAAATCGCAGAGCTCTGTAAAATTCAAAATAATCATTATTGCTTCAAAATCAGGTTAGCTAACTATATTGTAAACTCTTTCTAAATTGTCTTATCAATAATATTTCAATTCTATAAATGACATACTTTTGTTAATTTCCTTTATTAACTTCTTGTTTTGCTATATAACTTAATCACTGCAGTTATATTTATTTCTCTTGCTTATTTTAGTTATTATTAATTATGCCTGTCTCGAAACGGCGCGCATTTAGTTACGAAATATATACTTTTTGAAGATATTATTTAAAATCTTCGTATTGTATTAATTTTAGCGTCATTTAGCGCTTCGTTTCGAACCCCTAATTTATAAATAATGGCGACCCTTTGTGCTCGTTATTATTTCGTCATTTAGTAAATAATTAATGTAAATATAAAATGTGGCTTATAAATCCAAACTTTCAACCTTTAATTATTATGTTACTAAAGATTAAACTAGCCTGGAGTGTAATCATAAGTATATTTTTCTTATTAAAGTATTCGTAAGTCCCTTAAATATACTTTCCCCCTTTAAAAGTTTATTAATTATACATAACTAAGAGATTGAGCGGGATAAAGTAAAGTTTGTGTATATATATATTCCCGTCAGTAGTTTATATGTATTTCTCATGCTATAGAAGTGTTGGCTCTTTTAATCAAGCTGACAAAACTTATCATAATCGGATGTATTATTAAACTTCACTCCAGACTTGGTATGATTATATGCATAATAGCCATTCGAACTGATGATGAAAGGGCATAACTAATAAGTGGAATGTAGTGATTTATTATGTAGCATAAAATTAGCGCAATTAAATAATAGCCGCAAATTTATTTTGCTAAATGGCCTAGAGAAATGTTGTTTAGTAAATAAAATGCCTGCATGCATTATCCAACGCTAAGTAATGGGTTATATCAAGTATATATGAAATTGTCAATAAATATAATTCATTATATATCAGTTTCTGTCTCATTAAATCTATCCAATTCACTAATTGACCATAGCTATTCATTAGTAAAGCCCCTATTAATGAAATATATTAGATTTTATCTTTGGAATGTCTCTAGTTTTGAAAGAAGGGAGAAAAAATTAACGATTGTCGTAAAAATTACATTTTTTTTAATTTTAAAAAAAACCACTTTTAGAGTAAATAATTAAAAAAAAAAAGATCGATTTTTAAATTGAGAATTGACTTATAGATTAATAAAATATTTTATGAATAATTATGAGGATTTCTACGCGATAATTTTATCAAACCTGTCTAATTATAGCGTATGTAAATCTATGATACCATTCAAGCGGCCATGATAGCAAATTTCACCACTCGACTTATATATAACATTTTGACATAGAGTAAATAATTAAAAAAAAAAGATCGATTTTTAAAAAAAAAAAAAATTTAAAATACATCCATTTATAAAACTGTGAAATAGCATGTGATACTATTAAGTTTGAAATAATATTTAAATAGTTGTAGCTTCTTAATTAATCACACCTGTACATTATACGCCATTCATATTTTAAGTAGTATGTACATAAACTCTATCAGTGTGTAGTTTTTCCATGGTAACCGTGGAGAAACAGCGCCACATAGTGGGCTAGAATCTTGGTAGTCGATGTTAGCAGATGACACATAAGCTAGATGTGTTTACAGCAATCAGTGCCACCTAGGTTCTTGGTATCCGTGGTAGCAGATGATGTAAGCTAAATGGGCTTATGTGCTGCGACCAGCACCACCAAGCGGGCAGCTTTGCTGCCAGCCAGCTGGTGGAATGTTCCTATGCTTACATATTGTGAACAGCGCCACCTTTTGGCTGGAATTTGCAACACTGCATTTGGGGCCCCTACTCTAAGTATTTCTGTGGTTGACCCTGACCAGCGCCTCGGGTGGCAGATGGGTCAAAAGTCACAAGTACCAAACAAGCAATAATAATATAAATAATTAAAACAAATTAAAACCCTCATATATAAATTGAATAATTATAAAACAATTGACTATATCATAACAATATGTTAAACAATATTACACACTTTTTTTTAATACAATTATGGTCAAATAATAAAATCTTGATCAGGTAATTATAGGTTAAGGGATGATTTATAGTTCAAAAAAGGAATTGTATATAAAATTACATGCATAATTTGTAAAATGATTTACTTTGGGCATACTGGAAAACAATTAGAGGGTAAGAGCCAAAGACGTTAAAAGAAGAGATGATAGATCTGCATTATATATTCACTACTTGAAATATGGCTATAGAATAGATGTACAAAAAATATTAAATATTTAAATTTCATCAAAAATCCAAAAAGAATACAAATATATGTAAGTTATTATATTAAAAATAATTTGACTAATTGTATGAATATTTATATGACTTCTACAAATTTCGTTAATAATTGGTTGATTAAAAATGAATGGAAAATTATATAAGATATATGTAATTATATAAAAAAATGCATGTAATATTTTTAACATTATTACGATATAGTCAATTGTTTGTAATTATTCAATTTATAGATGAGGGTTTTGATTTGTTTTAAGTATTTATATTATTATTGCTTGTTTTAATTCCATTATTGAACAATGGATGGTTTTATGTCAGGTGATTCATTAACAATAAATAAATTAGTAACATTTGAGAAGGGCATCAAAGCAGGTGCTGAAAAAAAGCTTTTTAATATATAAAATTATTTTTTGATTATATAGCTGTTGTAAAGTATTATTATTTTCTGATTATTATTCTTCATTTGTAGTCTGCTAATGGCACCAACATAAGGGCTGATGACATCGATGATTTATTTAATATTCCATTGCTCAAAATGACTCTCCAATGTGATAATTACTGGTTATACATATATATATATATTCATTAGAACTCCTCTACAGAGAACATTATATTTTAACCAACTAAGAAAACAAGCTGGATTTAAAAATGATTTTAGTACGGTAGATCATATCCAAGTATTGAGAGAAGTTATAGAAAGGACCAATGAATATAAGTTGCCATTATGCTTTGGATTTGTATATTATGAAAATGCATTTGATTTTATAAGTATTTCTTCAGTGATTAAAGCTTTGAATCATCAAGGTATAGACCCAGGATATTGTCATATTCTGAAGAATATTTATAAAAATGTATCAGCAACAATTAGATTACATAATGATATAAATTGAATAATTACTAGATTCTCTGTTTTTAGCAATTGCCGAATTGTTATATTGTAATTTATAATGATACTAGGAAGGTTAACATTGAGAAAGGTATAAGACAGATTGACTCCGTATCTCCAAAATTTTTTACAGTAGTGTTCCAAGAAGTATTTTGAGGATTATAATAGGAAACTAAAGGAGTAAGATTAAATGAAGATTATTTTAAGTCATTTAGATTTTGCAGATGATGTAGTTGTTTTTGCAAATAATGCTTTAGAGTTTCAGGAAATATTGCAGGAGTTACCAGATAAAAGTGAGAAAGTAAGACTAAAAGGTAAATGTTAAAAAGACTAAAATAATGTTCAATGGATTTTCTCAAAAGATGAAAATAAAGATTGATTATGAAATACCTTGGTCAAATGATTACTACAGATGAAAACATAATGGATGAAATTAAATCATAGGATCAAACTTGGTTGGAGTGCTTTTGATAGAAATAACTTAATACTAAAAGGAAATATGTTTATGTGTTTGAAAAGAAAGGTTTTTAATAAATATGTTTTACCAGTTCTTACTTATGGATCTGAGACTTGGACACTCAATACAGAGATGCATGTTAGGAATAACAAGAAGAGATCAAAAACGCAATATATGGGTAAGAGAGTGAGTAGGTGTTACTGACATCATTGAAAGAATTAAAAGACTGGAGTTGGGCTAGACATGTTGTCAGAAGAGATGATAATAAATGGACAATTGAAATCTTGAACAGGATTCCAAGAGATTGTAAAAGACCCAGAATGAGACCACACGTGAGATGGATGGATGAAGTGAAGGCAGACCTGTGGAGGAGAAAGGCTATTGGAGAAGATGGATTGAACTTGGAGAGATCTTCATCTTGCAGTGGATTGGTAATGGTTGACAATGATGATATATTCATTAAATATTTCATTATATTTATATATAATTTAATGGAAATGGCTTGTAACTCATTGTTGATGAGCCATTTATGTATAGGGAACTACCATTGGTGACCACTATCACTTATTATTAATATTTTCAGTATGACCACATTTAGGATTGATGATGATGATCATCACTCCTACACCTCCACTAAAAACCCAGACTACATTTCCTGACAGTTATCATTTTTTGACAATCTGTCATAAGATCGCTCCACATTAGTAGTTTAGCTTAGAGGTTCATTGCAATGACTAGGACCTCAGAGCACAATCTTCCATTATAGAAAAGTGCCAAATGAACACAATTAAGGCAGACCTTAACTTCACAATTGTTAAAATTCTAATAGTGCAGTTTAGAGAATGGTCTCCAGTCTAAATAATGTTGATGATAAGCTTTACTACAATAATAATTTGTGATATGAGACAATGAACAAGAATAGCACACAACCAAATATTTTCTATTATATTAATACCAAAGTTTATTTAAACTAACTAATAAAAGGAAATTAATAATAATAATAAACATCATAAAACTTCAAATTCACTGACTAGAATTCTTTTCCTGAGAAATATACACATAAAAATAACATATCAAATAATTATCAATGAAAAAAAACAAAGTATTCTATTAGCTGATGAACCTACACATTCATTAATAACACAATATCCATTATAATGTATAAAAGTATCTGACATAAAGTCCTTTAATATTAATAATAATCATATAATATACTAATGTAGTTATTTTACTGCAGATTTTGCAACAATTCATAAGCTTATAGATATTTTATGAGTCCTTACAGACCATTACAATACAATAAAGTTTTTGACTTTAGAATGGTCTAGGCTATTGTAATTCAGAGTTTGGTTGCTTTGGTCCACTTCCAGATTTCGTCGTAATTTTATAACTGGTGCAGTCTTGTTCACAGAATCTTCTCAATCAAGCATTGTTCTTTTGATATACTTTTTATAGAGGGAGTATTATTTCCAGGCAACATATTGGTAAACAGCAGGCTATACAATCAAGGCATCACATGTATTATTTAAACAAGCAAGGCTTTTATCATGATTTCCAGAGTAATATGGAGGCCATAATTAGAAAGCTACTTAAAACATTTTAGAACATGCTATGAGGAACATATAGTATCATAAATGAATTGATATCCAATATAGATCAAATTATCAGTAATAGCAAAAGTATTTATATATAAACTCCAGTATTAAGTTACTTACAAGTTTAGCATCTAGTACTGAATTTTTATTTTGTTAATCTTTTTTCTTTTTATTCTCTCTTGGCTGCTCAATTCTTGATTCACCAATACTCTACATTGCTCCCTTATTTGTATCCCCTTTATAATATATAGTTTTTTTGATACCTCTGTATTTAATTAAACTTGCTTATCAAAATTAGAATTATTACATTTAAAAACACGACAATCCCTTCTAATCAATATCTAGATTATTGTAAATGTGTTCTTAAACCTTTTTCTAATTAAAAAAATATTCTTAATCAAAGATCTTTTTCTTTTTAATCAGTAATTGTTTCTTTTCTTTTTTTAAACCATTGTACAAATGGAATTTACCAGAGACATCCATTTGAGCTTAAAAAAATTATATATATGTAAAATATAAAAAAACTAAAAACGACATAACTTTGAAATAGTACATCTTTTTGTTGTTTAATGTCTTATTAATGAAATATGCTTTACTAGGTGGACTTTTTAATTCTCTCTACAGTGATGCAAGATTGATCTTTGTAACTCTCAATGTTCATCTGGAATTTGAAAACAGCTTTATTACAGAATTGAATCCAAAAACCAATATTAACAATACACATTTTATTTTTTTAAACATTACCAAATGTATTTATTATTCAAAATGAGTCATTAAAGTAATTCAGAGTAATTTGCCACTACTTTTAGAAAATGCCATAAGAATTCCAACCCCTTTTTATTACATAGTAAACATATCAAATTCATAGCAAACTTAAATATATCCCTTTTTGTTTTATTTATATAATCAAACACTTTGTGTTTGCTCTCTATTACAGTATTATGGATCAGAAAAGCAAATTACCAATCAATGTATATACAATTTATCATTTTAAATTTGGTCAGTTTCCTATAATTTCAAAACTGTTGTATCTAAATCTAATATACATTATGTATGATGATGATGATAGTCATATCAATATATATATTATAAGAAGATGCATCTGTGTTAGGTTGATGGTTTATACATATATATTTTTGCAGAAAATTCAAAATCTTTAGTCATACCAACTCTTTATAATAATCAAATAATAATTAATTAACTAAAATTAATTTTTTTCTTTGCTTTCTTAACTTATAACCCATATTTCTTAATCTTTAACTACAAACACTATGGATGCCTTTTGGGTGTGTGTGTATATAGATGATAGAAGGTTATTTGTGCAAACACGCACACACACACTAGGACATTTGTGCAATTAGTACCTAAAGACTAAGAAATGTGGTTTATAGATTAAGAAAAAATGAAGTAATTAATTTTGATTAAATCAACAGTGGTATTGACTATATATACATAAAAGCCCTTCTCTTGGATATTCTTTTTTAAAAATAGATATATAAATCATATATTATTTAATATCTAGACTTTTTTTAAAAAAAGATATTGAGATATACAAACCCGTAAAGTTTATATTGCAGCTCTAAAATTGAGATACTATATTTATATGTAAAAAGCCATGACAGACAGATGTAAATGATAATCAAATGTCTCACTTGATTGTATTTTGATGCCTAATTTCTGCATCTGCTTTTGTTCAAAAAATTTAAAATACAGGTGCATAATAATAAAATATATTAAAATTCAAGAAAGGTGAATTGTTACTTTCTTTAAAAATCATTTCTTTAGAAAGAAGAAAATGTTTAAAACTTATACTTTCTTTATCGGTTATCTAAGAATAATGTTTTATCTATGTTGTGCATATTTTTAGTGTTTTTTTGGTCTGATAAAATTTAGCTTAATTATTTTCTATCAAAAATAACTCTAGCCTTGAATGCACTTTGGTTATGCACTGATTGATTTAAATGGCAAATGTGACTTGGAAATGGTTATTATAATTTTTTTTATTTTCATTTCATTATTTCAATTTGATTTTTATGTGGGAATCTATTATAAACATTTCCCAAGAATGGTTTGGCTTATAATTTATATATTTGATTTGGTTTTCAATTTCTTGGCTTATTTTTAGGTACAATTTCTCATCAGACTTATCTCCAGACATTGGCAAGAATCCTATACATAATGATCACTAACAGAAGAGGAAAGGTATGGGAACGCTATTTACTGCACATTCTGAAAGGTGGCAAATTGGTTAATTTTGCCAGCTTTTGATCACCTTTACATGCTGATATCACTTAGTTTATTTTCCTATTTACTAATTCACTGTCTTTTTTATATATATTAGCATACAAAAAAATTTAATATCATGCCAACAAGAATGTGGAATAAAAGTTGTTTTTAACAAAAATTTAAAGGATTATAATAATCCATTCACAAAGAGATCATATAAAATAATCATACCTTTTATCTTTTTTTTAGACTTTTAATCCATTTTGAATTATAATTTGAGTTTTTAAAAATTTAAGGTAAAGATTTTATTATTGAATAAATTCTATTAGAATTGAAAATATTTATTTAGAATTAAATAAAATATATAAATGCTTTATTGTGTTTACATGCTATAACAACTTTGCCTTTACATACCACAATGAAATAATAATTTATTTTTATATATATATATATAGGATTGTGAAAATGTATAGAGAGTAAACTATGAATTTTGGTGTTGACTCAATGATGGCTAAAATGGCCTAGATATGTTAGTCTTACTGTATAAAAATCTGTTTTGGTGAAGTGGAGTAGCAAATTCTGGAACTCAAAATCCATGGATCAGTTACACAAACTTCTTATGAACCCTGAGCTGCAATATACATTTAATTTTTATTATTATTATATTGAAAATATACAATTTTAGAGCTTTTTTGCATATTAATATAAAATTAGATTGTTTTTTATTATTATTTTAATAAAAAAAAAATTAAGTTTGTTCAGAAAATGTAGATAAATATGATTCAATTTAATCCTTCCTCCTTTTTTTTTTTTTTTTAAAAAAAAAGTATTATACTGCTGATGTCACCCTTAATCTAAAATGGCAAGGTGATTAATCTCATTAATGTCAATCAAAAATAGATTTTGAATCCAAAATAACTTTTTGAAATCTAAATTCGATAAAAAGTATTTGCAAAACTGTATTTCTAGGGTATTTAAGTGATCTATAATAATTTTTGCAGTTAAAGTTTTGCAATTATTTTTTTCAATTATAAAATTGTCTATAGTCAAAAACATTTCCAATGAATCATTTTCCACCCTATTCTTCCAAATGTTGATCTTTTTAATAAAACCTTCAGTTTTATTATTCTATACTTATCAATTTTTACATTATAATCCAAGAGATAGGTCCCATGTTTACCTTTGAGCCTTTCTGTAGTTTATTCCTTAAATACTTACTCTATTTGTGTTTATAAACACTTGAATATTAAATGTGCCAGTTATTTATAAGTATTGTTTTTTTCAGTATTTGTAGATACGTTTATGTACATACTATATATATGTATCATATATAATGAAGATGCTCATCTCCAAATTCTATTTCTCAGTCCCATCAAATCTTGCCAGCCATAGTCAAAGTTAAATTATGTATAGATAGTGAAAGAAATGTGTACTTAATTTAGTCTTGACAATGAATGGGGAGATTTGGTTCTGTATGATAAATGTGGTTTGGAGGAAAGTGTCTTGATTATATATGGTATCCAATTCAAATATTGGTACATTTCATTTAGTATTTATCATATCCATGAATATTTGTCTGAAGGTTTGGGATAATAGCATTTACTTGTAGTTATATGTTGAATTATTTCCATCATGTAGTTAAATCAAACTTTATGCGTTTCCAAATACATTTACTATTAACAATAACATATAAGTTATTACATTCTATATTAATTAGAATACATTTGGAAAAAAATAAATAAAATTTGCCATTTTCTAAAAACATTAAACAATTCAATTAGATGCTGAAAACAATCCAGTGCATAACTATTAATATTTTGGTCAGATTATTGCTCCAGATGGAAACATAATGGATAAAATTTATCATGGAATTAAACTTGATTAAAGTATTTTTGGTAGAAATAACTTAATATTAAAAGTAAATATGCCGATATGTTTGAAAAGGAAAATTTTTAATAAATGTGTTTTACCAGTTCTTACTTATGGATCTGAGACTTGGACACTTAACTGAAGAGCAATACATAGACCTCAAAGATATATGGAGAGATGCATATTAGGATTAGTAAGAAGAGATTGAAAATGAAATACATGGATAAGAGAACAAAGAGGTATTACTGACATCATTCAAAGAATTAAGAAACTGAAGTGGAGGTGGAATAGACATATTGCTAAAAGAAATGACAATAGATGGATAGTTGAAATCTTAAATGGGATTCCAGAAGATTGTAAAAGATCCAGAAAGAGACCACATATGAGATGGATGAATGAAATAAGGAAGTGTGCTGGGATGGTGTGGAGAAGAGAGGAGTGGTCAGATATGGATTGATTTTGGAGAGACCTTCATTCTGCAGTGGATTGATAATGATTGACGATGATGATAACTATTCTAAGAATGTTTTATTATATGAATAAATTATAGTATTAATTATCAAATTAATTTGAGATTTGAAAGTTTTGTATTTAACTATTGTTGTAATTTATTGATTAATTCCTTATGTTTTACTTTGTTTATATGAGTTAATTTATAATTTAATAATATTTGTTTATGCAAGAATAAATATTTTGAAATCATTGAATTTGTAAATTAAACAATTTGACTATATTCTTTTATAGTCTATTGATTAAAGTGTTAAATTAATGAATCATTTCCTTGAAATTTGCTTAGTTTTTTAAAATGATTTTGATTATATTTTTTTAAATTTCATTTTCTATTGAAATTTAATTTTCAGTATATTAAATAATCAATCTTACAAATTTTATTTTAGGCTAAAGAAGTTAGGAGATAAAATTTTCTATTTCCAATAATCATTTATTGCATGATAGTATTCAAATATTCTTATTGGTTAAGCACTTGCTCTTCTCATTTATATAAAATTCTGCAATACTATTTATCTGATTTTTGTTTTTTAAAGTATATATTGTTTCCAGTTGTAATAAATAATGGAAATATATACAATTCCCATCTTTTGTAAAAATTACTATGTTTGGATACTTATATGATTATTGCCACTGTATTACTGTGTGGAATTAATATTTTAGGCTCTTCATAAGTATATCTGATAATTCAGTAGTCTAACAAGGAAAATTCTTGCTGCATGCATGATTTCTTTATTATGCTAGTGGTAATATTAAAAATATTTAATATTTATACTTCAAATAGGTTATATAATAAAATTATTTATTATAATAGTTCCTAAATGTGCATTAATAATATTATTGTATAGTATATAATTATAAACTGTATAATAATTTTCTACAAACATTAGATGTCTCAAATGCTGAAATGTATGACGAGCTTAATTTTCTATCAATCAATGACTGCTGTATGTGATACTCTATCAGCTAAATTGTATATTTTCTGTTATGATAAGAATACATATGCAGATATTGACAAAGATTGATGATTTTTTTATTTAAGCAATATTATGCTGAGTTTATATTGGGTTTAGGGACCCAACAGCATCTTCAATTTAAGCCAGTTTGCAGATTAAATGCTAAGCTGACATTGACAGTTTACATATTGAACTGTATTTGAAGGCTTCAATTTTTGCCACATTAATTTGTTCCTTTGTTGATTTCATCATTAAGTAAATTAGTAATCAAAGGTTTGTCACTTGGAAAATCATAAATCCTGGAAGCACCAGTGATAAGCTACTGTCTGTGGATTTTGTTTTCGAATATATCATTGATCCGCTGCATTAAAGCAATATTAAGTCTCTATATGTTCACAATCTTTATTGGCTTCACAGTAATTCTTAAATAGTAACTTCATTTTCAAGGTATTTCACTAGAGTTTTCTATTTAGCTGAATTAATTGAAATGCTGAAGTGGCCATTTGCTGCATTTTTTTCTGGAAACTTTACTCTTCTGCTGGAAGAGTAATAAGTTTACCATAAAATATTTTTGAGAATGCTTATTTTTTTTTGTTAGTAGGTTGCCATAACTGAAGGATTGTTCACTTAAGTAATAGAAATTATGCTAATATTAATAAGGATAATGTGGCATTGCAGGAAATAATGATGGTAATAAAAGTAAATACTTTATTTTTTTGAAGAAAGAATATATGAAACATGATTTTTGTTTATTGTGGCCATATCAATACTTGAAAGTAAGCTAATGCTTGTTGCTAAAAAAATGTGAAGATTTAAAATTATATTTGCCTCTTTTCTTAGAGAATTGAATTGAAGATAGATTGCTATATATATTTTTGGAAGGGCTGTTTAATGAGTGAAAGAAGACTATTTTTTTTTTTAATTAAAGATTTGAAAATAATTTTTAGACTATAGAAGTAATATTATAATCCCATGAAATCAGTAGATAATGATATGAACAGAAGGAGTATTTTGATCATTTTTTGAATGTTGATACAAGAATTCATGTATGTAACTGCATTTAATGATTTTTTTCAATCCTATTGATTTATTTAGATTTGGACAGAAATATCCAGAATGATGAGGTCTAACAACTCTTTGTAATCTTAAATGTGGAATTGTTAGTTTTAAATATATGATGATTTGTGTGTTTCAAAAATGTTGAAATATTTTGTTAGAAATATATGGACTCTTAAAGTTGAGTCACATGATCTTAGAGATATTTGATAGATTTAATTTATACAAGTAAAGATCATAGAAAGGACTGCAGTTATTATCTTCAAATATAATTGTTATCTATTTCAGAGATTTTATTGAATAGATTGATTACAATTTATTGATAATTGTTTACTAAAATTTGGTTCCTGGTTGGTTTTTGGAGACAGGCTAATGCAAAAAAAAAAAAAGAAGAAGTCATTTTTCTTTTATTGAATTGGTCAACATATTTGAGCCAATACATTTAGAATGTTTGAAGTGATTTTCAAAAATAGCTGGGTGTTCATAGATGACAATTGTCTATGAAAGCAGAATTTAATATAAGCAGTTTCATGAAGCAGGCATTATGGTGCGGTATAAGCTTGATATTGGGTTTTTAATTTGAACTGATTAGAAGCTAAAACAAGAACTTAACTTCTTAGCTCTTAGATTTTCTGTTTACTAATGATTGTATTATTTTTACCAATTCAAAGAATGATCTTCATAATCTTAATATTTTGAATACAACTTATAAAAATATTTGTTTTATAATTAAAAAGAAAAAAAACTTAGTTTTATCATTCACTGATAGAAGAAAAATCTTCCACAATTTTTGGATAGGATGATTGTCATTTTGTGAATGTTGATTAATTTAAATATATTGATAACTTTTTAGATGGAGAGATGGTCTTTGAAGCACAGACTCCATTTAAATTCCTTATATTCATAAAACTGGATTTTTTTTACTGATTTAATATAAAAGCACTGTAAAAATTTTATGTAAAGAAGTTGTGCAATATTTTGAAAATTTTATTCACTATCATTACAGTCTTCATCCTTACTGGATATGTTAAATTTATTACAATAATAGTAAATCTTCATTGGATTTGGGAATGTGAAACCAATAAAAATAAATAAATAAATAAGCTTTCTAAAAAATATCTTATGGTGAACTTCAGCATAGTTTTCATGGAAGAATAATGGATCTTGTTTATATTAAAAAGATTGGACAGAAATCTACAATTAGACAAAGGTTGAAGTTTACCATAAAGAAAAGTTTTCTGTAGAAGAAATGAAAATGATTGCATCATAAAAAGTCAAATATACAGGCTGAAGTTGCACTTTACTGATTTGTTTGTATAATCACTGCAAAACTTTCTCTTTCAGAAATTAGTAGTTGCTATGTTAATGGTGTTAAATATATATATAATAAAATTTATCCCAAATTCACAACTAACTCATACTAGTCTGGCTTAGTTGTGAATTTGGGATAAGTTTTATTTTTTTTTATTGACTAGTTTAGCTTTACACTTTTAATGTTAATATATGTATGTATGTAATAAACCAATAGTTAATTGGTTGTCATATATAAACCTTATCAACACATGATGTTATTCTAGATTTATGAGCAGAATAACAAACTTCAAGAGTAAGATATTTAATTAATCATTACTTAATATTTCACCCAAGCCACAAATATAGAATAATGTTTTTTTCATGTTATATTGTTCATCTTAACTTTGCAGATTTATTTACAAAAGAAAAATGATGTTGTTCTTATAAAAGACATAATGTAATAGAAATTTTTTGACTATCAAAAATGAACAAGCATTCAACTTACAAGAGGTAATATAAGATATAATATTGAGTTGGATGAATCATTACAAATAAAAACAACAGGCCATGTGTTCGAACCCACTATAGCAAGGGCACTATGCACTGAAGGTAATGATATGAAACGAAAGATTAAGGAGGCATGCTTTATTGCAAATGACAACTGTGCAATAAACCGAAAAGAATCGTGCTTTGCAATCTCCAGAAAATGGTCTTTATGAAAGAAAACTTTACATAAATTTTGCGTAAATCACCGCTAAACTTCAATTAAAGTAGGCTATGAATATGGAGACTTAAGTTCTCTGAAAGCGCTTAGAGATATAACTCTTTAATAATATTTTAGATAAGCTTCACTTTTTTGCTTAAAGCGCAATTTAAATTACTTACTACTCAAAGGTGAAGTAGAAAACTAGTATTTTATTAATAGGAAAGATATTGGAGATCATTATCTCGTAGTGAGTTATTTTATTGTTGATGATAATGTGTTAAATTTTTTGCTTGTAGTCTTGTTGAAATGCTTAGGGAATAAAACTTAATCATCAACAGTGACAATTTTTCTCTTAAATATAATTCATATTAGCATTTCATATTTAAAGCTGCATAATATTGTGAATGTTGTTGCGAAAGAATAGCCATCGGTGAAGTGAATCACTGCAATGAAGCATATCTATTCAAAGAAACATGATTAATTATTCAGAAAACAAGCATGCAAATCTATTTGTGTTGTCCTCTAAAAATATCTCCGTTGTCTAGTCTAAAATGAAGTTTAGTCGATTATTTTTTTCACTTCATTGCAAATTCTAAAAAAAAAATTATTATGTAATAAGCTATTATCATTTAACCATATAAAGATAATACTCAATGTGATAAAATTGGAGTTTGTTTATGCAGCAATCAAAACACAAGTTTATATTTAAAAATATGTTAAGTTTTGCTATTTTTAAAATATAGAAAGTAATTATTCGCATACATGAAATGAATAACTTCAAGGAATCACTACCACTCCTCTTTTTTTTTTTAATTTGGTATCTTTATTTCCCCCCCTCATATGACCAACCCAGATAAACCTGGAACTTTTATTCTCCAGTCTCTAACTAATCATTTTAAAAATGTAGGAAAGGAAAAATGAGACACACTGCTCCTTTGTTCTTTTGTTACTTTTTGTTTTGTAAATTTATTTTATCTTTATTTCCACTTCATAGATATAAGTTTTTGATTACATAATTTCATAGATATAAGTTTGTAAACTATAATATTTTAAATTTTGTTTTCTATATTATAACGAACCGCTTCGCCCGCTGAAGGGTCGTATTAATAAATTCATAGGATTGGCTCTAGTTAACTTAAGATTTAACCTTATAGATATATGAATTCATTTTGTCTCTGCATGGTTCCCGGGCATATTTATGGATAGCGTGTTTGCTTCCAAGCGCCAAACCTATTCGCGATGAGCAAATAAGAATTACACCGCGGGACTTTATAAATGCAGAATAAACCCCGATAGCGACTCAATAAATATTTGCTATCGTTTTACCTTCGCGGTAAATAAGAAAAGGGGTGGGGTTCATTGGCCTAGCTCATCTCAGGGAGTGGTGGTCAACAGACCGTGGACGGGAATTAGGGATTCCGACACTACTGTCTTTAATTGGAAGTGGATTAATATCCTTAATCAATTGTATATTTAATAACTAAATATATTTAAAATCCAATCTTATCGATTAGTTTTCCCCTACGCAGAGTGAAGTTCTCGTCTAATTTCGGAGGAGTGCGCTCACTACCCTATACTAAAGTTCTATAAGCTGGTTATTTAAGGTAGAGCATACGTTTTATTTTAATTATGACATTTTGAGCCCCCTAACTATGAATTTGATTGACATAATATAAATACAAAGCGAAAGAAAAATATTCCAAAGATATTTTTAATGTAAAACAATTTATTATACAACAAAAAGAAAATATTAAAATTCATTTAGTTGACCCACCCCCATTATTTATAACTCGTGTTTCACTGAATGTTATAGCATACGCATACCTGTACGGATTAAGTAAAGTATTCTTTGGATTTTGATAGGCCCCACAAGACACATCAATATTGTTCGTCTATTAAACTGCCTCCACGGACTTTGTAGTTGGTATGTTTTATTAAAACAGATTTTAACCATAGAAAATTAAATTATTCCAAAGTTCCAATGGATGACACAATCCGTTTAACACTCGGATTGTGTGGTAATAGCAATTCAATAGGCAATTGATAAAGTTCACGTTACCTCAATATTCCAAAAGCATGGGTTACGATGATAAAGGCTCTATAGCTGGATGATCTCGTGGTTCATTTCTCCGTAGCGATCACTATTCTTTGCCGTCGATGACCGGAATTCGGCGTTCTTTGATTTTCTTCCTTGCAGCACCTTCTGGACTGTGGGGCAGGCCTTCATCGCCTGTCAAGTTGAGGTTTTTACCCCACTCGATGCATGATACACTTTTATTCTGATTACTTTCTGGACCCGTGCAAGAAGACTCTTATCCCCTCTCTATTTTCTTTTATATCCTTTTTCTTCTCGTCCTTTCTCCTCCATTTTCGTGATCCCCTCCGGCGAAATTCCCCGGTTGCGTCATCCGAATAGACCATGACTGCGTCATTGCGGTCGCCATCGCATCAAAATACATTCGCATTTCAGACGGATCTCGTTTTGTTCCAATTTGCTATCCTCTCGAAATACATTAATCACGCACATATATACATTCGCATGCCACAAACACCCCAACAAAACACGAGTTCTACGATGTTTATTTATTCTTTTTTTTTTCTTTCTTTCTTTTATAGTCTAACAACTACCTCTAAATAAATATATGAATAATATACGGTTAATATCAAAATATTCCCATCACCATTAAATATTAATATTTCCGATTATTAGTAACTTTATTAGCTAATAGTATTAGTAATATATATATACCCATTTCTCTTGTAACTTTAGGCGGACCATCGCTCTCCTCAGTCCGCACCTTGTTACAATGCCCCCCCGTTCGGAAGCCTTCAAACACGCACTATGGGTTTGACAGGCTCTTACTTCTCTTGTATTCTCTCTCTGCCGGCGGGTACCGCTGCCGGATTCCCCAGGGATTCCTCATCGGCGGGAGATCTTTGGCTTCGCACGGGTTTCAGCGCTCGCGCATTATATGAGCCTTTAATTCCCGACCCCGTATCTACCCAGAAAGCATTGTTTCCTTGACATTTAACAATTGAAAAAGGTCCCTCGTACAAGTTGCAGAATTTCTTGCATATGTTTTTGCTTGCCTCGCTTATAGGTTGGGCACGCACCATGACCCGATCTCCCACTTTAAATAAATATGGGCGATTCCTTTGCCTGTTCCTTCTCTGTTGCCCCATCTTTTGCATGGTCTGCCGTGCCCTGCTTTGGTCATCTTCCATATCTACCGGGCCCTCTTCCATTCCGGGAAGGGCTGTCTTAATAAGGCAAGGTATATGGCATCCGAAATGAAGCCGGAAGGGTGCCAAACCTGTTGACTCGTTTACGGACCAGTTTATGAAGTTAATTACTTGAGGGGTGAGCTTGACCCATCCACGATGGTTGTCCCCGGTATATGTGCGGAATAGACGCCCCAGTTCCCTCATCACTCTTTCACAAGGATTGGACTGGGGGTTACGAATCGAGGTTAGGCAATGTTTGATCCCTTGATTCTGTATCCATCTGCGCCATTCATTAGATGTGAATGGAGTTCCGTGATCCGATAGGAGTACCCGAGGTTTTCCTATTTCGTTGAAATAATTGGTTTCAAGCATCCTAATTGCGAACTTGGTGTTTGCCTGGGCAATGGGGTATGCTGCCACGTGTTTCGAGAAAAGTCGTACGCCACAATAAGATACTTTTTCCTTTTGAATGCGGGTAATGGTCCGTAAAAATCCACGGCTATTATTTCACCGGGGCCTGTTGGGATGATAGGCACTAGGTTTGCTGCGTATGCCCGGTTCGTTGGCTTGGTTCTCTGGCAACTTTTGCATTCCCCTACCATGGCCTTCACCGAGGTGTGGATTCCAGGCCAATAAAACCATTTCCGAATCAGGTGTTCCGTCTTTAAGGCCCCGTAATGCCCATATATCTGGTGAACATAGGCTACTAATTCATTTCTCAACTGACCTGGTACACTGGGCTTCCAGTTCTTTGTTTCTCCACACGTTAGGGATTGAAGGATTCCATGACACATGCGGTGTTTCCTCGCAAGCTGAGGGTCCATACCCCCCTCTAATCTTCGGATCAGTGGTCCCAAGTCCTTATCTTGACGTTGCCATTCACCTAACTGTGCCAATTTCTCCTCTATCTCCTTGCTCGTTTGTAGGTCCATACTAGCGATGCATGCATTTTCTGCCCTCATATGTTCCGCTTGGTGCCCCACCGGGTTCCGACTGAGAATATCGGCTACGATATTATCCACCCCCTTACAATGATGAACGGTATAGTTGTACTCTTGGAGGAGTAAACTCCACCGGATTAGTCGACTATTGGTAAGATAGCTATGGTTGATAAATTCTAAACTTTTATGATCTGTCACCACTGCTACCTCCGACCCCAAGATCGGAGTCTGCGGAATTTCTGGAAGGCCCAGACAATGGCTAACGCCTCCTTTTCGGTAGCAGAATAGTTTAGCTCTGGCCCTTTTAACAACCGGCTTATAAAATATAAGACTCCCATTTTCTCCCCCTCTTGCGTTTGGGATAGAGTCGCACCCAGACCGTACCCACTACTATCAGTCTGGAGTATAAACGGCTTGGTAAAATCCGGGAACGCTAGCACGACGGAAGTTTCCGATCTCTTTTATGTCCTCGAATGCTTTCCTTTGCTCATCAGCCCATTTCCACGGGATATCTTTTCTTAGCAAATGCACTAGAGGCTCGGCATGTTCGGCCATCCGTTCATGGAACCGATGGTAGAAATTACACAGGCCCAGGAAAGAGCGAATCTGTTTTCTGGACCTAGGTATAGGAAAGTCTCTGATGGCAGATATTTTGTCCGGATGGGGTTTTAGTCCTTGATGGCCCACCAAATGCCCCAAAAATGTCACTTCTTCTTTGACTAGGTTACTCTTTCCCAAATTGACCCTAATGCCCTTGTCTTTACACTCCTTGAGGAACATTTCGACCTCCTTCTCGTGTTCTTCCACACTACTTGACGCTATCACGACGTCATCGATATACATCGTGGCGACTCTCTTCGTCTCTTCCGACAATGTCTGGTCAAGGCACTGTAGCAAACCCGCTCCGCTGTTTATGAGACCGAATGGCATCCTGTTGAATTGGTACGAATACCCATCGTACCGAAAAGCGGTGTACTGCCTGTCCTCTGGGCGAAGTTGAATCTGCCAATAGCTGGCGGTAAGGTCAAACGTTGAGAATACCTTTTTTCCCTTGAATCTTCCCAATAATTCATGCATGGGTGGAGGAATGGTACAATCGGGAATCGTTGCCCGATTCAGCTGCTGCGCGTCAAGACATATTCTAATCGCACCGTTCTTCTTTTTCACCACCACCAATGGGTTGCAAAACGGGGATGAGCATTTGGAAATGACGCCCCAATCCACCATTTGCTCTATTTGTCTTTGGACCTCCTCTCGGTATTGGTAAGGGACCGGGTATGATCGTGACTGAAATGGCTGGTTCTCCCTAAGTTTGATCGTCTGCTCAAATCCCTGTATCGTTCCAGGCACCTCTGAAAACACTTCCCTATATTTTTTTAGTATTTGCCCAAAAGCCCTCGCTTTGTCTTCGCCAACCATCCTAATCTCTTTAATTTTTTCTTCCATTATCCCCTCTACTTCGTCTACCTCCTTGATCCCTATAGATCCACACCAGTTGGTTGTGATGAATTTGATGGGTGTCCCTTTACATCTGAATTCCCCTCTGTGAAAATCCAGCGTACATTGGTTTTTATGAAGGAAGTCCACCCCCACTAATACCTTATGTATTAACCCTTTCATGACCAGAAACACATGTGGAATCACTTCCTC
Source organism: Epiperipatus broadwayi (assembly GCA_028023455.1). NCBI lineage: Eukaryota > Metazoa > Onychophora > Udeonychophora > Euonychophora > Peripatidae > Epiperipatus > Epiperipatus broadwayi. The sequence goes on along the minus strand of JAQFVV010006460.1, from coordinate 1,063,920 downwards.
ACCAATCTGTAGATCCACCCAGACTTGTCTGGGTTCTATTTTCGCTCTTTTGTTGTTGGCCATCCTAACTTGTATAGCTTTTATGGGTAGTGTCTTGATGTCTGGTTGTTTCTCTACCATCTGCCAGTATATCCTTTCTGATAATACTGAAACTTGACTTCCTGAGTCAATGACCACCTCTACTTGGGTTTCTGCAATGCGTGCTCCCACTTTAGGGCATGCTTGGTTAGCGTAGTTGGGGGCTCTGTCTTCATCATCACAAACCAGATTTCCCACCCATCTATCTTCCACGCTCTTATGTTCCTTCTCTTCCATCTCTCTTCGCCACTGGCTGCAAACTATTTGTTCAAGTGCCCAGTCCACGTCCCGAGCTAGCCCCCCTTTGGCGGTCCTGGCTGTTGCGGCCACATCGGGTGGCACATTCCTACATACTATGCCCACGATTTGACTCTCTGACAGTTTTAGCATCTCCAACTCTCGCAATCGAGCCACTTGTCGCCTGAAGAAGTACGTATACTCATCGTGTGGCTCCCCAAATCTCTGTCTACTTATTTCATTGAATATATATTCTTGGATTTCTATATTCCAAAAAGCTTGTTTGAGAGCTCTTTCGTATCCCTTAAAGGCTCCCGGTTGTTCACTCAATGCCTCCCACCACCTTTGGGCATGTTCCTGTAGGTGGCTTGCTGCAATGATCACTTTGTCCTCTTCCTCCGCGGGGTACCTGCAGAAGTATCTTTCTAAACTTCGGATATGTTCCCCAGGGGATTCCCACATCTTCCCCGAAAATCTCTGAACCCTAATTGCCTCATTACTTATACTATTCTCCATTACTGTTTATCAATCTCTCTTCACTTGACTGGCTTTGATTACCTCGCCCCCCCCTCCAGTGCTGTTGCTTTCTGTCCTTTTACTCTATAGTGCTACGCTTCCATGTGCTGTTAAATCGTATTTCCCATTCTTTTATTATCGCACCTCCAACCAAGAGAGAAAAAAAAAATTTATAATTGCGCACGAGTTCGCGTATAGTTTATATGTCTCTATTTAGACCTCCGAAAACCATTAGGGTTAGCGGTAGTTTTTATTAATAACTCGGATAACGTATGCGACTATATATATATCCATTTCCAGCATATTAATACGGCTCAGTGTTATTACTCTAACATGTATATATTCTATTCGTCTTTTCCCTTTTTTTTTTTTCTTTTTAACAAAAAAAAAATTTTACAATAATAATAAAAAATAAAATAAATAAAAAAAAAATCTACGCTGGGAAAAAAAAGAATTTTTATTAAGTCATTTGTCGTTTTTCTTTTCTTTAACCTTGTACAATGCGTGAAAGTATCGGAGTTGTGATCACTATCCCGACTTCATGTCAAATCCACTGGTCGTTGCGCCCTCTTTTATTTGACCCTTCTACTATCTTCCTATTCCCCCTCGCTCTCCAGAGGCCCCACAGTTGCGGCGTCCAGTTATAACGAACCGCTTTGCCCGCTGAAGGGTCGTATTAATAAATTCATAGGATTGGCTCTAGTTAACTTAAGATTTAACCTTATAGATATATGAATTCATTTTGTCTCTGCATGGTTCCCGGGCATATTTATGGATAGCGTGTTTGCTTCCAAGCGCCAAACCTATTCGCGATGAGCAAATAAGAATTACACCGCGGGACTTTATAAATGCAGAATAAACCCCGATAGCGACTCAATAAATATTTGCTATCGTTTTACCTTCGCGGTAAATAAGAAAAGGGGTGGGGTTCATTGGCCTAGCTCATCTCAGGGAGTGGTGGTCAACAGACCGTGGACGGGAATTAGGGATTCCGACACTACTGTCTTTAATTGGAAGTGGATTAATATCCTTAATCAATTGTATATTTAATAACTAAATATATTTAAAATCCAATCTTATCGATTAGTTTTCCCTGCGCAGAGTGAAGTTCTCGTCTAATTTCGGAGGAGTGCGCTCGCTACCCTATACTAAAGTTCTATAAGCTGGTTATTTAAGGTAGAGCATACGTTTTATTTTAATTATGACATTTTGGCCCCCTAACTATGAATTTGATTGACATAATATAAATACAAAGCGAAAGAAAAATATTCCAAAGATATTTTTAATGTAAAACAATTTATTATACCACAAAAAGAAAATATTAAAATTCATTTAGTTGACCCACCCCCCATTATTTATAACTCGTGTTTCACTGAATGTTATAGCATACGCATACCTGTACGGATTAAGTAAAGTATTCTTTGGATTTTGATAGGCCCCACAAGACACATCAATATTGTTCGTCTATTAAACTGCCTCCACGGACTTTGTAGTTGGTATGTTTTATTAAAACAGATTTTAACCATAGAAAATTAAATTATTCCAAAGTTCCAATGGATGACACAATCCGTTTAACACTCGGATTGTGTGGTAATAGCAATTCAATAGGCAATTGATAAAGTTCACGTTACCTCAATATTCCAAAAGCATGGGTTACGATGATAAAGGCTCTATAGCTGGATGATCTCGTGGTTCATTTCTCCATAGCGATCACTATTCTTTGCCGTCGATGACCGGAATTCGGCGTTCTTTGATTTTCTTCCTTGCAGCACCTTCTGGACTGTGGGGCAGGCCTTCATCGCCTGTCAAGTTGAGGTTTTTACCCCACTCGATGCATGATACACTTTTATTCTGATTACTTTCTGGACCCGTGCAAGAAGACTCTTATCCCCTCTCTATTTTCTTTTATATCCTTTTTCTTCTCGTCCTTTCTCCTCCATTTTCGTGATCCCCTCCGGCGAAATTCCCTGGTTGCGTCATCCGAATAGACCATGACTGCGTCATTGCGGTCGCCATCGCATCAAAATACATTCGCATTTCAGACGGATCTCGTTTTGTTCCAATTTGCTATCCTCTCGAAATACATTAATCACGCACATATATACATTCGCATGCCACAAACACCCCAACAAAACACGAGTTCTACGATGTTTATTTATTCTTTTTTTTTTCTTTCTTTCTTTTATAGTCTAACAACTACCTCTAAATAAATATATGAATAATATATGGTTAATATCAAAATATTCCCATCACCATTAAATATTAATATTTCCGATTATTAGTAACTTTATTAGCTAATAGTATTAGTAATATATATATACCCATTTCTCTTGTAACTTTAGGCGGACCATCGCTCTCCTCAGTCCGCACCTTGTTACAATATTTTAAAAAATTGTATAGTAGCATTATTTATATATTTGTGATCTTCTGAATATAGTGTATGAAATGGATTTCTTTCTCCATTATTATAATTTGTAAAAAAAAAAAAAATGTTAGCTGCCTTCCAAGCAGCTAGCCTGCTTCCCGGTTAACGCATTTGATATATGAAAAAAAAAAGTTTTTTCACTACACGCCTTTAAAAGTAATTATAATAATCTTTAAAGTTTATATCAAAGCAAGAAATTATATAATAATCTTGCCTAAGAAATTATCAGTAACAATCTGTAATATAGTTATCTAAAAATGATCTCATTAAATACTTGCCTGCTAGAAATTTATCACTTATAAATTGAATTGTAATTGAAATGAAATAAAATTGTTTTAAAAGTTTATCACCCCCCCCCCCCGTTTTTTTTTCCATTTTTAATTAATTCATTTGCTTTTTAAAAAAATATTTTTATAAGAGGAATTTTATTTGTTATTATTAAAATCTGGTCATGATTGTTGACCTTGAACTGTGTAAACTAAGTACCCTATAAATTAGCTTTGATAATTACTTATTTCCTGGATTATAAAAATGTTTTGATGAAAGAATTTAAATAGAAGGCACATATTTATTTATAGTGTTAACTGTTTATATAAAGTAAGTTTAGATATTTTGTTAAATGTTTTTGAAGGCTGAATAGGATTTCTCCATAGTTTTTTAATATGATGGATAAGAAATAGTACTGTCCAGCATATGGTGAATGAATGTTTGTTGAATGGAGATTATTTCAGTTATATGTTTTGTATATATTAGTAAGGCAATTTAGGTATTTGAATAAAATTAATATCAGGCAACTAGTGACAGTTACATACCTAGGTCTCTCTACTTTCTTGAGTCACAATTTAGAAACCCTATATTTAGTAGTCTAACTAATAATTGGAAGGGAATACCACTGATTTTTCTGCAGGCTGCTATTATTTCTTATTACTTCTTCACCAGTATTCATAGTTCACTTTTCTTTGATATAACAGTCAGAAATAAAGAATGTATATCAATGGATATAATTATTTTAGACAATAAAGATTATATTTGGCACTGAATTTGAGTGCTACTAAAACACTTTTAATCTATTTAGTTAACTATGAGCCCAAATTGAATCACAATATTTTCAATCTAAGCTAATTTGTATTTTGATAACTTTGGTTTTTTTTTATATTCATAGGCACCAGCATTTTTGGGTTAGGATTAGTATTAAACCATTAAAACATCATATAAATTTCTTTTTCTTGCCTAAGCTATTAAAATAGTAGCAATTCTCTCTATACCATAATGCCACCTAGTGTAAGTTATAGTAATCAATGAATGCCAAAGGTTTGAGCATTTAAATTCCTATTCAGTGCCTACTTATCCAATATCTCCAGTTTAGGTTCTAACAGCTTTCTTCAGTGAAGCCTTGGATCTGAGAACATTGCACTTAGATCTTTGGATCTATTGTATATCTCCAGCAATTATCTTTTACTTATTTACTCAACTATAAATTAATGATCTTAAACTGAAAACAAAGTTTTCATTCCAAGATTTGCCTGTTGTACAGATATAAAACACCAACATATATAATACTCAACTGAGTTCAGACCGGTATGACTATACAGGCAAGCTGATTTGGATTGAAAACATCATTGTTTTCATTTTGACTCATTGTTTTATAGTTGACTAAATAGGTAGAAGGTAGTTGACCGGTAGGGGGAATGCATTGCTCTCAGATTTAAGGTTCCTCATTGATGACATCCATAAGCTATAAACTAGTCTGGGAATATTGGATGAGTAAGCACTGAATAGGGATTTAAATTCACTGGCATCTATTGATTAGTATAGCTTGCACTAGGTGGCACTATTGTATGAAGACAGTTGCTATTATTTTAATTTTAGTAAAAATTTAATGTTATGTAATAGAAATGAATAATATAATAAGTATGGTTTCCTGTAAAACAAGTTTAATAAATTTATTATTAGCAATTAAAAACCTTCATGCATACATTTCTCTGTCTCACAAATAATTAGGAAAATAAAAACAGCTAAATATGCTATTAAATTTCTTTTTTCAATCTGGCCATAAAGACAGTATGTGTTTGCTACACCTGATTTTTTTTTAATGAAAATTGAACTGTGTGATATAGACCTAAATAACTAGATATATGTTAACATACTGCCTATTGTGCCGATCAAAACATGTTTATCCATCTAACATGAGCTGGAACTCACAAAATGTACTTCAAATCCAGTCAAGCCCAAGATTTAGGTCAGGAACCAGCCTGGATTCGAACCCACTCTCTAAGCCCCAGATCTAACACCTAATGAATAACATAATAGTGATGGCCCATGAGAATTAATCTTAATCTGGCCGATTAGCAGAGCTGAGCAAAACAATGAGACATCTATTAACTATGACTACATTAAAATAATAGATAAGCATGGCTGTAATATGTGGAAGTGGAGGAAAAGGAATTCGAACTACTCAAATAAGTTAGACAATAAAATATAGTTTAATATAATGAAAAATTATTTATATACATTGATAAATTAAGTACATTAGTATGTGCGTGAATGAGCAAGCGGTAGATAATTACATAGTGTCATTCACACTATTATTTCTCATATGCTCTTTATTAGCTAAATAATATATTACAAAGAAACACGCATCTTTGGTGGGTCCAATATTAAGATGCCAATCAGTATTAGAAAGAATTACATAATACTGCCATTAACGCTTTGATTTACGGTTCTGAAACGTGGTGACTAACATATGATTTAGGGAAGCGTTCTGAAATTCATTATACATATGATATAAATTATTTTCATGCCATTGAGGTCGTGAAAATAAATAAGATACATTTGAAAAACATATTTGAAAATGACATTTGATTAGATGACAAAATATTTAATGAAAAATTATTTTAACGATAGTAAGGCGAACGCTTTATTTTTCCCAAGGCACATAGATACTCTTAAATAAAGATATATAAATTACAAAGGTAGGATTGTATATGATTGAAATAAACTTAATTAATAAATAGAAGTAATTGGCATTTATATATATATCTTTTAAGCAAAGCATAATTTTAATATTAGAGCATTAAAACTGAGTCATGAAGCAAAAGAAATACTAATACAAATAAGTTTGCGGTGCTGACATAATAGCCTAAAATAACTAAGAGAAAAAGGTCATGCTTCTGGATAAAAAAATGAAATCTCACACCCCCTTCTTGGGTAGTGCTTAGAGAAAAGTGGATAGGCTTTTGCTGGTATAACCGTACGCGAGAGGCCTTTTATCTACGAAGTGTATATGCATAGCGTGTGCCAAACTTATGGGATCACCGCCAGAGGCTTTTGATACAAAGAAAGAATATGCATAGCGTGTGCAAAACTTACGGGATCACCGCCAGAGGCATTTTTTATATAAAAACTTGAGAAGAAATCTATGGGTTCGAACTCGTCGTAACCCCGAGATTAAGAAGCACGTATATATAGAATGAAGATAGGCTATATGACAAACGCAGTACGAGTGAATGTCTCTAACGACATGAGATAAGTTTTACTGCCTTAAAAATAAATGACCCTTGTTTGAATACTATAATATGCCATGCAATTATAATATATATATATATAGAATATTTCATTTAATAAAATATATGTTTAGATTTTATATAGCAAAAGAAACATTAAGATTTAGATTTCAAATTAATAAAATACACGTTAAGATTTGATTTAGTAAGAGAAACATTAAGATTTTCCCCCATCCCTTCTTCTGCTAGTTAAAATAAATCAATCTCACTTTCATTGATTTTACAATAACTGAAATATTTAAATACAAGATTTAAAATTTTAAGAGTATGGAAAATATAAGAAGACTGGCAGTTATAGAAAATAATTAATGGGTCACTCTTTCAGAATTGAATAAAAACAAAACATTTTAAAAGATTTCAAAGCGTTAATTAGCTTAAGTTCTAGATTTACAGAGTTAAACAAATCAATTTTTATATTAAAAACGAACCTAAAATGTTGATTCATAAAACAATCTGGCGAACATATTAATTAACAATACATTATATTTTAAGGGAACGTTAATAAACTTGATTCATGAAAGTTTACTTAAAAGACAGAAAAGATTTTTATAAATTAAGCTCACCAGTTTGTTTGAGATTGGCAAAACAATAATAATAATAAAAAAAACATATATATATAAAATCAAGTAATAAATATCTGACCGCACCAAAATTAAAGAAAGGTTAAAAGCATATGAGATAGGATTAGATATAAAGAAATCATTTGAGAGCAAAATTACATTCACATATATATATAAAGGCAAAGTTAAAGAATACATGAGAAGAGATCTTGATAGATTATTTAGACTAAATTGACTATTAGGTGGCGGCTTGGAAATTTACCTTGCAATTTTAAGAATCCATTTTAAAGTATGGCACGTGCACGGCGAATTGAGGATCCAAATGAATTCTTCTTAATGACAGCAAGTTTCTATTAGCATTCTTAAAGTTCTCCATCGGGCCTTTACTTCACTTGAAGGTAGCAGAATATTATGGCAGTGGAAAACGACCCACAAGGGTCAGGAAATGATGGATTTACTACTACATCATTTTAAGTTTCACCGCGATGTTAACAATAATTTCACTAGAATAGCTAATCTCTTTCAATAGTAGTTAATCTCCTCTGTATAGTAGTTAATCTCCGATTCAAAATTCAGTCATTTTATACTTTTTCTTTTATCAGTTGTTTTTGAAGATGCAATTGTAAGATAACGTCCAAAATAAATTCAAATCTATTTCCAGATTAGAAATAGATTTGACAATATGTTTTTAACACAAATAAATCTTTAATCTATTTGATCCCATTTATTTTAAGTAAAACTTTAATTAAAAAATGCCTACCCCAGATTAAAACAATAGTGCTTCCAACCCTTAATTATTTTTGGACAATTATCAACAGTCACATCTTCCATATTGGATTTTATAAAAAATATACAGTTTAATAGAAAAACAAGCAATTTAAAAAGAAAAAGCTAAAAATGACATATAATAAATATTTAAAAACATCAATATTTTGTTAGTAAGTTTTGCTCCTATATATATATTTGAGCTGCATCTATAATACTTTAATAAAAAAAGAACTAATAATTAATAAAAAGAATTAATAATAATTTTAAAACATGTTATTGAAACATTAAATTTTATAATTTAGGCGCGCATCTCAAACATATACATAAAAATATATACACGACAAAAAGGAGCGGGATGGGAAATAGGGGTTTGAACATGGGTTAGTAGGTAGAAACATGAAGCACAATCTTAAGCTAAGATTGACTGCTTCACTATAGACACACATGGTTCATTGTTCAATGAGTTGTTTAACTAAGAACAATAGTTAACAATATGTTATTTATTTTAATGTAAAATAAGTTAGTGGCAAAATCAGTGTTTATTTTATAGCATCATTTAAGAATGTTATAGATAAGATTTAAAACAAAATAATTATGAGTATTAAAAATTACAAATAAGTTAAATTACTTATAAATAATTGAGGCATTTTAAAAAATATATTTTTAAGTTATATAAAATTTGAATTTTCATCTACAGCTTATACTTGTCAGAATCTTTCAAATGTAATATATACTTTTCAGCTGTTTTCTTTGCACATTAATTTTCTTTTACCATTTGTTTCTTTAATATTTGAATTTTCTGGTTTCTTTAGTATCTTGTGGCAAATAATAATGTTAGCTTTTTTTCAAACTCATTATTTAGGAAGCAATACCATTTTCTTTCTTAATCATTAGGAAGTGTAATTAAATGTCCTTTCTTTATATTTGGTTTTCTGGCTATTTTAACATTCAATATTTTATGGCACATACTATGTTGAAGACAGATCAACTATTCTGCAAACCCATGATTTAATTGACAATAATATTTCTTTACTTTGGCTGGGAGAAAGATAGCAGTTCTAAAGAGAATGCCCTAATCAATCATGTTCATATATTTGTTACAATTCTTGATAGATATCTTAGTTTTAAAAATGCAGACAAATTATAATACAACTCTATCTGCTACAACAATTAACTATCTTATCAGTGACTTTAGCTTCAGTTTCCAAATGCTAATGAGTTATTTTTCATTTCTCCTGACTTTTAGCTACAGCTTTCTGATCTGTGATGTTAGATCACTGTAGGTGAGAGTTGGAAAAATTAAAATAAATAAATAAATAAATAAATAAAGCCAGTTCTTTCATTTATATTAAATAAACTGCTACATAATTGAAGTTGTTGGATAAACATATTATCTAAATTATTCCATTAAATACTTCAATTAAGTATTTGCTTTTTCACAGTTATTTACAAATAAACACATTAATTACTTAGTTTTTAATTGTCTCGTACATTTAATTTATACAACTCCACGTATTTATGGTTTACATTTACAAATTTAATTAACAAACAAATGTTAATTTATATTCAATCTTAATATATTGGGTATATGAGCACAGACTTTCACACGACCCACACCCTCCACTCTATCTCATAATACTAATACACTTGAACACATATATGTTGAAAAGATAAATAATTACCAATATTCGTATTTCATGCTAAACTAGCAATCATCAGTTGGTCCAGATTATCATTTCTATACATATATGCAATAAGTCCTCAGATATATATTGAAGCTGGAAATATAATACATATTTCTGCTTCACCTAGTGCCAATGTCATCAGCACTAGTATGGGTTTGAACCCATTCTTGTATATTAACTGACACCCATCTCATAATAGGTGGTAGTATATTTATAATCAATATTATAATCTTTTATCTAATTTATAATATTGATTAATTTATATTTATGATTAAAACTAACTTTTTTATAATAGTTTATTTATTTTATAATATTTGTAGAAAATGTATATTGTGTTTATTTTATTAAATTGGCATTGAGTAAATAATTGAATCCTAGATATCTATAAAATGTTACAAATATTTTAAATTCTTTTATTAAAGTTCATTTTTCTTCAATTAATCAGTTGGTAACATTTTATATTTATCTTTTGATAAATGTACATGAAAGGATCAATTATGTAAACAATCTAATATTTGTAAGGAATATTTTGTAAATTTCTACTTAAGTATTATATCAAATATTAGGTTTGAAAGTCATTGTATTATTTATAGAATGTACCAAATTCCTAAAATTTTTGTGAATAAAATTTCCATTTTTTAATCTAAATCTTAATTAGATAGGCTTTGTTAATATGATGACTGATAACCTTAATCATGCTTGTTGCTGTTTTCTTTTAATTAGCAGAATGAACCCTTGGGGCATGTTGAAAACAGGATTGTAGATTTCCCGCCCAAGCAGACACCAACCTCAGAGAACTGCTTAGAGCAATTGCAATTGGTAGTTGTCAATATAGATTGAATCCTAATAGATAAGACTGGATCAGATAAATAGTAAAAATTTTGAAAAGGGATTGATGGAAGAACAGTACACTGAAGAGAGATTTATAATACATTGAGCCTAAAGAATGAGGGAGTAAAAAGATCGGCTGTTTGCTTTTCGGAGCTCTAGCTCATCACAATGACTTTCCAGTGCTCTCAACATCTAGCCCAGAGGCTGTACTGTGTCAAGGAAGCCTGCTAAATGATCTTATTTTACAACTGCCTGTTTCATGTAATGTCTACCATTTCGTTGAAGTAACCTCCAATTTGCCACAAGCCTCTGATTTTAGCTTATGTTGTTTTCTAAATCAATGTTAATTTATATTATATATATCTGTAATGTTTTTACAACTTAATTTTAAAATGCGTCTTTTAAAATTTTTCTCTTAAATTTAAAATGATCAATTCTTATAAAAATCTCACATTATTTTGATGCGGCAAATTTATCTTATTTTTTTGCTATTTATAATATTGAATTACTAAAACTGCCAAGTATAAAACTCAATGAGCAACTAACTTTAAACCCTTTCCCTCATATTTTCTCCAGTTAAAATCATTTCAGGAAACTCGTTAAATTAATTAATAGAAAAAGCTCGTTTAGTTTTGTACCTCTTATATTATAAATTTATTTTTAAATGATTGAAATTATTTTAAAAGTTAACTATCTTATTATTATTTCCAACTTAAAATTGCCCTCGTAATTATCTCTGAGCAGATAATATACTTTATTAAATCATTTAAGCAAAATATATCACAATTTCTGCAAACCAAATACCTCAAAAGAGAATTAGCATTTATAGATTTCATACATATATATTTTCATTTGTGTCAGTAAAATAGAAAAATTATGATGTATAATTTATTATGATATATGGGTAGTTGTAAAGTATTCACTGTACATCCTGTGGTGGTGCTGTTTCTATTTAAAAACATAGCGATATAACATTACCGAGCCTCTAGATTTTTTCTCTCTAATATATCGTATTTTGACATAATTATTTTTTTTTTTTTCATTTGATAAATTTAAAACTATAATGGACACTTTTACTTTTTTTTGATCTCAAAAGTACACAATTTTTACATACAACTTTTTTTTTTGGATTTCGATTCTAAATATACTGTTTTTTGACAGATGTCTTTTTTTTTGGATTCGATCAATTTAAAAGTATAAGGGACACTTGTAATTTTTTTGGATCTCAAATATACACTATTTTTATATACGACTTTCTTTTTTTTTTTTGCTTTTAATATACTGTTTTTTTTAACAGACGTCTTTTTTTTTTAAAAAAATTAGAATCGACACTTTCTTTTTTAATTTTTAAAAATGTGGGTTGCTGTTGATTGATTTAGAAAAATTAATCAAAGCTGTCAAACAAACTCTGCCATGTATTTGCTTATAAATGAAAAGAATTTTTGGTATTTTGACTAAGATATCAATCAAGAGAATCGATTCTCTTCCAACCAAAAGAAGCATGTTGTTTATTGATTTGAGAATAATTTGAAGCTGTCAAACAAACTCCATCACACTCGGCTGTAAAGCCCTACCCTTTTAACACTGACATTCTGGGTGTTAATTAATTGACTTACAGATCAAAATAATCACAAACAAAACACAGTTTCTTTTCACTCAAATAAATTTATTCACCACGTATGACTAAACCAAATCAACTGCGTCACTTCTTGGTTTGGTACATCCCACAATTGCAATAATGTGGTAGCCATTTTGTTATTCTTTTGTTACTCTTGTCCGAGTTGCGACAGAAACAGCACTTTTTCGCCAACAACTACAATCGTCTGACAGAGACGTTGACATCTTTTTTGGTTCAAAATAACAACAAAGCCAAAAAAAAAAAACAAGCTTGGACAAATCTCAAGAATATGCTGATAATTATTAGTACACAAAAAGATCTCAGTTGGGAAATACAGAAAATCATAAACATCAACAAAAAGTTGGAAAACATTCCACTGCACACACTCTTAGATTAAATTCGAGCGAGAATACAAATTTGGTCACTATGCATAGGAATTAACGCCGCGATGAAAAAGCGGCAAACTATCTGATCGTATAGTGTTGTTAGTTTAGACATAGGATTAGGACCGTGGAAGTAATTGGCCGCAGATTCTAACCACTACATCTATTGTCTTTTAAGCAGCTAATACTATCGCTAGTTGTGTATTAGCCGTAAGGTTTGGCAGCGAAAGCGTTATTATTCTGTTTTTACACAGAAACAGTGCCACCACAGGCTGTATAGTGAATACTTTACAACTACCAATATATGTTTACAAACTTCACCAGAAGTGAGTTTGATATTCAATGCCCAGTCTGTCTATGTTAGTTAAAAGACAGACTGATTTTGTAATATTCGATGATGAACTATTTGATAATTCACTAATAAATGAAATATTTAGAAAGTGTGGAAACAATTTATATTTTAGTTTTAATTCTTGCCTTTCTTTTTATATTATAATTTATGATCCATTCATTAATGGCCCAAGGTTTCTGTGGACTTTCTATTACATCAGGGAGCCAATTATTTTAATCAGGAATTAATTTATTATGATCGTTAGTGATACACTATCTATATATGTATATGTCTAAGGCATTATGTATTTTGTAGTTGCAACCACTCATTTATTATTATTCTTGCTTTGCTAATTACCTCTTAGGACCTTTGGAATTTTAAATATGACCAGTCTAATCTTTCACTTTCCCTCAAAGTAGATGTATTTCCTACCAAGGGACCCTTTTTTGGGCATTGCCATTAAGATGTGTATGGGAAGTCCAGCACATCAAATCTATTATTATTATTCAGAGACATGTTTTGGCTGGAGAGCCAGCATTTCTCATCATCTACCTATATATACCAGGGATTTCTTTTAGCAAAGCCATCCAGAGGTTCGTAACAGACCTCATTTATTCTTTTGTTGTAATCTATAATATCACACTGCCTTTATCATTATGTATATATATTTACAAACCCGAAATGCTGTCCACCGTGATGGCACGTCTTTCACAAACCAATCCCATTAATTAGTTAAATCTGATTATTTAATTTAAAATGAACTATTTTGCTTTCCACACTCATCATAGACAACTGATTTAAATGTAATAGTGTTTTAAATACACATCGCTCCTGTCTTGTTATTTAGAGGGCTAATGATATTTTATTGCTGATTGGTTCTTGGCAGACCAATTAACAAATTTTTACTTCGTTATCAAATGCCTTGCACTTAGCTGCATCAAAACGATTTCAAGAAATATAATAATCTAGTTGTATAAACAAAACTCAACTTATTTTGTATAACAATAACTCAATTTCTTAATAAATTCCTGTAATATTATTATTTTAAATTAGCTTAGTTTGTCATCACCACAAATCTCTAATATTAATTACCCTAGTTATTTATAATATTTCTTTGATTTAAATTCACTTCTTTGTAATGTTGACAGAAATAATTATAATTATTACGGTTCAAACCATTAGTAATCGATATCAAATCACATCTGTACCATTCTGCAATCATCAGAATTCGCTAAATCATTAATTTCTTATATAAACCCTTTATTATTTTGAGTCTCTTTGTGAACCGTGATCTCCAGCTGGGACGGAATAAAACTAAGGACTGCTAGTGTCATCACAAACGTTATCCATTAGTCAGAGAGGCAATAGTTCAGGCAAATAGGTTAGGCTTCACCCTTGCCGTGACATCTGTATATTGTGCATGGTTGGATTCAAGGTACTTTTGCTTGGATTATTGGTCTTGTTGAAGGAATACACGATTTTGACCGGCACAATATTAAGATAGCCAATCTTTATAACAATTCCTTTCTTAATTTCTACCTTTTGATTTTAATAAAAATAATATTTTTAATAAAATAAATAAAGTGTATTTAATTAAGAATACTTTTTTGCATTTACACTATGTCGCAAAGTAGTGTTGATGTACACAATGATATTTAAACTTTGACACTATGTACTAGCATTGAATCTTTCATAATAATTCAATATTTTTTCCCTTCATATTTTATTCTATCATTAAATATATATCATATTACATCTTGGCTATTATAATGCTGTAAAGATTTTCTGTTGACCTGTTTGCATGTTTTTTTTAATGCTAATTATAATTTTGATGACTATTGTGGGTTGTTTCATTTTCATTTAAATAGTGGTTTATTGTTGGTAAATAAAGAAATTAATGATTTAAAAATAAAAACCTTATTAAAATAATAGAGTTTATTCTATGAGTAATTTGCATTCTGTTATGTTATTCTTTTATGTATTATAGAAATAAAAAATAGTATAAAATTAGATAGGATGATATGTATTCTATGCAAGATAAGATATGCATATCTAACTGCAGTGTTTTAAACCAAATAAAGTACATTCTTCCATGAATTAAATATATTTACCTAAAAAAGTTAGTTACAATAACATGGGGTATGTCAGATGAATACCTCAATCAAATTTATATAAGTTACAAATGCTTATGTAATTGTATAAAACTAATAAAGAATATCAAAAGCTTGAAAGCTTACAAAATATTTTATAAGCTGATTTTTACCTTTCAGAGAACAGCCCCCCCCCCCCCCCAGGTTTTAATTTTCTTAATTTGTGAAGAGAATATTGAGATTGTATCTTTATAGACATTTGATCCCCCTATTAATGGGTTATTTTTACCCTAATTTAGAATTTTAAATAATTGAATATATATTATGATATGGTGATAGGATGGATATAGCATTAATTATCAAGTCATTTTTTAGATATCTACATAAAATAGTTGTAATATTCTCTAGGCTTTTTTTTTCACATCTTTGGAAAGCAGAATTCTAGCAGCATATTTTTTTTGATAAATTTTCTCAGTTTTTATAACTAGAGCTTTTATCAAGCATTACATGTTTATAGGCAGTGATTCTATTGTAAACTAATAACAGTTTAAAATAGCAAAATAGCCTATTTGCTTAATCATCCCACTCTTAATCAATTATCTACACATATTTAACAGTAATTATAGACATAACAAATTGATGTTCTTTGTAGTATTTTTATATCTTTGTTCATTTATAATTAATGTTTAAGCAAAAAAAAAAAAAAAATCAAATTATTTGGTATTTAATACAATTTCGCTAAAAAGTCAAAACTATCAACCATAAAAATTATTTAGTATAACAAATAGAAAGAAAAAAAAAGATACAGTCACATTAAGAAATAGTGATCATGTGATGTTTATTGGCTTTAAACTAATTTTACATGAATGTTTTTTTGGTAATTAATTTTACATGAATGTTTAAGGACTATATATGTGGGTAAAACATATTTATTATTATAATAAAACATTTCACCTTTTTGTTCTTTTTGCATATGCTATATTAAATATAAGTAATAACAACAATAATATTCATTTACCATATGTACTTAATACTCATAGTTGGCTCATTATTTTCAAATTTAAGCAGATGGTTTTGACTGAAGAACAGTCTTCAAAATTTATATTAAGTTTAACAAATAATGTTTAATGTGAATTTAAAAATATATTAAGAAACAAAAGAATAAAATCCATGTTTAATGTTTTTTGCTAAATATAATATAAGCATTGAGGAACATTGTTGAACAGTTGAAAAAACTTAGACTTGTAAATAATAAGCAAATTGCATGTATTAAGTGCATATAGCAATTAATTGTTATTATTTATATTTAGCTTATTTATTACTAATATTACTTATTTCACAATGCACACTTGTTTGCTTTAATGTAATTTTTTGTTTTTATTTTTTAAAATAAAGAAAGCAAAATTTCTGCATATGATTTTTATTTTGTTTACATTTATTGATCAGTTTTTTGAAATCAAAGCAATAATCTATTTATTATTGGATAGGCTTTATAAATGTAATATTTATAAGCTCATCTCTTTATATATCAAACAATTTATTCAGTAGTAGGATTAAAATTTAATATAATAGTTGTTGGAAATTCTTGGTTCAAGAGCATAGTTACTTTATATAATAGATTTAATAGCATGGTTATTATTCAATTATTTTAATATTGTACAATTAAAGTTTTAAATTAAAAAAAAATACTTTTTAATATTTCAATGTTAATGCTTGAGATCATAGTTCTCTAAATAAGCCTATCTGTGTGATTGATGCATGGATCTTTTGTCAAAATGTTAACTAATTTGACAGCCTTATATATAACAAAATCAATAAAATGTTTGCATGATTTTAATTTATTTATCTTTGTTAAAAAAAAGGGGGGGGGGGAATCTGTCTGCACAAAAGAACAACTTAATTATGATTTAATAAAGATTGAATTTTCATCATATGATATATTAAATCCATTTAATTTTTATTACTACATTCCTTTGAATTATGAATTCATATGATGTTACTTTTATTGGATTTTTATTTGAGCTTACATGAAACAAAGAAATTTTTACATTTAATTCTATAATTATGCAGTAGCAGATATGCAAGGAATCTGAGAATGTAAAATTGAACAGTAACTTTATATTCTGGAAGCATCTATATGTTCATAAACATATATATATGTACACACATTAATTCATTGTTCAGATACTTGATCCATAGATAACCCAGCTTTTCATTTTCGTATTGATTAGTAAATGAATATCTATATTTTATTAACTGAAAGGGAAAGTATCAGATTAATCTGGGATTATTAGATGAACTGTGATTATAAAATATAATATAGCAGTCTTCCTCTAATCATATAAATACTAAGACTATTATTTACCCATGTTTATATAGCTATTTTTTTAATATTTTGATGCAATCTTTTCATCATAAATGGGAAATTATAGTATACTGGTATCAAAGTGTAAAACATTACTACTGAGTGCACTTACATGTTTATCAGAGAGATTGTATATACATTTTTTGCTAATATATAATTTTCTTTTATTAAAAAAAAAAAAATTTAATTCATTGTTCTATTTAAGTTTGATTTACTCTTTATGCATATTATGAAAATACTCCTTAAAAAATGGAGAAAGTATAAATAATATTAAATATAATTTTGATGGATTTTTGATGCAGAGAAGCTGTTTCAAATATTGCTCTATAACAAAAATATGTAGTTACATTTAATATTGTTTATATTGTAAATCTTTGTAATTTTTTAAATTTGATATGGAACCATGCTTTTAATAAAAGTTATAAAAATTTTACACAATAACATTATATTACTTTATTTACATTATATATATATATAAAATCAAAATACTGCAATATAAAAAAAGGAAATATATAATGGAAATTGTTAATTGTTCTATTTGAATTTAATTTTAAGAACATTTCCAGATCCATATTAACTTTAGATAGAATTCATTCTGGATGTGTGAGAAGGCGCATAAATAAATTATTCTTATTAACAGAATATTATTGTTATTTGTCTACTCATAGACAAAAATAATTATATTTTTATTTTATTTTATTTAGGCTGATGTTGATTTAGCTGTAAAAGCTGCCCAGGAAGCTTTTAAAATTGGATCACCATGGAGACGAATGGATGCTTCAGAACGAGGAAGATTAGTTTACAAATTGGCTGATTTGATTGAAAGAGATTGTTCATACTTGGCTGTAAGTTTTTCATACTATATGATGAAAGAATTGTTTCATTTAAAAATATATATATCTTACATTTAATTATTTTAATTTTAATATGCATTATATGTTTGTTGCATAATGAATTTATATTGGCATCAGTTATGAATTTCACATCACTATTTTTTTGTGCCATCTATGTAAACACAACTAATATCTTGTATAATAAGCATACTGAGATAGTGATAGGTTTAAAAACACCTATTTACTTGACTGGAAATATTATGTTCAACCTGATACTTTGGTACTTGAGCATCACCTAGACTCTCAAGCACTGATCATGCAATTATTTATGAAGAACAGCTTTCAGACTTCCATATTAGTTTCTGACAATTGGTCTTCTTCTGTGAATAGCATTGGATTGGAAATTTTTATTCACCAACTATCTTCGTTCTTTTATTAAGGTGTTTCAAATATTTAAATATCTTGAGGTTTTGAACCAAAGCCAAATTTTATGTTCAGTTATTTAGATCTCACATTGAATCAGCAATTATATTAATGTGAGTGACTGCAACATATAAAAAAAATAAAAATACTCAAAAGCTTGCATGAAAATTCAAATGAACTTTGAGTACTACAAGTGATAGGATTGAGCTGTGATCTACTTGAGTTATAGATTTAATCGCTCAGCTACTACCCTACTCCATGTGGGGTATCTCAATTATCCCTTGACCTACTGCTTTGAACAATTCAAATTATTAGCTTGAATAGCAAGAATTAAAAATATCTTCTAGCTGGAAATTTACAACCTTGCACTTTTCACTGATGAATATTAGCCAGAAACTAATCTAGGGACAGTTTAACTCTACCACTAATGCAGACTTCAAATATAAAGTAGGAATCGTATGAATTTTAGATTTAGTGCAATAGATTAAACCATTGAAAATAGTAAATGTGCTATATATATTTGTAATGATTGTAAAATAAATAATATTTGTAATATATTATAGTTCTGTAGATATAATATCAATAAAAATAAAAAAATTATACTGCATATAAATTTGAATTTTATATTAGAGTATTACATCAAAAGAATTACTCTAAAAATTAAAAAAAATTATAAAGGCCTAATAAAATGAAGATAATTTAAAGTTTTTATAAAATAAAATTGATATGAGTTTTATATATATATATTGAAACGGAAACCTCCAATCCCTTTCCGTTTCACCATCAACCTAATAACCTACTTGTCTGAACTAGTTTCAAACCTATCTTAAATGTAAAAATGTCATATGTAAAAATGTTATATATAAGTCGAGCGGGAAAACTGCTATAATAGCCGCTTAAATTGCATCATCCATTTACATACGAAAACACGCTATAATTAGACAGGTTTGATAAAATTATAGCGGAGAAATGCTCATAAATTATTATAAAATGTTTTATTAATTTTCAGTCAATTCTTAAATATATTCGCTATTATATTCGTATGTGGATGGATAATTTAAACCTTGGAATAATGGCAAAATGATTTATATATATATATTTAAGTTTAAATAAAAAGATATAATGTAAAACATTTTCTTTAAAATATATTTAACGTCTTGCGTTGTTAGCCGAGAGGTATCGCAGCCGCCATGCAAGCAAGTAGTTGGTTGCAGACGGTTGTGGGTTCGCGTCCCGGCCGATGCTATGACATATGAAAAAAAAAAAATATATTTAACGGTTTTCTGATTTGATGTTTTACATATATAATTGAAACTAAAGTATTTTCTTTAAATTTGCTTTTTTTTAAATAAACAAATAATATTGTAAAAACAAATATGTTAAAAGTTATTTATTTCAGTAAAATAAAAATCCGTTTATAATTAAAAATGAGAATTTTGTGTAAAGAAGAAATCAATTAGTGACTGCACCCTGGGTAAAAAGTAAAATCTAGTTTACTGATTGATTTTTGTTTGCAACAAAAGACTTTATCATTAAATCAGAATACCGTTCCTTCTGCTAAGCTTTAACATTCTTTAACACCTAAAAAGGAATTTAATTAATGAAACTGAATCAAATTATATAATTTATATATTTTAATAATTTTAAGTAAATTAAATGTAACACCTCGGAGACATTATCTGTTGTAGAAATTGGATTATATTATTTTGTTTAATTAAGTCAATTGGTCCCGAGGCAAACGAAATTCCAAAAAGGTGTTAAAGCTTAGTCGGAATATATAAAGAGGCCCTATTTTAAGCGGGAAGGATACTCCATCTTGCTTTTGAAGAGCTGTAAATAATAGAAGATAAATTGTTTAACTTTACCATGTCTGGCTAAAGTCAGGCAAAATTTTGCTGCCGTTCCCGTGATGGAACGCCGAGTTCAATCCATCAAATGCCGAAGCAACAAACAACAAGCTTACACCAAATAAAAGATGTCATAAGCCGCTAAAAGGGACTTGCCATCGTTCCAACACCATTTTAAATTGTCTCACAACTGAATAAGAACATGCCATAAGCCGCCAAAGAACTCACCTTCGTTCCAGCTCGAATCTATCCCCTCCAGCTATAGAATTGTTATAATATTATTTAAAATAGCAGAGCTCTGTTGAATTTCAAAAACAATCATTATTTCTTCAAAAACAGGTTAGCTAACCATATTATTGAAACTTCTTTCTAAATTGTTTTCCAAATAATATTTAAATTCTATAAAATGAAATACTATTGCAAATTTCTTTATTAATTCAATATTGTAAACTCTTTCTAAATAGTATTTGAAATCTATAAATGAAATGCTTTTGCTAAATTTCTTTGTTAATTAATATTTTGCTATATAAATTAATCACTGCAGCATATTTACCTTTCTGTTGCTTATTTTAATAATTATTATTAATTATGCCTATGTTTCGAAACGGCATGCATTTAATTACAAAATATGTTTCTTTTTAAGACAATTTAAAATCTTCGAAATATTAGTTATTATAATGTCATTTTGCACGCTGTGTCGAAACCTATTTCTAAATAATAGCGACCCTTTGTGCTCGTTATTATTTTGTCATTTGTAAATTAATTAATATAAATATAAAAGTGGCTGATAAATCCAAATTTGCAATCGTTAAATTTTATGTTACTAAAGATTAAACTAGCCTGGAGTGCAATCATAAGTATATTTTTTTAGTAAAGTATTCGTAAGTCCCTTATTAAATATACTTTTCCCCCCTGTTTAAAAGTTTAGTAGTTATAAGTAACTAAAGAGATTGAACGGGATAAAGTAAAGTTTGTATAGATATATATTCCCGTCAGTAGCATATCGTATTTCTCATGCTATAGAAGAGTTGGCTCTTTTGATCAAGCCTGATGAACTGGTGTTCATTTAATATATGATATTTAATTTATAATATCCTTCGGCTTGGCGGATGTGAAACTTATTAATATTTTTTTCGTTGTGCTGTTTTATATATAAGATGGAGCCACGGTAAGTCCCGCCCATCTTCCTCTTTTATGGATAGTGCAGTAGCGAAGTCTGAGATACGGGCCAGTTTAGCACATAAGTCCCCCGCCTCTGAACCAAATAAAGGTTCCCCATTAGCAGCATGATGACCGGTTATTGGGTAAACCGTTGTTTGTCACAAAAACCCTAAAACTATTCTTCCATCCGCAGAGCAATTTTAATATTGTATATTTTACTTGTACCTAGCATATTAGTAAAATCGTTAAATTGATAAAAAATCAAGTCAGATGACCTAATTTTAATAAAGCTCCTATTTACAAATGTTATATATAGAGTAAGTTAAAAACAAACTCTTATGAAGCTTCAAAAATACCCTCAACCTCAGACTGCGGTTTCTGCCTCTAACATCATCAGTGAGGTGCTAGGGAATAAAAATACTAGAACTAGTCCAGCATTTTATCAATGCCTAACTATTGAGAAGAAAATCTGAAACTTTCAGACATTTAAATGTCCAAAAATCCAGCTATCTAACTCAAATAGCAGTATGGGACTGAACTAAGTTCAGATACACCATATATTAATAGCTCTAGCAATATAAAATCGCCAAAGCATTAATAGCAAAAAACTAAAATTAAATTGATAAAAAATCAAGTCAGATGACCTAATTTTAATAAAGCTCCTATTTACAAATGTTATATATAGAAGAAGTTAAAAACAAACTCTTATGAAGCTTCAAAAATACCCTCAACCTCAGACCGCGGTTTCTGCCTCTAGCGTCATCAGTGAGGTGCTAGGGAATAAAAATACTAGAACTAGTCCAGCATTTTATCAATGCCTAACTATTGAGAAGAAAATCTGAAACTTTCAGACATTTAAATGTCCAAAAATCCAGCTATCTAACTCAAATAGCAGTATGGGACTGAACTAAGTTTAGATACACCATATATTAATAGCTCTAGCAATATAAAATCGCCAAAGCATTAATAGCAAAAAACTAAAATTAAATTGATAAAAAATCAAGTCAGATGACCTAATTTTAATAAAGCTCCTATTTACAAATGTTATATATAGAGTAAGTTAAAAACAAACTCTTATGAAGCTTCAAAAATACCCTCAACCTCAGACCACGGTTTCTGCCTCTAGCGTCATCAGTGAGGTTCTAGGGAATAAAAATACTAGAACTAGTCCAGCATTTTATTAATGCCTAACTGACTTGATTTTTTATCAATTTAATTTTAGTTTTTTGCTATTAATGCTTTGGCGATTTTATATTGCTAGAGCTATTAATATATGGTGTATCTGAACTTAGTTCAGTCCCATACTGCTATTTGAGTTAGATAGCTGGATTTTTGGACATTTAAATGTCTGAAAGTTTCAGATTTTCTTCTCAATAGTTAGGCATTGATAAAATGCTGGACTAGTTCTAGTATTTTTATTCCCTAGCACCTCACTGATGACGCTAGAGGCAGAAACCGCGGTCTGAGGTTGAGGGTATTTTTGAAGCTTCATAAGAGTTTGTTTTTAACTTACTCTATATATAACATTTGTAAATAGGAGCTTTATTAAAATTAGGTCATCTGACTTGATTTTTTTATCAATTTAATTTTAGTTTTTTGCTATTAATGCTTTGGCGATTTTATATTGCTAGAGGTATTAATATATGGTGCATCTGAACTTAGTTCAGTCCCATACTGCTATTTGAGTTAGATAGCTGGATTTTTGGACATTTAAATGTCTGAAAGTTTCAGATTTTCTTCTCAATAGTTAGGCATTGATAAAATGCTGGACTAGTTCTAGTATTTTTATTCCCTAGAACCTCACTGATGACGCTAGAGGCAGAAACCGTGGTCTGAGGTTGAGGGTATTTTTGAAGCTTCATAAGAGTTTGTTTTTAACTTACTCTATATATAACATTTGTAAATAGGAGCTTTATTAAAATTAGGTCATCTGACTTGATTTTTTATCAATTTAATTTTAGTTTTTTGCTATTAATGCTTTGGCAATTTTATATTGCTAGAGCTATTAATATATGGTGTATCTAAACTTAGTTCAGTCCCATACTGCTATTTGAGTTAGATAGCTGGATTTTTGGACATTTAAATGTCTGAAAGTTTCAGATTTTCTTCTCAATAGTTAGGCATTGATAAAATGCTGGACTAGTTCTAGTATTTTTATTCCCTAGCACCTCACTGATGATGCTAGAGGCAGAAACCGCGGTCTGAGGTTGAGGGTATTTTTGAAGCTTCATAAGAGTTTGTTTTTAACTTCTTCTATATATAACATTTGTAAATAGGAGCTTTATTAAAATTAGGTCATCTGACTTGATTTTTTATCAATTTAATTTTAGTTTTTTGCTATTAATGCTTTGGCGATTTTATATTGCTAGAGCTATTAATATATGGTGTATCTGAAAGTTTCAGATTTTCTTTTCAATAGTTAGGCATTGATAAAATGCTGGACTAGTTCTAGTATTTTTATTCCCTAGCACCTCACTGATGACGCTAGAGGCAGAAACCGCGGTCTGAGGTTGAGAATATTTTTGAAGCTTCATAAGAGTTTGTTTTTAACTTACTCTATATATAACATTTGTAAATAGGAGCTTTATTAAAATTAGGTTATCTGACTTGATTTTTTATCAATTTAATTTTAGTTTTTTGCTATTAATGCTTTGGCGATTTTATATTGCTAGAGCTATTAATATATGGTATATCTGAACTTAGTTCAGTCCCATACTGCTATTTGAGTTAGATAGCTGGATTTTTGGACATTTAAATGTCTGAAAGTTTCAGATTTTCTTCTCAATAGTTAGGCATTGATAAAATGCTGGACTAGTTCTAGTATTTTTATTCCCTAGCACCTCACTGATGACGCTAGAGGCAGAAACCACGGTCTGAGGTTGAGGGTATTTTTGAAGCTTCATAAGAGTTTGTTTTTAACTTACTCTATATATAACATTAGTAAAATCGTTATAGCCAACTCTGCCTCCCTAATATGCAATCTTCGGCATTGAACCGAAGCATTCTTGAAAACTCATTCGATCTAAAGCTATCTGGGACGCTTTAAAAGCCCATAGTTAATATATAAATTTATTATAACTAGATGTATTATTAAGCTTCACTCCGGACTTGGTTTGATTTCACAAACAATAGCCACTCGAACTGATGATGAAAGGGCATAACTAATCAAAGTTAATGTAGTGATTAGTTATGTGGTAGGGTATTTGTTTCCATTAAATAATATTGGCGCAATTAAATAATAGCCAACATATCAATTATTGTTTAAATGGCCTAGAATAATGTTACTTTATAAATAAAATGCCTGCGTGCATTTGCCAACAACAATTGTCAATAAATATATTTTAATTCATCATATATCAGTTTCTGTCTCATTATTAAATCAATCCAATTCACTAATTGCCCATAGCTATTTCATTAGTAAAACCCTTATTAAATTAATATATTAGATCTTATCTTTGGAATGTCTAGTATTTAAGTTGTTTATATATATGTTTAAGTCCATGAGTCTTATTGTTTTCTCCGATTTGCTAGTGGGCCAAATCTCATGTGCTATCATTGTTATGTTATCCATTAGGTGTTAGATCTGGTGCTTGGAGAGTGGGTTCGAATCCAAGCTGGTCCCTGACCTAAATCTCGGGCTTGACTGGGTTTGAAGTACATTTTGTGAGTTCCAGCTCGTGTTAGATGGATAAGCATATTTTGACCGGCACAATATATATATATTATTATTCAATGTCTGTATTTTTTTCAAAGCAATATTCGTAATTATATAATTGAAAAAATACAGTAAATAAATAATTAAAATTTTTATCCAACTTAGGAGCGCTTTTGATTATCCCAGTCATCTTCGTCAACTAAAACTTTAAGAAAAGCTAACTTTCCCACAATTCCATGATCTTAATGTTTGCTGCTTGCCTATTAATTAAGTCATGTTTATATTAGTATATTAGCATAGCTTCCTTTATTTTTCTTTTATTGTTATTTTTTTCAATTTGCAATATTTTTACATAATTAAAATTGAAGTCAAAACCGTAAATAGATGATTTATTATGGTCATAAAAAACTGATGCTGAAATATTATTATCTACTATACAATTTTGTTTCGATTTCTGAACTCGTTTTAATAATAGCAAGTTCTCTTTAGTTCTTTTTTCCAATGTACATCTACATTCACTTACATATCCATTGCCACACTTACATATCCATTTATAAATGACACAATTTTTATATATAAATGAGGTTTTATCTTTGGAGTTATTTGTTAATTTGTTTAATGTAGGAGGTGTGTAAAATGCAATATCACATATACCTTTATAAATTTTTTTTATAAAATTTACTTGATCATTTGAAATATATGGTATTGATATCCATATTTTTTAATTAGCAGGAGAATCAATATTATTATTAAAATTTTTCTTATATTTTGTATTAAAATCTAATAACATTATATATATGATTATAATTGTAGCCAACATTTAACAACGAATATATTTCAATATTTTTGCCTTTATCTGATGAATATTTGCAAAGTCTATTATTTCTAAATAAGAAGGACTTCAAACATGCCATTTTGTGTGACATTGGTACGTTTGATTTATGTGGAATATAACCTCTTTTTACTATTTGTTTAATAGTCATACAGTAATCCAGCATACATTGATTTCTAGTTATTTTAAGATCAATAAACTGAACGCACATTAAATATTCATCTGTTTTTATCCATTTTAGGCCTTTTAAACCATTTAATTTCTTTAAACAACTCATTAATTGTATTTGGTTTACCACATATAAAAACATCATCAACATATCGATAATAAACAGTACTATTTTTTTGATAATATTCCTTTTTCAAAACATTTTCTTCATATGTAGAAATTATAAAATTACATATTTGAGCAACAGTAGGTAAACCCATTGGCCATTCATTGCACATTTTATAAAAATTCTTCTTA
The DNA here is from genome assembly GCA_028023455.1 of Epiperipatus broadwayi. NCBI lineage: Eukaryota > Metazoa > Onychophora > Udeonychophora > Euonychophora > Peripatidae > Epiperipatus > Epiperipatus broadwayi. Next base: position 1,037,254 of record JAQFVV010006460.1, on the reverse strand, counting down.
AAAACTGCATAAATATTTTTATTAATAAAGTTTAATGTTTCAGTTATAAATTTTATTATTTTCAAGTTAACATTTTTTAAACTTAATGCGTTGGAAATAATTTCAATAGATGCCAATGGATGAATTGATCCATACATTTCACTAACATCTAGAGTACATATAATGTCATTAACATCGATCTTAACGTATTTGATTTTGGTGCAGTACTCTCAGATTCAAACTCCTCATGATGAAGGCCAAAAGCCAGAAACTAGTCTGGGGATATTGGATGAATAGGCACTAGATAGGGATTTTATGCACAAGCCTTCTGGCATCCATTGATCACTCTGGTTGGCACTGAATGGTACTACTGTATGGAGACTTTTGCCTTTGTTAGATTACATATATTTCGTATAATTTTTATTTCTTGTAAAAAAGGATTATGAGATTATATTCACCTCACTACATATCTAATGCAATCAGATTAAAATGATTGTTAAATGTTTTTATTTATTGTATACTAAAAAGTTAGAAAAATAATTATTTATTTGAGCACAATTGGAGTTTTTGTATTTTAATTTGAAATAAAGGCATAGAATTCCAGAAATTAAGTAATTTAATCATTTGTTTTAAAAAGTAATGTGATTGAATTACTGTACTTAATTTCTGGATACCCATGCTGAAGAAATAATTATTTTTTTGATTTTTTTTTAGTCTACAGTAAATAAAAGCTTTTATTGTAAATATTTTTTATATAATTTTTAATTTTTTAATATTCAGATATTTTTTGCAATTATTTCATTTCAGAATTTAAAATGGAGATTATAAACTATAATTTATATTTATCAAAAATTACTTGCATTAAAGATCATTTACAATAAGAAAACATTTTAAATAAATCTACTTTTACAATCAAGAAAAAATAAAATTAATTTCACACATTTTTTTTCAAAAAGGAACTTTTATAATCAAGTCTTATTTTTATTTCAGTTTTAATGGATTGTTAACACTTTTAGTCTTAAGCTTTTTTGAAATATATATATATTGTGACAGTCAGATGATGTATGTTGATTTAACCCAGTTCGAATACTAGGCAAAAGTACCTCGAGGCCACCATATGCGAGATATTAAACCAAGAATACTATGACCTCTGCCCTATTCGGCTAGTCTCGAAGCTATCATGAACCGAACAACACTATCTGAGACACGCATAGATATTTTCTTCCCGAGCCACGAGCTTAGCATCAGCAGGAGACATGGACAGAACCACCTGCGGAGCTTAAATAGTTAAATTGCAAAAATACTTAGAAATATGTATTCTGCGTGCCTGCATCATTTAAAAGTAAAACAAAGCATTGAACGATAACTAGCAAACTCAAGCTTTTTAGTTAAATAAATATCTTTAATAAATGACATTTGAAATATTATTAATAATTTAATGGCCTTCGCTATTCCCCGAAATTTATGAATAACTAATGAGACAATGAAAACCCGATTAATATGCTTGCGGTCTAAATCTTTCCTGCCCAGTTTTATTAAACATTGTCAACTCGAATCTGCTCGATAACGTGCAATAATAAAAATCTTTCGCAAAGCAGTTTCTAATTGCTTTGCACTAAAACGGAGTTTAAAATCATTTAAGATGTATATCGCTAAATCTGACATACGTAAGAAGCTAATGGCGGACAAAAGAAGCGTTATCGAGGAGATCAAGTTGGCAAACAACAAAAAAAAAACTTACTCGTACTAAATTTTACAAGTATGAATAAAACTGGAAAGGGATTTTTATATGAACAATTAACTAATAAACTTAACCGCAATAGAATTAAAATATTTACACATGGGGGTAATGAAGAATAGCGAAGAAAAAGGGGTTAAATCTCTAGATAGATGATCACATATACATATATCTAACTAGTCTAATAAAAATAGTTACATTATAAATATCATTAAGCACACATTTCATAAATATTCAAGAAAGCAATTATAAAAAGTATGGACAAAAAAAAAGAGGTAGCATAATGACTAGTTCATGAGGAGAGATATGATTACTGTCCTTATTCCTTGGTCATGTTCCATCGACGGGCGTAGCTTGATCCGTCCGATGAGATGTGTTTGTCCGGACAAGGAAAGTGGAAATCGGTAGCATGGTTTCACAAAAAGTCCTCCAGACACGGCACAGAGTTCAGATGACGATTGAGTAAATACTACGGCATTTTTCTGGTATTGAGGAACCCTCGGCGGTAGACAAAGCTATTTATTTGCCTAGCCAAGCATGGTAGACTCCATCGAATTCATATAATAAAATGACAACAGCACAGCAAAATTTCGAAAGTTCTCCACGGAGCAATCTGACAGCCCGCAAGAATACTCTGAATCAATAATCTTTCCCAAAAAGGAAAATCTGAATGCACGATCTTTTTCCAAAAGGAAACTCTGATTGACTGACCTTTTTCAAAAAGGAAAATCTGAATGCACGATCTTTTTCCAAAAGGAAACTCTGATTGACTGACTTCTTTCAAAAAGGAAAATCTGAATGCACGATCTTTTTCCAAAAGGAAACTCTGATTGACTGACCTCTTTCAAAAAGGAAAATCTGAATGCCTGATCTTTTGTTCTCCCTTTTATTTATACCCTCTCTGTCAGCTACCTTCTATTGTTTTGTATGATCTGAGATCTTGATAAGCCTCCCCATGCTCCTTTGTTCCAAAGTAACACCTACTAAAAATAACTTTTACTTTTTTACTCTAAATTTCTTTCTTTAAACTTTGGGATTTTATTAATTAAAAAAAAGAAAGAGAAGGCCATCTTTAATTTGACTTGAATGGGCTTAACTAATTAAAAATATACATTCTTTTAGAAAATGTTGGTGGGCTTATCTCAAAATCAAATCATACTAAATATTTGAACAAGATTTAAAAGTAAAATACATTCTTATTTCTTTTAATACAATAAGCGTTTTATTTCAGCAGAATTTTGCATTAACTCATATATATATATGCTTGACGTATATATATGCCTGACTAAATGGTTTTCACAAGTAATATTTTTAACAGCAATTTTATGCTACAATGGAATTTATTTAAAAGAACAAGCAAATACAAATTTAATAAACGTAATTAATTTTAGCTGTAATGCGAAACCCTGCTGATATTGGCCTATAAACTTAATTTAGGTTTACAATATTAATCAAGTTTATAGGAAGGTGTGAAGCATGGATTGGATTTCAGATCCATTGCTTCAATATGCACACAATATCACTGAAAACTTATTGCATTGATGTCACCATATTTGAATTTTGTTTTACCAATTCCTCTACAATAAAAAATCAAATGTTCAGTTTATACCATTTCATTGTTCATATTGTTTTGTCATTGACTTTTAATACATGAAAAACATTTGAAGAAATTCCATTTGATAGAAATATATTACACTGTATGCTACATTTAGCCTCAAATATTAATATATAGAGGTAAAAAAGAAAAAAAAATTTTCATATATTAGTAGAATAAATGTAAATTAAATAATAAATTTTTTTAAGACAAAATAAAAATTGACACAGAAAATCACAGATTTAGTTAATTAAATAGATAAAATATATATGAAAAAGATTGTTTTCAAAGTATTTTCTAAATAAACAAACAAACTGAAGCATTTAAAAAAAATTGCTTTAAAGATACAAACAATTCAAAATAATTATTTATTTAGATTGATTATTTCTAGATTCAATGGATTAACTAGTTATTAAAACAGACAAAACTCTCCATACAGTATTGCCACTGAGTGCAAGACAGAGTAATCAATGGATGCTAGAAGGCTTGTGCATAAAATCCCTATCTAGTGCCTACTCATACAATATCCCCAGATTAGTTTCTGGCTTGTGGCCTTTGTCAATGAGGAGCCTTGGATCTGAAAGCACTACACCCAGATCTTAGGATCTAATGCAACCCTTCATCAGCCACCTTTTTTCTCTACTTAACTACAAAACTATGAGAATAAAATTGAAAACACATTAATATTTTCAATCCAAGTTCATTAGCTTATATAGTCATATAGTTTGAAGTCAGTTCAGTACCTATACATTTTGGTATCTTTGGTTTTTTAATAACCATAGCCACCACTATCCTATTAGGCAGGATTGGTATTAATTCATCAAACATCACATGATCACCATTTCTTATGCTTGCTCAAACAGACTAAACTTTCCATACATTATTGCCACTCAGTGCAAGCCAGAGTAATCAATGGATGCCAGAAGGCTCCTCACTGACGAAGGGCACAAGCCAGAAACTAGTCTGGGGATATTGGATGAGTAGGCCCTGATAGGGATTTTATGCACAAGCCTTTTGGCATCCACTGATTACTAAAAAATTTATTCTTTTCTCTATTCATCTATCTGACAGTTTCTGTTGTCCAACATTTTTTTTTTCAGTTATTTATTTGCTTATTATTTACGTATTAAAGTTATTTAAAAGATTTACATAATAAGATTATTATATAAATAAGGAGGAAAAAGAAAATAATAGCTCTTAAGAAATCTGCTAAACTGAAAAGATAATTGAATAAAACATTCTGAAATACTTTTTTAAAAATTTATTTAATATAAATAGTGTAAAAATGAAAGAGTATTGACTATTTTTGACCATATGACACTAGTCTTACATATTAAATGAAATAAAATTCTGATGATGACACAGAATTTTAGTTATATTTGATTATTCATTTATATGTAAAATAATTCAATGGTTATTTAACCAGTTATAAAGACTAGGAAGCATATTTCAGTTATTAAAGCTTTATTTAAAAAATAAAGCATGTCAGCTATTTAAAAAAAACTATTTCCTTATGATTAATTTGCATTAGAGATAATATGTTGTGCCTACATCTAGTCCATGTTTATAGGCATTAAACTTCCACCTTAAAATTAATTTATTAACTTGTTTTTTTTTTTTTTTTGTTAAATACATTAACAGTATGGTGTGTTTTTCTTCTCCCCTTAGCAATATTAATTTTAACTAAATTGCTAAAAGATATCATTGAGCTATTTTATGGATCAGTAATTTTCTGGTTTATAATATATTATCTAATCGGAATTTGTTGATTTGTTTTATACTATTTGGAATGCTGAAAGAATGTTTTAACTTTTTAAATAAATAATGACTTTTTATTTAGAGTTAAGAATATATAATATATGTTCTTATAAAATGAACTTGAAATGTTCTTAATAATAGGCAAAAAGTAACTTGCCAAAATATTATTTTATTAACGCAGTTATATTTTATGAATTATTTTATTAATACACATATTAAATATATATAATAATAATGGCTGACCATTCATTTCATTTCAGTTCTTTCAAGTGAAACTAGCTTCAAAGAGAAACACAGATGTAATATTATATATGTAAGAGTTAATATAAATTAAGACTTGTTGCTATAGAGGGTTTGCTTAATATTTTCTTATGGTTTAGACAATCCACTTTCATCATCATTCTCCAGATAAACATCACATTTGAAGAATAATCTGTAATTCAAGGAATACCTACTTTCCTTTGATTTATCTTCATAATTATACATTTGATACATAGTTGAAAGGTGATTTAAAATATTTTTTTTTTTTACATTATCCTCACCTCCATTCTAATAATAACACTTCATATCTGTTCAATTTTATTTATTATCTTTTTGCATAGCACAAACCAATATAAATTAAATAATCAAAATGACTGCTTTCTTGTCTGAACAGTGATTAAATTAAGAAAAAAAAATACTATTATGATCAGATAATATTGGATCCACAGCAGGATGAAAATCTGCATTTTTTTTTCTAATACCTTCAGTCCCTAGCTTTTCTTTTCCGTATCACATCGTCAAAGTTTCTTATTTCTCTATCTTACTTATTATTTTTTAAATCTCATGGAAATTTAGATTCTGATATTTATCTTAAGATATATAAAGGTTTTGAACTTTATGATATAGTTTTGAATAATAAATGCTAAAATAAATTATGTTAAGAGAATGGTCTCAAACAAAAATACATTACTTATTAAAACTTTTTTGTAAAAAAAATATTTTACATATATATTGAACTGGGTCCGTTTAATAGAAACTGTTTCATTGGGTTTTAATCTCTTTTAACATAATTTTAAATTTTATGTTTTCAACATTATGTGAATGGACCGACTCTTCATGCAGAGGGGAGAATACCATTGGTAGCAGAGCTATCAACAATACCCATGGTCAGACCGAGCTATGCAAAGCATAACATGATCATATTTTCAGACTGTGGACCACCTCGACTGCTAGATTCAAACCCCTATCATACAAAGCATTTTATTTGTTTAGAGGTAAACCTCAGGCACCAACTAATTACACAAAGTAACTAACATGCCTAAATGGTAGGCACACAATCCAGCACTGTATGACTAGCTTATACTCTGTGTCTCAGGGTCCAGCATATTTACTTAACACTTAGAGTAACTTATACAATAATTGACTGGTGATGCAGTGACAAGAGAGAAAGAGAATAGCGGTTGCATTTATTTTATGATTATGGCATCAGCTTCCAGCATTTGTTTGAGGGGGAATAGTTGAATTGCGGAAGTTTGGGGCATGAAGCCCTGTCAGAAACGTCGATGGCTTATGTGGCTTCCCCATTAATGTTGACTGCAGCAGTAATTGACTGGCTTACTACTGCGGTCTGAATATCTGGATCTCTGGTTGTTTGGATTCTGCATTCTGTCTGAACTGATAAATGATCTAGCAAATTGCAGCCCTATATCACAAGGTAGACTATATCACAAACCAGACTGACAAACAATAAAGAGAGCGGCTTTATATACTTATTTTTTCTCTTCTATTGTTTCAATCTTTTGTTATTTTTAATTTAGATCTTAACTTGAAATGTCTTTTAATTAATTTTACATTTTTGGTTATCTTAATCCTTTGCTCAAATTCAACTAAGCAATCTCAATAAGACACTTTACAACAGTATTTTAATTAATTCAACTATTGATTTTAATTTTATTATCAATCTGAAATCTTATAAACTAATTACACACATTTTTTCAAAATTTTCTTTTACAAACATTTTATTTTTGCAGACTAAATTTTAGTCTGATTTTACATATTTAAGCTTTTACTTTATAAAAATTCTTTTATTTAAAAACAAAGAGAGAAGAAAGTTTTAACTGTTCTATTATACATTTCTCCCCCCTCCTTCTAAGAAGTTTTATTCTAAAATAAAAATACAATGCAGTATTTTATTTTTTTGTTTTTAAAACAAATCTTTATATTAAGCCACTTCTAATTTATTTTTATCTTAATTTTTTAATAAAAATTACAGACATGTACCGCTGTTCAATAGTGGTACAATATATATATATTATTTAGATGAATTTCCCTTGGCAACATATTGTGATTGTTGATTATTAATGATATTGGTATTGTTTAAGTGTTGACTGCTGTCATATATTTACATTGAATACCTATCTAGCCTTGACCATTATTAGCTTTATTATCTAAATAATCTTAAAATTTGAAAGCTATAATTGACTATTTGTTAGTCTGCTTTCAGAACAGGTTATATTTACCCATTTATCGAGGTTTATTTCTTTGAATTAATAATTTCACTCATTAGTCAAGTTATAATCTTTAGGATCTATATAAACTTGTTAGACCATAAATAAAGGAGGATTTCCAATTTTGTTACCTTGAAAACACATTGAGATTGTTGATTATTAACGATATTGGTATTGTTTAAATGTTGACTGCTTTCATCTGTATATATATATCTATTGAAGGGGTGCATATATTCTTGTTTCATTTTTGCTTAATTCTCACCTATTTCCATCGTATGTAATAGTTTTCTTAGAACTGACACATATAAGCAATTGGCATGTGTGTGTGCAGTTATATATTACTTAAAGGCTAAATAACAGTGATAAAACTAAGAAAGTTAAACAGTTAAAAGCTAGCTAAATTAATTAAATAAAAGTTAATGGAAATCATGCAATGGAAAAGAGTTCATAATGGAAATAAGCCAATTACACGAGGTAAGGGATGGTGCCTTATTTTAATATTTGTGTTTAAGCTCACTCATATAGTTACAGTTGAACAGCTTTAAGGTCTGTATGTGGTAAAAAGGTGTTGGAAATAAAACATAAACAAAAGCCAAGAAACAAACTTGGCAGCGGGTTAAGTAATTATGAAATAAACACTAATGGAAGTGCAATTAAGGATAGAAAATATTCAAATCCATTAAAACTAAAAGGCACCCAAGGTTTAATTAAAAATACATATAAAGTCAGAAGAGAGGGTATTGTTCGATTTTCATTTTCATTATAAGATTGATGTTCATCTGTAATATTGTAAATTAAAAAATTATAGATATGTTTATGTTATCTATCAGTATGAGTGAGTAATTTGGCATCAGCTTCTCCACAGTCATCGGAGAAGGGCGGCATCAGGATGATAGCTCTAGCAAAACGGTTGAAACTGTCTGCATTCCAGACAATCTACATGCTGATCCTGAGAAACCTATTGAACTGCAATATCTAGAACTTGGCCGAGAAAGTAATGAAGCTCTCTCTGTGACTTTCCAAGTACAGTGTCTCTCTGCTACAGATAAAATATAGATTCATTGTGAGAGCAACCGTAAGCATTGCCAGTAAAAACTTACTAATTTCTTCAACTGTAATCCAAATATTTTTTTATTAACTGCAACTTAACTACTATTATTTATACACTAGTTTTGGCTTTAATCTAAAAGATTTTAATCATGTAAAATCTGTTGGTATCGATTATTAGTTAAGTTCATTTTTTAATTATCTTGTTTACTTGTCAAAGTTTGAATGATGAAGGGAATAGTTTTAAAGAGTTTAAAACATTTGTAGTTCTCTTCTCACGGTGTCTCAAGGGACATCAGGAAGTGAGAAGATGCTAAAAGTAAAATAATTCAATAAAAGTTAAAAGTAATAAAATGTTGTTTATGTTAATATGCATTTCTTTTCCCCCATTGTTTCAAATAAAGATGTTTTTCTTTTAAAAACTTACTTAGAAAAACTAGCAAGGGATGACGAATGATGATATTATTTGTTTCTTTTTATATAAATAATGCTCATTTAAGCATTGCCTTATAAGTGTTTTAATGAAATATGCAAATTGTTTCATTTTATAATTTATGTTTTATTCATAAGGTAAAAGTAATTTTTCAATTATTTGAAATGGTCTGTATTCGTATATGTGTGCGGCGTGATGTTATATATGTAAACTAAAACCGTAAATTATCTTTTCAAATTAATGTGATAAATAATGGACTAAATATCAATTTGTATTATGGGTTATTAAGACCCCCCTCCTTTTGATTATATATTATAGCTAGATGTAGAAAGCTACCAATAAATTGTGAACGGGTTAAAAGCTTCAAATAAAATTCATATTTGGTTATATGGAGACTCATGCTGTTATTATATAAAGGGTTTTATATTAAGTTATCATGGATGGAAGATTAATTAATTACTATTTTTAATTCCTATAATTGCGTTACCACATATGATTGTGCATCCATGGTTATACTAATTCATTACCTAATTCTTACATGATTGACTTTATTTATTTATGTATATATAGTGAATCTAGTGCCTGCTATGTTCTGTATATGTGCCTGATGTATCTAATATAAATAATGGCATCAGACTAGGTAAGGCTGAGGACTGAATATTCCCAGCCAACCCAAATCCTAGATTATGCACCTTTAGAAACAGGAACACTTGCTGCCTAGGACATCTGATGTCACTTGTGAATCTATCACCAAGATCGCTAAGTCAATCTATTGTCTGATAACCATTGAACTGTCCGCAAGCAATGTAGAATCACGATGCACCAAATTGCCTCCTACATATAGCCATAGCCCTGTGTAATCTTTTAATTTAGCTCATGTACAATAGTGCCCTAGTATTATTAATCTTAAATAATTAAATATAAATTTAACCCATAATTAATTGATTCACATTCATATAATACCTATGGGTTAAATAAGGCACACTATCTTTATATCTCTTAAATTCACCATTATTTGTAATTATATATGCAAAAACCAGTAGATTATCTTTTATTCAAATACCACATTATGTAAGCCTTCTTTATTTTATAATCAATAAATTATTTCTTATTCCTGTTGTTATCATCATTTGCTAGTTGGAATTATATAATAATAATAAAATTGATAGTTAGAGGTTAGTGATTTAAGGTATTAAGAATCCTTGCAGAACCTGAGTTGAGAAGAGCTGTATGAAAAGGGGAAGCTGTGTGATGTCAAGATTGATAATTAGTCAGTAGAGATTATGAAGCCTAGGTAGGGATTTAAACTAGGATTATAGGGTAACTCTTTGCATGCTGGTTGAGAGTGCCAGCTTGATCTTTCAGTTTTGTTAGCAAATTACACATGTTTGACTTACAGATTTTTTATAAATATAACATGGTGCTACAAATGTAAGGCTTTAGAATTGTATGACTCTGCCAAGGCCCAGAGATAGTAATAGTCATAGGAGACCCAGGGGAAAACCTGATCAAACATTTGGAAAGTTTAAAAGACTTTTCTTTATTATAAATACAATGAAATGCAACAAATAATAATTGCCAAAAAAACCATTTGGATGGAATGGCACAATATTGGTGGGAAAACATTAGACACCAGATGCACATATTTCAACACTACCAAACCTCATTATTAAGGGCATTATGGAACTATGATGTGCAACCCACCGTACCACGTTGAGTGCCACAATAGAAATGTCCCTATGACAGAACAGAGAAGCAGTATCAAATCTTTTTTAGAAAGCAATGAGCACAACTATGACCATGAGAGCCAGATCTCTTGTATGAGCAAAAGCTACAGAGAATTAGGAGTCCATGTAGATCAGGTGGCATGCAGCATTATATCCCAGGCAACAGTAGCCAAAACATAGTATGAAGACAGTGAAGGTCAAGGGAATCACTGATTAGTGATGAGAACCAAAAAGAAGCACAATTGCACGTTAATAATCGTGATTCAAACCCATTAACAACAGATGCACCAATGATGAGGGAAATGATCAATAGTGATGAGAACCAAAAATAAATGCAACTGCATGTTGGTAATCATGATTCAAACCCCATTAACAAAAGATTTACCATTGAAAATAAGACCAATAATGATGAAGATCAAGAAGAGGTGCAATTGCATGTTGGTAATCATGATTCAAACCCCCTAATAATGACGTACCAATAATAATAAACAAGATGACCAAGCATGACAAAAAACAAAAAGAAATGCAATCATACATTGGTGCGCAAGATTCAAATCTAAAAATAGAAGTACTAATACCGAGGAAGTCAATTAGTGACAATGAAAACCAAGAACAAACATGCCTATACTTGAGTAAGCAAGATGCAGTGGTAGCCAGAAAATGAATGATATGGATGGCTGAATAAACAAGAAAAAGGGGACTGATGAACCCACACTGTTTTGAGGTGGGAGATCAAATGTGGATTCCATATGCATATACTGTAAGTCTGAAATCATACTGTGGCTGACCATACAACCCAGCAGGAGGACCAGGACTAGGCCACTAAAATGATGACACAGGAATAGAACCAGAATTGAAGAGAAAAGGAGAAACCTATGATAATATAATGCTATGAAATAAAATGTTTGAACAGGACACAAACTAGTAATAATATAGAGAAAAAAACAACTAACTCACACTAATACTCCAGCAAAGAAGAGATTCAGGTGGTCATTCATCCACTGCAGAGGGATATATAAGTTGTTTTTTATTATTATTTTTTTTATGTAACTTGGTGAATATGAAGCAGTGTATATATATGCTTGCTTCATTCTTGCTTAATTCTCACCTATTCCCATTGTATGGAATAGTTTTCTTAGAACTCACACGCATAAGCAATTCAGCAGCAGGTTAAGTAACTACAAATTAAACACTAATGGAATTGCAATTTAAAAGGCACCGAGCTATAATTAAAAATACATATAAACTTGGAAGAGGGTATTGTTCGATCCTCTCATTTTCACTATAAGATGTTCATCCATAATATTGTAAATTAAAAAATTACAGATATATTTTACTTACCAGTATGAGTGAGTAATTTAACATAGGTTTCTCCATGGTCATAGGCTTCTCCATGGTCATCGGAGAAGGGCGAAATGGTCGAAGCTATCCATATTCCAGTCAATCTACATGCTGATCCTGAAAAACCTATCGAACTGCCATATCTAGAACTTGGCTGAGAAGGTAATAAAGCCTTCTGTGCAACTTTCCAAGTGCAGCATCCCTCTACTACAGACAACATATAGATTCATCATGAGAGTGACCATAAGTACTGCTGGTAAAACCACACTAATTTCTTAACTGTAATCCAAATATTTCTTTATTAACTTTATCGTAACTGTTGATAGAAAATATAACTTAAAATTTTATTAACTGTAACTTAACTACTATTATTTGTGCACTAGTCTTGGCTTTAATAATTCTAAAAGATTCTAATCATGTAAAATCTGCTAGTTTCAATTATTAGTTAAGTTTATTTTCTTATTATTATCTTGTTTACTTGTCAAAGCTTGAATGATGGAGGGAGTAATTTTAAATAGTTTAAAACATGTTTGCAGTTCTCTTATGGCATCTCGAGGGACATCAGGAGGTGAGATGATAAAAGTAAAATAGTTCAATAAAAGTTAAAAGTAATAGAATGTTTATGTTAACCTATGTTAATCTGCATCCCCCCCCCCCCAATTGTTTCAATATATTTTTCTTTTAAAAACGTAGAAAAACTAGCATGGGATGACATGTGATATTATTATTTGTTTCTTCTTATATAAATATCCTCATTTAAGTGTTGCCCTATACATGTTGGAATATAATACCTAAATTGATTTCATCTTATTATATTTTATTCATAAGTAAAAGTAATTTTTTAATTATTTGAAATGATCTATATTCATATACATGTGCGGCAAGACGTTGCATATGTAATCTAAAGCTGTAAATTATCTTTTCAAATTAATGTAATAAATAACAGACTAAATATTAATTTGTATTATGGGTTATTAAAATCTAGAAAGCTGCCAGTAAATTGTGAACATGTTAAAAGCTTCAAATAAAATTCATTTTTGATTATATGGGGATACATGCTGTTATTATATAAAGAGTTTTGTTATTTTAAGTTATCATGAGTGGAAGGTTAATTAAATACTATTTTTAATTTCTGTAATTGCATTAACGCCTATAATTGTGCATCCATGTTTATACTAATATAATTCGTTATCTAATATTTGCATGATTCACTTTTATTTATTTATGTATATGTAGTGCATCTAATGCCTGCTATATTCTGTATATGTGCCTGATGTATCTAGTATAAATATTAGCTTCGGACTAGGTAAGGCTGAGGACCGAAGATTCCCAGCCACCCCCAAATCCTAGATTTTGCATATTTGTCTTATTTGGTTAAGCCTTTGGTTAGAAGCAGGAACACACTTGCAGGCTGGGACATCTGATATTTGTGAATCCTGCCATCAAGATTGTCAAGTCAATCCATTATCTGATAACCATTGAACTGTCCACAAGCAATGTATAACCATGATGCACCGAGTTGCCTTTTAAAAGTTAAACCTTTGCATATACCTTTAGCCATAGCCCATGTTATTTCTTAATTTAGCTCGGGCAATATTTCCATGTTATCTTTTAATTTAGCCTGTGCACAATATTGCCCTAGTATTATTAATCTTAAATAATTAAATATAAATGCTATCAAAATCACTGTCAGCCGTAATTATATATATAGAAACCAGTAGATTATCTTTCATTCAAATATCACATTATGTGTTCATAATTTTATTTTATAATCAATAAATGTATTTCTTATTGTTAATGTGTTGTTATTGTCATTTGCTGGTTGGAATCATATAATAATAATAAAATTGTTAGTTAGAGGTTAGTGATTTAAGCTATTAAGAATCCTTGCAGAACCCTGAGCTGAGAAGAGTTGTATGAAAAGGGGAAGCTGTGTGACATCAAGGGTGTTAATTATGCAGGAGAGACTAGGAAGCTTAGGCAGGGGTTTAAACTTTATTCCAGTTATGTATTGTATTTATATGTTTCAAATAGCTATGATAGAATAGAAATTTAAATTATATCTAAAAACTTATATTTATAAAATTAAATAATTTAATTTTAGAATTATGAGACTTTTTTTTGTATCTTTAGTAATGACATTTTAAAATTTGCTTTATAATTTTCATAGCAAGAAACTAAAAAATAAATAAATCTTCAAACAAAAGATTCAACTGTAAATTATTTAACATTTGTTTTTTTTTTCTGTTTTGTTTTTTATTAGAGTCTAGAAACTATCGATAATGGTAAACCATTTAATTCTGCTGTGGGAGATGTTTTAGGCTGTGTAAAAGTTCTTCGTTATTGTGCTGGATGGGCTGATAAAATTCATGGAAAAACTCTTCCTATAGGTAATTATATAGATGCAGTGCACCTGTACAGATATTTATATATTTATCTTTATAATGTAAAAAGAGATTGAAAATAACATTTTATAATTTGTGATTTTTGTTAAAAAATCTGGAAAACAGAGTTTTAAATCAGATTGTGTTAATGATGTGAAATATATTCTTTGTATGCATAGAAATCTTAAAAGTGATGCTGTGCAAATTTTCCCCATATATTTTTTCCCCAAACTTTTTTTTTTTAAATCAGTGACTCTGAAAGGTACTAAGATTAGACATAATATCAAATGTTAACTGTTGGAATATCTTTAGCAAACTTAACATTCACTTAAAAAGCTGTTGATCATTAGCAGTAAGTCTGCAAAATTTTATTCTTTAAGATCAAGTAATATATGACATTGTTTCATTAAATTATCATATTTATTATATTCTGGTGCACTTTTTGAATGAGGAAGGGGGAAAATGATAATATTGATTTGATCCAAATAATTTTTTTCTGGGAATCAATTAATATTGCTAAGTTTTACATTCAAATATTAGTCTTCACTGGATAACAATTCTTTACCGATTTATATCTTTTTTTTTCTGTTTTTCTGTTTTTTATTTTGATCTATATAATTTTATAATAATTTGAAAAAGTAAAAACACCTTAATCAATTTTATTTTATAGCTTCTGAAAGTTTATAAGTCAGTATATATGTGATAAATTCAATTTTCAGGAATTATTATTGAAAGTGAATAGAAAATGTCTTTATTCTTTAATTGTTATAAACATAAATGAATATTTATATATTGAACTGGCAAAACATGTTGATCCATCTAACATGAGCTGGAACTCAAAAAAATGTACTTCAAACCCAGTCAAGCCTGAGATTTAGGTCAGGGACCAACCTGAATTCAAACCCATTCCCTAAGCCCCAGATCAAACACCTAATGGATCATAACAATGATGGCACATGAGAATTAATTCTTAAGTCCAGCCCACTAGCAGAGTGGAGAAGACAATGGGACTCATTATTATCTAAATTAAAATATGCATATACTTAGTTGTTGGTGTGGAAGTGGAGAAAAAGGAATTCAAACTACTCAAATAAGTTTAGACAATAAAAATAGTTTAATATAATGAATTAAATTATATACAAGATGAATTAATTGCATACATTAGTGTGTGCATGAATGAGCAAGTGGTCTACCAAGCGGTAGATGATTACATATTGTCATTCACGCTATTATTTCTCATATGCTCTTTTATTAATTAAATCACATATGCTATAAATAAACACAAATCTTTGGTGGGTCCAATATTAAGATGCCAATCAATTATTAGAAAGAATTTACATAAAATTACTATTAATGCTTTGGGTTATGGTTCTGAAATACAGTGACTAAAATTATTTCGGGGAGCATTCCGAGATTAATTACAGATATAATATAAACTATTTTCATGCTGTTATGGTCATGAAAATAAATAAAATACATTTGAAAACATATTTGATTATATAATAAAATACTTAATGAAAATTCTTTTAATTAGCGCTGGTAATATATTTGATATTAAACATTAATATTATATTTAATGTCTTAGATATTTTTTGGATATTAACATTACTTAATATCTTCTCACTTTAATATCCTGTGATATCTCTTTAATTTAATATTCTTACTTTAATATCTTTTATATCTTATAATATTGCTCATTAAATCATTATGTAAAACATTTAATTTGGGGTTGATCATGATTTGCCATCATTCCAGATTCACTCTTCCCCTAAACTGTTATAATATATAGCTCTGAACATTAGTGAAACAGTTTCAAGCCATTCCTTACTGCTGATGTCTGAGTGGTTAGACTTTCTCTTTTGATTCATGAAGTGATAGAAACATACAAGCAATATTTATTATTTACAACAATTACAATTCATCATCATCATCAACCATTATCGATCCACTGCAGGATGAAGGTCTCTCCAAGTTCAATCCATCTTCTCTGATCTTTAGCTTCTCTTCTCCACGTCACCCCTGCACACTTTCTTATTTCATCCATCCATCTCACATGTGGTCTCTTTCTGGGTCTTTTATAATCTTTTGGAATCCAGTTTAAGATTTCAATTGGCCATCTATTATCATCTCTTCTAGCAATATGTCCAGCCCAACTCCACTTCAATCTTTTAATTTTTTTAATGAGGTCAATAACACCTGTTTGTTCTCTTACCCATAAATTGCGTTTTCGATCTCTTCTTGTTACTCCCAACATACATCTCTCCATACTTCTTTGAGTGGTCTGAAGTCTCTGTGTTGCTCTTCTATTAAGTGTCCAAGTCTCAGATCCATAAGTAAGAACTGATAAAACCCATTTATTAAAAACCCTCCTTTTCAAACACATAGGCATATTTCCTTTTAGTATCAAGTTATTTCTACCAAAAGCATTCCAAACAAGTTTAATTATATGATTAATTTCATCCATTATGTTTCCATCTGTATTAATAATCTGGCCAGGGTATTTGTAACTGTTAGCTTCTTCTAATTCATCATAATCAGTTTTTATTTTCATATTTTGAGCAAATCGATTAAATATTACTTTAGTCTTTTTAACATTTATCTTTAGTCCTACTTTCATCTGATAACTCATGCAACATTTCCTGCAGCTCTGAAGCATTATTTGCAAAAATAACTACAATATCTGCAAAATCTAAATGACTTAAATAATCTCCATTTACTTTCACTCCTTTAGTTTCCCATTTTAATCCACAAAATACTTCTTGCAGCACTGCTGTAAAAAGTTTTGGAGATATGGAGTCACCTTGTTTTACACCCTTCTCATTGTTGACTTTCCCATTATCATTAGTAATATATAAATATAAGGTAAATTATAACTTTACTTAAGTTCTCTTCCGAAAGAGAGAGATTAATCCTGCCACATGGACAATTTTTTATTGATCCCAGAGAATCTGTTCATGTCTGAATTTTGCAAGTGCTCATGACTAACTGTTTATTTTTTCTTTTGTTCTGTGTAGTACTTATCAATATGGGGTGAGCTAAGTCAACCAATAATGTTTTTTGTTTATCAGTCAACTGCTCTCTAATTATATCTCAGGAATAAATTTATGTTTTAAAAAAATCATTCTGTGAAAGTTTTCAAGATTGAAAAGATTAGAGAGATTAGAATCTGTTTCTGAACATGAGCATTGCTTGCATTTATTTTGATGGAAAAATATCAGAATACTATAAAACTGAAGACATTTTTTTATTTTTTAGTACATTTATGTGAATTAAAGTTTCTTTGTTGCCATTTGATGATGCCTTTTTTTTTTTAAAATACTCATAATTGCTGATCCTTTCAAGAGAAAGAAGATTGCAAGAATTGTAAAAAAAACTGTCTAATATTAAATGGGATATTATTGGAGTTATATGAAGTTAAAAGAAAAGGTGAATATAGACAATTTAATTAAAAAATGGATATACTTCAAAGGCACAGACATTGGAAACATAAGTGGAGTAGAATTTATTATAAATAAAAAATGGAAGAACAACATTGTGGTACGATTAGTTATTCAACTTAATGGTAGATACCAAATGCAGATAATTCAGGTTTATGCCTCAACAACTTATTATTATTGTAATAAAAAAGTAGAGGATTTTTATATGGATAAACAAAGGCTTTTGATCAGATAAAAAATATTTTAAAATTGTCATGGTAGACTAATGCTAGAATTGGTTAACAATTGAAAGATGAAAAGTGCTATGGATAAATTTGATTGTGGTGATAGAAATGAGAAAGGACATAGACTTGTGAAGTTTGCAGATAAAGAAAAACTTTATATTAAGAAATTTTTTCTTTGAGAAAAATGCTAAATGGAAATGGACAGAGAAGCATCCAAATGAAGATACAGCAGAATTGGATTATATTTTTATTAATAAAAAATATTTATTTGAAGGTTATAATGTTCTTAATAAATTCAAAACAGGAAGTGATCATTGATTATTGAGATATAAAATACATGAAAATACAAAACTGAAGAAATAAAAAATATTAAAAAAAATAATATTTACAGTTGACATTTCTAATTTTTAGAAACATTCTAATGAATTTAAATTAGAAAATATTAACAGATTTTAAACATTATTCAGATTTGAACAAAATCAATAGGAACATAACTGATATACTTTTAAAAATTACAATAAATATAGCTTGAACAAAAAAGCAACAGTTGACCAGTAAAATTTTTATTGAGAGAGGACAATTTCTGAAGAAAAGAAGAAATATGAAACAATATAACGATAATACATTAAGAAGGATTGAATATCTAGAATTTTGTAAAATGGTGCAAAAAAGAATTAATAATGCTATAAGAAAATATAAGTGTGAACTAGCAATGAAAGCTTTAGAAGAAAATAAAAGTTTGAAAAGTGTAAAATGACATTTTGGTATTGGTAGAAAACTTACCAAAAATTATATAGTAATAAAGAATAAAAAATATATTCTACAACTACTATATCTTTGAATTGCCCAGGATTTTAAGTGAAAAGTGAGAAATGCAATTAAATCTATGATGAAGGGAAAAACTCCAGGTAATGACAGAATTATAATCGGTATCTTAAAAAAGCAGGTAAAGAAATATAAAATTTTGGTACAGTTATATATCAAATGTCTAAATGATAAAGATATATCAGATGGTTGGAAGAATGCATTATCAGTAATGTTTAAAAAAGTAATAAAGGAGATATTAGGAATTATAAATCTATCTTTTTTTTTTCCTATCATTTCTATACAAAATTTTTATCAAGATAATTACAATTCATTTACATTGGATTTTAATCATTCAAAAAAAAAAAACAAGCTGGATTTAAATGTGGTTTTAATGTAATGAATTATATCAAGTATTGAAAGAATTTATAGAATGGACCAATGAATATAAGTTGCCATTATGCTTTGGACTTATAGGTTATGAAAAGACATTTGATTGTATAAGCATTTCTTCAATGATTAAAGCATTGGATCATCAAGGTATTGATCCAAGGTAGGGTCATATTCTGAAGAATATTTATAAAAATGCAACATAAACGATAAGATTATATAATGATTGGGAGATATGACAGGGTGACTCTATATCTCCAAAACTTTTTACAGCAGGTATGCAAAAAGTATTTTGTGGATTAAAATGGAAAGCTAAGGGAGTAAAAGTAAATGGAGATTATTTAAGTCATCTAGATTTTGCAGATGATGTAATTGT
Source organism: Epiperipatus broadwayi (assembly GCA_028023455.1). NCBI lineage: Eukaryota > Metazoa > Onychophora > Udeonychophora > Euonychophora > Peripatidae > Epiperipatus > Epiperipatus broadwayi. The sequence continues at coordinate 1,017,533 of JAQFVV010006460.1, read as the reverse complement.
TTTGAAAATAATGCTTCAGAACTTCAGGAAATGTTGCAAAAATTATTAGATGAAAATAAGAAAGTAGGACTAAAAGTAAATGTTAAAAAGACTTAAATAATGTTCAGTGGATTTTTTCAAAAGAATAAAATAAGCTAAAATAAGGTTCAACGGATTTTTTCAAAAGAAGAAATTAAAGATTGATAATGATGAGTTAGAAGATGTTAACTATTACATAATGGATTAAATTAATCATAGAGTGCCGTTGGTAGAAATAACTTAATATTAAAAAAAATATGCCTCTGTGTTTGAGAAGAAAGGTTTTTAATAAATGTGTTTTACTGATTATTACTTATGGATCTGAAACTTGGACACTGGGATAAAAGAGCAATACAGTGACTTCAGATACTCAACAAAGTATGGAAAGGTGCATGTTAGAAGTAACAAGAAGAGATCTAAAACAAAGTATATTGGGGAGAGAACTAATAGTTATTATTGAAGTCATAGAAAGATTTATGAGATTGAAGTAGAATTGGACTGGATGTATTGCTAGAAGAGATAATAATAGTTGGATTGTTGAAATCTTAAGGTTGTGAGAGACCAAGTGACCACATGTGACATGAATGGATGAAATAAGTAAGTGTGCTGGGGTGATGTGAAAAGAGGCTAGAGATTGGAGAAACTAATGTTTTTTAAAAGTAGAACAAAATAAAAATGCATTGACCAATTTAATAATTTTAATAAATTAAAAAAAAGAAAAAGATTAGAATTATAAATAAATATTATAGAAAAATTTACATCTCTATTCATATGTAATACATCATGAAATAGACTAACTTGTATATTCATACCTTATTTTATTCATTTTGCTTAATAATTTATTATTTTAACATTACTATTTTGTGAATCTAGAGTATGTAAAGACACATATCAGTCATAAGATAAAATTACATGTTAATACTATAAATAATTGCCAATGTATTGAAATACATACACTAATAAAACAATGATGATTTTTTAAAAAAAAAAACTATTTGTTTTTTTTTCTTAATTAACTAAATATTTAAAACTACAAATGTATAAAAAAAATGAAATAAAATTATATTAAAATGAATTTCAAAGTTCTTTAAAAAAAATAATTAAACTTTGTCATTTCAGCAAGTCTATACATTAGCAAAATTTTAGGGATCTTCTTTAATGTCAGAATTTAACAGTTTTAGATATTTTTCTTTTGATGATATCTTCAGAATCTTTATGACAAGTTTGGTTGTAGTAGCACTTTTTTTTTATTTTTAAAAATAAACTGAATCTGAAGTTCAGTTTATTTTAAGTTATTTTTCTCACTTGAACTAAATTTACTGCAATTTCTTGAATCATGGGCTATCAATTTAAATTTTTACTTTGAACAGTAATAAGTAGTGTAACAATTTTATTGGGACTCCATAGCGTCCTTTAGGTGACTTCCGTTTTGCGATTATACTATTGAAAACAACTTTTAATGTAAATATTATGGTGGATATATTAACCATGGTATGACTATTAAGTAAATCAGACCTTAATTAAGTTTAATGTTTTTTTTTTTTTGGTTACTTTATGTAGCTAAGAAAATAATAATAAAAAAATATATATTTAAAGTCCTGTGTTTTGAAATTATACAATGATTCTATAGAGAACATTTCTTAACTGCTAATGTATGCACACACATAAACTACACTTCAAACGTAGTTTTATGTTATTCCATTTCAGATATTCCAATTTGTCCATTACCCATTCCTAAATTAACATTATTTATTAAATTATTTTTAAAATTTTTTTGAGTTTTTTTGTTACTGAATGAAGCTATCTTCTTTCCATATCTTCACAATTTCCATGCCTGTTTCACACACATAAATTTTTTAATATATTATATATTTCTGTAAATTTATATTTATAACTACTCTCTATCCTAGTTATATATTGATCTCTATTGCTTTATATATATATATAACCAATAGAAAACAGTAACCACCTAAACATTCACATATAGATAGTAATCAATATTTCTCAATATTGTCAAGGCAACCTCTCACCTTTTAATAATAAAAGTGGAAATCTACTCTTAGTAATGGACCAATGAATATATAAGGACACTCAAAGATTGCAACTTGACCATAGAGATTGAAATATTGATACAATGAAGTTTAAATAAACCTCTTTAAACATGTAATAAACATGTCACTGTAATGAAGACTAATAAATAGTCAATTATAACATTACAAACTGCAATACTTTTAAATTGCTCATGTATTATTTAAATAATAAGTGAAATAATGCTTAAAGCTAAATGGGACAATATGTAACCAATAGAAACCAGTAACTACCTGAACATTCACATATAGATAGTAATCAATATTTCTCAATGTTGTCAAGGCAATCTCTCACCTTTTAATAATAAGAGTGGAAATCCACTCTTACTAATTGTCCAATGAATATATAAGGACACTTAAAGATTGCAACTTGACCACAGAGATTGAAATATTGATACAATGAAGTTTAAATAAATCTTTTTAAACATGAAATAAACATGTCATTGTAATGAAGACTAATAAATAGTCACTTATAATACACACACACACACACATATCCACTGTCTTCTGTAATTGCTGATCTTTTCTTGGATAATTTTGAAAGTCATGTATTATGTGCAGCTACTAAAAAAACCTTCTATTTGGCTTAGACATGTGGATGATACATTTATCATATGGCCTCATGGCATTGATGCCTTAACTTCTTTTCTTGTTTTTATAAATAATTGGCATCAAATATTAAATTTACTATGGAAATGGAAAATAACAGATCACTTTCTTTTTTAGATGTTTTAATTGCCAGAAAATGTGATAAAACATTATCAATATCAGTTTACAGAAAATCCACACATACAAACAGATATCTTAATTTTAATTCTCATCATCATCCTGCAAAAAAATTTTCTGTAGCAAAAAATCTTTTGACTATGGCTTATAATTTATCTGACAAAGAACATCTTATTCAAGAAATAGAACTTACAAAAAATATTCTACTTTCTAATAATTATAGTAAAAATATAATATGTAAGGCTTTATTTACATAACATTAATACTAAAAAGAAAAAAGAGAATAGAATTGACAATTCCTCTTTTAATAGAGTAATTTTACCTTATATTAAAGGGGTTACTGATAAAATCAGTAGACGACTATCTTGTTTTAATATAAAGACTACTTTTCTACTGGCAAAAAAATTGGTGATTTTTTATATAAACCTAAAGACAGAATATTTTTGGAACATCAAGGAGTTTATGAAATTCTATATTTGCAGTGCTCAAGAAGCTATGTGGGTCAGTCTAATAGACAAATAAATGTCAGAATTAAGGAATATAGAAATGCTTTTAATCAAAAAATTAGTATATCAGTTTTTACTTCCCATTTTTTAGAAATTGGTCACAAAACTGATTTTGACAATACAAAAATACTTGCTAATTTGGAAAGATATGATTTAAGAACCATGAGAGAGTCAATTGAAATATTAAAAAGACCTACTGGTTTAAATAGGGCTGATGAAGCACAACATGTTTCAGCTATGTGGAAACCTCATTTTATCTAATATTAACTTAAAATTAATAAGTGAAAAAACTAAGGGAAATAAACATTTTGATAAGCCTCATATTGTGAATGCTGAACTACTTTAAGTTGAATCTCATTTTTCATCTCGCACCGAATCACATTGTTTGAGATCTAATGATTTTTCTTTCAAAAGTTAACCTTGATAATGGCAGATGCTAGTCTGTCGAAATATTGGTATGTAATGAAAAATAACATGCAGTTCATCTCAAAAACTTAATTTATTTACATCATACAACTATAAAATAAATATAATATTATATATATATATATACCCTTAGAGTGTCTCATTTATAGAAAAAAAAATATACAAAACTTAGGTAAAGTTTTTAATTGATAGATTTTTTTGAAATATTAATTTAAAAAAGAAGAAATGATTTTGGTATATCTATTTTTTTTATTCAAAAGTATGTATAATTATTTTATATATTTCTTGTTCAATTACATGCAAGACCACTTCATCAGGCTTCCCCCTCTTCCCCTAAATAGCACAATAGTAAAGCATACTGATTAGAAATAAGGATTTTAATATGTTTCTATTCTTGTTTTATCTTCTACCTAAATATAGCTTGATATTTTTTTATCAATCATCACTGGACGATTATCTGGGTTCTAGACCTGTTTGGAAGCTAAAAAAATTTTTTAAGTTTTACATGGCTCAGATCTGGTTGTGGAAATGACAAACAGATGCATTAGTAATTGCTCTGCAAGAGTCTTTATGCATATAATTGTAGCCAAGAAATTTACTTGTATGGAGAGACTTTAAAGAATATAAATCATATGGAAGTAGTACACTATTATATTAATATATATATATATATTGAAAACAATCAACACTTAGGCAATTCCAATCTCCATAACAATCAACAATTTCAAACTGTTATCAAGGCAAACCCCTTTTAACAATATATTGTAACTGGACCGCCTGTCAACCTATATAATTTGGTTAGACATATTTCTGGTGAGCATACTGCAGGATGGAAATAAAGATTGGAGTTACCCAATGTCTACCTTTCCCCCCTACAATAATATTTCCTGTTCATCAGAGAATGTAGCATTAAAGAGACTGGAAACATCTAGAAAATTTGTTTAGTTTCCCAAATGGCATCACTAGAGTTCCAGCTTACCACACCCTTACTTATTTATTCAGATCTGGTTATGCCGAACATAGCTCATTGAGGCATGAGATTCTTGTGAACAAGCGCCATGAATGAGAAGTGATGCGAAATGAAACTGAACAACTAGATTAATTTTAGATAACAATATTTAATTATATAATAATGTTTGGATAATAAGTCCTCCAAAGTTATTTTAGATATAACACTATTTGGATAATAATCCAACCAAAGTTTATTAATAGTTCCTCTTTGTAACAGTTCATTTTGGGTTCCTATTTTCCTGTATGCGCATATATACTCCTAGGTTAGCTTGATCACTCATTAATCATCGATGATATATATCCGATATGTCAATTAATCCTTGCTTCAGGTACATGTAGATAGATTCAAGTCACTTATTTATATCAACATATCGCGGTTTAATTCAGATCTTAGATTTACAATGTATAAACATCATTAGAAGCGTATTCAGATAATATATAAATATCAATAGAATCTTGTTTATTCAGGTATAGATGTATTTTGCATAGAAGCATTTATAATCCATTCAGGTATAGACCTCTTTTATATATAAGCATTTATAATTCATTCAGGTATAGATGCATTTTATATATAAGCATTTATAATTCATTCCAGTATATTTATATATAAGCATTTATAATTCATTCAAGTAGCATTGTATTATATATATATATGTATGTATTTATAATTCCTTGAGGTTTAGATGTAAATGATATATAAACATTTATAATTTATTCAGGTATGGACACATTTTATATATAAGCATTTATCATTCATTTAAGTATAGATGTATATTGTACATATAAGCATTTCTAATTTATTCAGATATATACATATATTATACATATAAGCATTTCTAATTTATTCAGATATAAACTTATTTTATATATAAGCATTTATAATTCATTTAAGTATAGATGTATACTATACATATAAGCATTTCTAATTTATTCAGGTATAGATGTATTTTATATATATATATATAAGCATTTATAATTCATTAAAATTTCACACATAAAAGCATACACTTGTTTTATCAACCAGGGAATATTTATCTCAAATTAATCGTTAGGACGTATGTATATCAGTAGACCGTGATTTATTATACTTTTATTATAGAATTTATTTTCATATCGGCATTTATTAAATTTATAAAAAGTAATAGATATGATTATTATTATTACATTTTATTTTATCTTTCTTTTAAGTATTTCCAACATTATATAAAATCCTCGTTTTTCATCCACGGTACTTCTCCATTACTGATTATTCTGGCATTGCAAAGGGGTTTGTTTATTCAGGCTGAATGGTATTACAATTTCATTTGATATTTACCCAGGCACGACTTAGAGACATATTATGTAGACAGAGAGAGAGAGCTATTTCTTTCTAGTCATTCATTCTTGTGCTTTCCATATCAATAATTTTCTTTTTCATTGTTTAGTTATCCAGCAACTACAGTTTTCTTTTCTGGTGGTGATCACTGCAGTTTCCAACTTGATTATACTGGACTTCTAGGCTGGACTAGCTATGTAGCAATGGATATAATTACTCCAATGATAATTATAGCACTAACAATACTAATACCAATCAAATTTGAACTGTCTGATTCCACTATTTATATTCTTATCACCAAGTCTCCAGTTCAATCTTATGTGACTCCACCATATCTGATTGGTGATGGTGCTTTCGTTTAAGACCATGTGTCTTACTCTCCTCAGTCATTGGATAGTTTAATTTGAGCAGGAACAGAATAGGAACTAATCTCTTATCTGCCTTATTTTCAAAATTTAATCACTTTCATTGCCTGCAGCAGGAATTATGGTTTTATATATGGTAATACAAACAAAAACATTCAGCTCTACAAATATAATATTTTTTAAAATGCAAGTTTTTCAGATGTTAAAGATTTATTTAATTTTTGATTTGAAAATATTGATTTTTAATGGCAAGGGTTTATATTTTGTTTATTTTAATTGCTATTTAAGATATTAATTTTTTGTTTTAAAATTAAACATTTTGGTTTTTATAGCGTCTTTGTTGAGAAATTGATTTCTTTTAAAACCACAAACAACTATTCATTTTTACATTTCAATTTCCCGTAATTGATCTGTCATTTTAATTTTAATTTATACCACCCTAGGCAGGGGAGAAAATAAATCTCCAAAATATATATGCATGAAACAACATTTCTGTTTCAATATATATATATTTCTTAAACATATGTATTAAATGGATACAAACAAGATTTGCCCATGTATCAGAAACATTCTAAAATATATTTTTTCACACATATATGTAATAAATATTGTATTTTAATAGAAAATATTGCTTTTAGATGGAGAATTTTTTTCTTACACTAGAATGGAACCAGTTGGAATAGTTGGACAAATAATTCCGGTAATGTTTAAAAATTTATTATTTTTTTTTGTTTAAAAATTATTTTGTCTTTAATAAATCATTATCAAATTAATTTTTATTTTTATAAATATTGTTATATTAGTTTAAATGCACAGTTGGCAGTTTTATATTTTTGTGATAGTTTTTATTTATTTTTGTAATTTTGATTTCTTGGTTTAAATAGGAATCAAGTTGTAGCATAAACCAACAAAACAACAATAACTATAAATAAACAATATTTTGGTACAAATGAAGCCAATATTTTAATAGATGTTTGCCCTTTATTTTGAAAAATAACTTTTACATTTAAGCTATACTGTAATTTGAACTGAAAAATAAATTTCAAAAATTTAGATTAAATATGGAGTCATCTAAAAAAATATGATCAATAAATATAAACAGATTTTAAGAAATTTTGAATATAGTAAATAAAATGTGTATAGTGTTATAAATAATAAGTGTGTGGTATATATTATTGTAATGTAAATAAAGTTTTATTACAGAAAATAATTGCTATAACATTTACATAATTATTTTATTATTCACTCTAGAAAAATTTACAAGAAATTATCATAGTCTGAACATAAAAAACTTTTATGCCAATTAATTATATATGGAGAATACATATCAAAAAGCAGCAATCATGGAATAAAGTGTAGTGTGCAAAAGCTCTGTTTAATTAAATGCAGATTTATAATTATTTAAACTAATGCATATATGGAAATATTATTCACTGCCAAAGATGTTTATGAGAATGTCTCTTCAAGGATTAATATTTAGTTTCGTATATATATTATATTTATGAGTATAATAAACACATTTATTTTATTTGTGTTCTTATTTATTTTGATGCTACCTGGCTGCTGTATATATATATCCCTGGGATACACAGCAATAAATGATTTTTTTGAAAGGCAAATACACCAGCTGTATATTTGTGTTATAATGATGAAGTAAACAAAAGTTTTTATATTCATTCTCATTTAATGAAGGTGAGTATACTCTTCAGTTTATGTTTATGAAAACTGAAAGGTATTTGAAAAACATTTACAAACATTTAAAATGAAACTGAGCATTGTCAAGTTAAAAAAAAGAAAGTTAAAATGAAAAGAATCATTTTAGGTTACTATAGTATTTTATTTGTATAAACCATCACCATTTTCATTTATGAAGGTCTTTAAGTTTAGTCCAGATTCTCCAGTTCATAACTTCTCTCCTCCATGGCACACCAGAAAACCTTCCTTATTTTATTATCCATGGTGTATTTTAAAATCTCTTGGAATTTGATTTAAAATTTGAACTATCCATCTGTTATTATCTTAACTAGCAATATATCCACCCTAATTCCATTTTAATTCTCTTAATTCTATTAATCATGTCAATGATATCTCATTTTTTAGTCCCCAACTATTTCGGTTTTGGTCTCTTCTTTTAACTCCTAACACCTTCATGTTTGTTGAATGATCTAATATTTCTATAGTGTTCATCTCTTAAGTGTTCTAACCTCAGATCCATAAATAAGAAAATTATTAAAAAGCTTTTTGTTTTTAAGCACATAAAAATATTTTCTGTGTTATTTCTAACAAAAGTATTCCATCCAAGTTTAATTCTAGTATTAATTTTATTCATTATGTTTTCATCTGTAATAATAATTTGATTAAGGTAATTTGTAATTATGAACTTCTAATTTATGATTATCAGTTTTACTTTTTTTTGAGAAAATCCATTGAACATTATTTAAATCTTTTTAAACATTTGTCTTTAGTCCTGCTTTCTTATTTTCATTTGATAATTCTTGCAAAATTTCCCAAAGCTTCGAAGCTTTGCTTTCTAAACAAACCACATCAACTGTAAAGTCTAGTTATCTTAAATAAGATCCATGTATTTTTATTCCTTTAGTTTTTCATTCTGTATAAATAAAAGATTCATGACTTTAGTAGCTCACTGCAAAGCAAATGGCTTTCAAGCATTATATCTACAGACAAATAGTGAAGAAAGAATTATTTATCACTCTATTTTACTTTCTTATTTATCTTGTATCTAACAATAGTTAAATGCTTACTGATCAATAACAAATTGGGACTTAACTGTGGACATAATAGATAGACATCTAGAGATTTTTCCTATATATATGATATATATAAAGTAGATTTCTGACAGTAATTCCTGGTAGTAAATATCAGTAATATGTATTACATGATTCCTTAACTTGCATTTTTCTATATTATAGGATATTAGATATCTTCTCACTCTAAAAGCAAACTAAAGTAATCATTAAAACTATTAATAGATAACAATGCAATCAGACTTCTGTGTTTAGTTTATTTAATTGACCGCATTGTAAGTAATTATTTTTTACTTGTATTCTGCCTTATTATTTTTATGAATGATTTGAAATTCAAATGTCTTGTGAATTTTGAACTTAAAAACAATTAATTCTTGCTAATTTAATTGATGGATAGAGAAGTAGATGTCAATGGTATCTATTAATTTTATATTGAAAGTTTTTAAAGTAGATTATAATATATTAAATACTCTGTACAATTATTACCAATTTTGTAGATTTCTAAATTTGTATTAAATATTTTAAAAATTGTCTGATCCATAGTGAAAGAATAAAAAAGAAGTTATTCAAACTATATAATCATAATTTTTCTGTTGATCATAGTCATTGTATTCTATGTAAAAGTAATTATGTTAAGTATGTTGGTACTAAAACTTCAATTTAATTTTAAGCATTAAAATAATAAATAGAATTTACCAATATTTCAGACTAAGAGAATGTCCTCTTATTAAATAGATTCCGTTACATAACTAGCATTATGTCTATATATACACATGTAGTTATCTATATTTATATAAAAATAGCATATCTATATATATATAATTAATAATTTATCACTAAAAATAAATGTATTTTGACTAAATAGTAAGATTTTTAAAAATTTATTAATCTTTTTTTGAAGACTACAAGGTGATTAGAACTTATTATTGCATCAACATCAGCATTTGTGTAATGAAACATAAAACAACATTCCAATGACATATTATACAAAATGAAGTTTAATTCATATAAAAGATTATTATAATAAAGATGTGTGATATCTTTTGAAGTGCAATATGTATGATGTTTAAAAAACCTTACATATATAAACTATTCTTTTACTATTGCTATGGTTAGTGGATTCTAAAAACTATTACTAAAGATGAGAAGACTGCAAAGATAACTGTAGTAACAGATTGAAATAACCTTGTATAGGGAAAGAATGAAGGGATTATGAAATTACAATTCTTTTTAAGCTGCAATTTGTAAAGCCCTGGCAGAAAGTAAGCTATTGTATAAAATCCTTTTATTAGAATTAAGATCTAGAAGCAGTATTCTGATAAAATAATAGTACATACCTTAAAATTTTTACATCAAATTCACAGAATTGCTATTGTAATCAGCTCATGAAATATATAGATTATCTATAAGACTTAATTATAAATGTTAACAAAATACTTAAGAAATTATTTGTAGCATTGAGAACTTTTCTATATACTTAGTTTAGTACATTCACACAAGTGGAATTTAATTTATTGTTTTTATAAATTTTATACTATTGCTTTAATTTATTCTTTCAGTGGAATTTCCCTTTAGCTATGATGGTATGGAAAATTGCTCCAGTATTGGCTGCTGGCTGTTGTACAATTGTCAAACCTGCAGAACAGACTCCTCTCACAGCATTGTACATGGGAAAGTTAATTCTTGAAGTAAGATGTGTATTGTGCATATAAATATATACATTAGACCATTATTTTCCAATAGCTAACTGGTTTCCAAATGTACTGCACAACAATTGAGGCTTAATAAACCAATAGAATATTCACAATCTGTTTTCAAGGTAATCTCTATAGATAATTACCATTTATCTATAAATGTTGCTTTGACAATAAATTATGGATATTCTATTTGTTTATTAAACTTGGACTGTTTTGCTATGAAAAAATATATGTTACAGTAACAAATCATTTAAATAATATGATTAATAAATCTTCAAATTGATGTAAAAGTTTGCATTCACTTGTAAAACCCATTACATGACAGACCAAAATCTAGTTAGAATTCTGAGTTTATTTCTGATTATTAAGATAAATGTATTATCCAAGCAGTGACTCATTGGATAGAGTAATCTAATAATAAGCAAAGGTTTAGGGATCAATTTTTAATTGAAAAAAATTTGATGTTGCCAGTTATGTCTCATCTAAACTATGACAATATTGTCAAAATGTTATTTGATTTTATAATAGCAAATAAATAAAAGTAAATAGATATCTTCACAAGTTTTTTTAATTAATACATCCTTCATCTCAGTCCAAACATATTGCAATGATCCACTAGACAGAAACTCAGACATTCTAGCTTACTTAGCAAGTGAAGTTGCTTACATAGTGAAAGAAAGCATTTTGAGTTTTTGTACTAAAGCATGATTACAATGTGTAGTTGAGATATTAGATACACAAAAATAAGTTTTTATTTTAAACATATATACAAAAATAGCAGTAAAAATAAATTTCACAAATTTAAAGAGAATTCTGGTTTAAAAACAAGTCAAATTTAATAACTTCAGATTTATTATTATTATTATTTTTTCCTCACAATATTTGATAAATTTGAATTTAAAAAAAAAATCAAATTGAAATGATACCATTTCTTGATAAACTTAATTATTACCTTTACTCAAATTAATTTTTAAGTAATAAAATTGAAAAAGTGAATATTTTTGTTTATTTAGATCAGTTAATACCAGCAAAAAATAAATGGTTTAAAGGACTAAACAAGGTGGAGGAAAAAATCTCCTTTGTTTAATATTTAATAAATATATTTAAAAAATGAAAAAAAAAAAAAATTATTTTAGTATGTTGTATTAGTGTTGAAATGCAAACTAAATAACGTGAAAAGACAAAAATAGAAAATGCATAATAATATTAATGAATTATCTGTTTTATATATATGCTAACAGAAAGAGAGAAAAATATATGCATGTGTATCTCAATTATGTTTAGATATATCTTATTCTAAATATAATTGGACATTTTGCTACACATAATGTTGCAATTTGTTGACCACTTATAAAAAATGCTAAATATATCCCCTGTTTAATCTAAATGTCTACCGTTCAGACAGATTGAGGCAGTACCTATGTTCATACAATAAACTTAATCACCATCATTGGTAATTTTCCATTAGTTGATACTTCCATATTTAGAAATCATAAACTTTTAATGAGTATTTTTCATCATTATTATGGTAATAAATTACTTCATTCTAATCATTAATCTAAGCAAACATACATAAAGCTAAGAGACATCTGCATATACAGATAATGAATAATCTAAATCTTGATTTTCAATTACATTATCTTTGTTTGATCGTTTCACATTTAACATGCACACCCTCATATCACTTGTATACTATCAATAAAAATCTAATCCAAACATTGTCCATAAAGTTTAAATTATTTTGATAATTTACTTACAAAAAAAAAAATATTGAATAAAATTGACATTCTGACAGTCTAATTTTATTTATGTATTATATTCAGTGCCATACAGTTCATAGAAACAAGGAAAGCATTGTTTTCTTTAGTTATATCTTTTAAAATAATATTTTCAGAATTATAATAGAAGTTTTTTAAATTGTTTTTCATAGAATGACAAAATCAAGCATTTATTTATTTTAACTGTTTGTTAAATAAAGTATAACTAATCTCTGATAACATTTCCTGCAGTGACATGTCTTTATCATGTATATAAATGATAGTGGAAGCAATTTCTAAATCAAATCTATACATTATTAAAAAGTTATGCCACTGTTTGCAAGATGTGTGTGACAATAATTCAAACTTATTTGTAAAAGCTTATATTTTTGTTTCAGTGGAAGCAATTTTTGAATTAAATCCACAAAGTAATTCAATATAAAATTTGACTAGATGTGATAGCAGTTCAAGAATATTCATAATAGCCTATACATTATTTTGTCCTATATCCTGAATAAATTGTACATTGTAAATTTGCTACTGTCATTCTTGTATTATTAAAAATATTTTTATTAAAATTGTTATATAAGAGTAATATTTCAATCTTCTCTTTGCTTCATATTGTGTATATATTTTTTTAATATAAATATTTTAGAGCTATTTTAATTTGAAATAAACATATTTCTCAGTAAATTTTGCATAAACGATTCTTGATGTATCATTTGGATTTCTGACAAGAAAGAAACAATAATGAAGACAGCAAGACCAAAATGGGGAATTACAAATTTAAATATGAAAATTAAAACTGATATTCAATATTTTGATTAACAGGTTGCAAAGAAAGAAACAAATTTTGTTGGCCATGCCTTCTTTTTTCTATGTATGAAAATTCAGCAGGCTTTAATGATGCAATTAATTTGTTTAAAGCTTAAAAGAAGTGTAAAACATTATTAAATCATTTAAAAGTAATGATTTCATTTAAAACATTTGATTATGTTCAATTTTTCAATTCACAATGAAAAAATGAATTGATTTCCTCTGCTTTAATTATACATTTTCATGTATTATTTAGCTGATAATGTTAAACATCTAACAAATTAAACATTGTATAATATTTCAAATAAATTTCAAATTTTTCTTTTTGTGACAGGTTTAAAGGGAAATTACTTTCTGTCGATTTCATTTTATCCTACCAATCTTAAACTGTTGAAATATTACTTATTATTAAACATAAATATCACTCCTAGAAAATCTTTGTTCTGTTTTAACATTGTTATTGATAATTAAACTCTGTTACTATTCTCTTATTTATTATATAATTGATATTCTAGAAATACATTGTTATTGATGATATATTATTCTACTAAATTAATTTTTTACTTAAAATATGTATGATTGTATACATTTCTACTACAAATACTTGTATATATAAAAAATATTTACAATTACGTATACTGATTCTCTTGTTGCTTCCAATTATCATAAACATCTTTCAAAATTAACATAAATTGACAATATATATTTTCCGTTTAACTTAAATTCCATGTATTTTTATTATTGTAAAAAATTTTTGTTTTTAAAAATCAAACTAATTTGAAATAAAAACAAATTTGAATTTTCTAAATGTGAATTTTTTAAATTCATAGTACTACTTCTGGAATCACAAAACATTTTACTCCCCATTATAAACCCATTTTTTAAAGCATTCAAACATAGCAAAAAATTGAACTAATATTAATTTTTTCTAATAACAATATAAATCTTTAAATTAATGCATACGCTTATTTTTATATAGTTACATAGTTTTTTTTCTTATACAGCAGTAATTAAAACAATATTGTATCTCCTTTTAATTTCTTTGTTTAAAATGCAGGCCAGTTTATTCAGTGATTATTTTTTCTTTAAAAATTTAAAAATATTTGTCTTTTTCTGTGATTTGCCCCCTTCCTCCCTCATCTATTAGTAGTTAGATTATTTTAATATTGGTCATGAATTAAATAAAACTATTGGATTAAAATAGAAAAGAATAAATCAGCATCTTATCACAGTTAGTCTTCATTGAACTTTTTTTTTGTAAATGTGTTGAAAGTGTGCAACATCTCAAAAACTAGAATTTAACTTGAAGCATAAAGATATAGTTAAATAAATCTCTTGATGTGTATATATTTATAAGTCTATTTATATTTTTGTATATTTTTTGTGTGTATTTAGGTAGGGTTTCCACCTGGAGTTATGAACATTATACCTGGTTATGGACCAACAGCAGGTGCTGCCATATCAGAACATCATGGCATTAATAAAGTTGCTTTCACTGGGTCCACTGAAGTAAGTATAGCTTTAAGAAATATAGGCACTTCTTTTTTAATATTATTATTTTTTGTATGATAATTCAAATTTTATATACATTTTTACTAAAATGTTTAGGTTGGCATGTTAATCCAGCAAGCCTCTGGCCGTTCCAATTTAAAAAGAGTTTCTTTAGAACTCGGAGGAAAAAGCCCACTGATTGTTCTTGCAGATGCTGATTGTAAGTGAAAGATTGAACTTATTATGATTTATAATTATCAGTGTTATTAGTTAGTATAGCCTTTATATATATTTTTTCAAAACATTGTTTTATAGTGCAACTTATTCCAGCAGATCTAATTTCATTGCTTTATTATTCACTGTGTTGTATTATTAATTATTTTTGATACATTCAATTTTCTTAATATCTATAATAAATGTATAGATTTTGAAATGAAATATGTAGCTTAATTATTATTTCATGATTTATTTATAAACAAATAAAAACATCAATGATAGTATATAGTTTATTAAAGATGATTTCATATCTAATTTTTTTATTACATTAAAGATAATTTGAAGAACTTAAAAGAAATCTTAGCAGTCATATTGCTAAAAAGCCTTGTATAAATCAAAATTACCTTAAGTCAGAAGTTTCCAATCTATTTTAAGAAGAAGACCACAGCAAAAACTTTGTAATAAATGGTGGCTTGATAAAAAACAACCTGATTTTAAAAAAATTATGCTTATGTTACATTTATATCTGATGTCAAAAAAAATAATTAAGATAAATGATTTTTATGAATAATTAATGTTATTTTTTGATTTACTTTTTTAATTAGCAAGAAAAAATCTCATTGTATTACAAAACAACTGAATGATGTGTGTAGTTATTTTGATTTTCTAATATTTAAAATATTAGTCAGTGTTCATATTTGTAAAACAGATGTGTATGTTGATTTGGCATATATGATTCAATTTTTGATTTGATGTTTTTTTTAAAAATAAATTTATTCTCAGAGATAAATCCCACTAAAGATTAATATTTTTCTTGTACAATTTTTACATTTTTTTGACATCCACACATGGAAATAAAATTTAGAAATAATAAAAAATTATACATGTAAAAGTTAATTATGATAAATACTATATTATTTGTTGTTTTTTACATGATAAAATATTTGTTTAAATTTTAATTTTACCAATTGCCGATTATTATTATATATATATATTGATTTATATTTTACAAAATGTAATGAGATTCATATCAAAAATGTTCATACTTTAATGCTAATTGTTTGCTAATTATATTTAAACATATTCATTCCAAATTGTTAAAGCAATCAAGAGAATTAAGAATTTTTCAATAAAATTATATATATTTGGTATTTGATTCTATAAGTATTTCTTCAGTGATTTAAGCATTGAATCATCAAGATACAAACCCAAGATATTGTCATATTCTGAAGAATATTTATCAAAATGCAACAGCAATGATTAGATTACATAATGATACTGGGAATATTATTATTGAGAAGGATGCATGACAGGGCGATTTAATATCTTTCAATCTTTTAGCAGCAGTTTTGCAAGAAGTATTTTGGAGATTAAAATGGGAAGCTAAGGGAGTTAGAGTTATTTTAAGTCATCTAGATTTTGTATATGATGTAAATAATTCTGAAAATGTTGCAAGAGTTATGTGATGAAAATAAAAAAGTATGACTAATGGATTTTCTCAAAAGAAATAAAGATTGATAATGATGAATTAGAAGAAATTAATAATTGTAAATATCTTGGTCAGATTCAATACAGATGGAAACCTAATGGATGAAATTAATCATAAAATTAATCTTGGATGGAGTGTTTTTGTTAGAAATAATTTAATATTAAAAGAAAATATGCTTAATGTAGTTGAAAAGAAAGATTTTTAATAAATGCGTATTATCAGTTCTTATTTATGAAGTTGAGACTTGGAAGCTTAACAAAAGAAAAATACACAGTTTCAGACCATTTAATGGAGTATGGATATATATATATATGTTAGGAATAACAAAAAAGAATCAAAATACACAGATGAGAGACCAAACAGGTATTATTGATATCATTGAAAGAATTAAGAAACTGAAGTGGAGCTGGGATAGACATATTACTGGAAGAGATGGTGGTAGATGGTCATTTGAAATCAAATTGGATTTCCAGAGTTTGTAAAATACCTAGAAAGAAATCACATGAAAAGGATAGATGAAATAAGGAAGTGTGTTGGGTTGATGTGGAGAAAAGAGATTAGAGATTGGAGAAATTAGGTTAAACTTGGAGATACCTTCATACTGCAATGGGTAGATAATGATTGTAAATGATGAATCACACAAATAATAAATATTGAGAATTATGATAAAATCTTTTTTTGTCCATCTGCAGAATGTAGTTTCAGGATCCTTGGCTTAATAACTAGGATTATGTGCTGTTAAGTGAAAAAATTTAAACAGCAAAATATGGTTTTTATTTTTATATTTCAAGATTTTGTGATATTCAATGGAAAAATCTTTTTCAAATCATACATCAAATAAAAAGGAGGATAAAATCTTTTCATTAAATTAAAATTTATCAGCAGAATTTATTTTAATGATGTAAAGACTGATTAAAAATTATAATGTAACTTTAAATATGGTTATACTAAGAAAATTTATGTTAAAGATATTGCAAGCAATGGCAAACTATGATCAAGTGTTATTACTTGCTTATAGTACTCTACCGTTAAATGTATTCATAATAAGCTATGTATACATATGCAAAAAAAAACTTTTATCAGACTTTTTCATTAAAATGTGGATAAATTTTATCATTTGTAAAATAAATTCAGTTATATATATAAAAAATGTTATTTTAATCCATTTAAGCATGAATCTTTGAGATTCTATGGAAGTCCATAGAAATCATAAAAGTTAGCTTTATATAATCCATATCGACTTAAAAAAAATAAATCATATATATAAATACAAGATTTACTAATTTTATTTGTATAATAGTTATTCTAAAACAGTTATTACACTGATTGAATTATGGTTGCATAATTAATTGAAATTAAAAATATATTGAACTGTATTTGTTAATTAAATGTAAACTATTTTAAGATAACTTATGTAATAGATAGCATACTTTAGTATATTAAATGAATTATCACCATATGAAAATACACAACAAAGTTATTAATGTGAACTTTGACAATATTATGGGAGATATCAGTGCTAGGACTGTAGAGATGAGGGTATTAGGCTCTTATGGTGTCTCATACCTCTATAATAAAATTAATTCAATTTAACAATGATTGTATTTATAAATCAAAAATAGATATCCTCTGTAAATTAATTGTGCAGCCCAATGTTGATATAATTGTCCTTCAGTACATATATCTTATTTCTAAGAATAAACTTCTTAAAATTTCTGGATTCATATTGGTTCTTGATAGAATGTCCAAATATTGTATGACTATCATTCTCCAAACCAAAATTTGCGAAGCAAGTAATTTATATTGAAGACAGTTCAAATGCTATTACAATCATTATTCAGATAAATAATTTTTGTTGGTAATGTTGACACCTTTCACTACAAGTTAGCTTACTTAAATTTTTCCAAATCTTTCTATATTTGTAGGATATTTTGATTCTCAAATTATCCTATGTGTATATGCAAATAAAGATCAAGCACATTATCAACTTTCAGAATAAATGGATTTAAATAAAGCACATATTTTACAATTCCAAAAAGGAACTTTCCATCCAGGCAAATGAGTAACAAAGACAACATTGGTTTATATTTTGTTTCAACAAAAAATAATTCAATATTACCTGCAATTCTAGGATTGGATCACTTCTTCTGTAGCCATCATAAACCAAGTTTAATCACTCTTGAAATTCACATTTTTATAATTGAAAGTTATTCTGTTCTGAGAAAGAATTTAAGGAAGGCTAATTGAAATCAACATAATTTTAATAGAATTCTATTAATTCCTCCTTGCTATGATAGATTTAACAAACTTATAATGATAATAAAGAAATATCTCATGTTGGCTTATATGGAATAGAAAGAAATATAACAATAAAAATAAATAACAATATCCTCTAGGTGAAAGTATAAACATATAGTATAAAGTATTCTTTGCTAATACTCATTAATAATGGCATAAATAATAAATTATTTGTAATGAACAACAACAACAAAAAAGTCAAATAATAATGGCAAATATAAGCAGTCAATTCAAATGGCAAATGTAATTCTTATTATTTAAATACTATAAAGCTTGCTATAAAATTCATTGCTAATCATTATCATTATATTGTAAGAATTTAAATACTATAAAACATGCTGCAAAATTCAATGCTAATCATTATCACGATATTATAAGAATAACGATCAGTATTCCTGCTGCATGCAGAGAAATAAATGTTAATAAGATTAAACTAACCATGCTATTAAAAACATGCTGGGATCAGTGATTGCTGTAATCATTAAATGCTAGGTTATTATCAGCGGTCACCTGATGGAAGAAATTAGCTGACAAAGTAGAATATTTATATTGATAATGACATGTCTCAATTATTAATTTTTCAGCTAAAGAAAGTCTATCTCTATTTATTGCCTATAAGAAAATATTTAAATAGGCAAAACTCATTATACGCAATGCCACTCAGTGCAAGCCAGACTAATCAATGGATGCCAGAATAAAATTCCAATCTAGTGCCTACTCATCCAATATCCCCAGATAAGTTTCTGACTTGTGGCCTTCGGATATAGGTCTGTAATTTCTAATATCTTCTTTATCAGTTTTTTTTAAATATTAATACTTCATTCTTCCAATCATCTGGCACATCTTTATCATTTAAACATTTGGTATATAACTTGCTAAAAAAATTTCTATTTCTTTGCCTGCTTCTTTTAATATATCAATTATAATTCCATCATAACCCGGAGCCTTTCTTTTTTTCATAAATTAAAGAAAAAAAAAAAATCCATATTTTTATTTAATTTAAAATAATTTATCATATTTCAAATATTATGTATCAGAGAGAACTTTTTATTTAATTTTAAATAATTTATAATTTTTCAAAAATATCAAAAGTTTTATTATCTACATAGTTAACATTCAAGTCATTTTAAACTATTCTAAAAATTTATCTAAGTAATTTTTATCTAATCTTCTTTAAATATATATATATATATATATGCATATCACCACCAAATTATTGTGTTGAGACAATATACCTAAATATATATATGCTAAACAAATCAGTAGCAATAATTTATTTGTATGATTACTGCTCTAGTCATTATATAAACAATTTAATTAATGGGATCTGAATGATGATGGTACACATCAGATCTTCATACTAATTTGTAGTTATTGTTATTATATTCATTTATTGAAATACACATTTATTTTATAATTTCTGTAAAAATATAATGGAAATTTTGTTCATAGTGGATCAGGCAGTGGAGTTATCCCATTTTGCATTGTTCTTTAACATGGGTCAATGCTGCACAGCTGCTTCAAGGCTTTTTGTCCATGAAAGCGTTTATGATGACTTTGTCAAAAAAGCTGTTCATAAAGCCAAAGCAAGGATTATTGGAGATCCTTTTGATGCTAAAACTGAATCTGGCCCACAGGTAACAGTATAATTTAATTGCATTGGATAAATTTATATGCATTTAAATTTACTACATTTTGTTTTTGTTTTTCATTTTCAGGTTGATAAAGAACAATTTGATAAAATTTTAAAATTAATTGAATGTGGCAAAACCCAAGGAGCCAAGTTAGAATGTGGAGGTGGTCGTTTTGGCTCCAAAGGCTATTTTATTGAATCCACTGTATTTTCTAATGTCACCGACGACATGACAATTGCTAAGGAAGAGGTAAAAACATTTTCATATTTATTAATCGGCAAAAGTAATTGTAGCATGTTTTTCATGAGTTATGTAGGCATCATGAATATGAGCATGAGTCAAAAAGTATTTAATCAGTTACGTTTTTATTGATCAATTAAAGGATCATTAACATTTAATAAAGTGAATGGGTTCAATCGTCCCAATAACAAATATGCTTTTTAAAGAGCTTGTTTTCTTTAGAAATATTTTTCTTGTGATCACCAGGATTAGTTTAAGAATCAAGTATGATACTGTTCTACAAGAGTTTTTTCCTAATAACAATGATGTTATGCTCATCGAGTAAGAAGCATTATGTAAATATTATTGAAACAGTTAATAAAGGGTCTTAGGCTGCCCTATGATCCTACAAAGCTATCTGCTTAACTTGTTAAGTTTTATAATGCTAATGTGCTAGTTAATGTTATTATATTTAAATTAAGATAATTTTTTAAAAAAAGTATTATATCTTAAATTATTTATAATTTCTGAATCCAATTATTATTAACTTATGAACTAATATATGAAAAAATGCATATTGAAATAAAATAATCATTTGCCAAAAACCTGTTTTTTCAAATATTCATATTTTTTTTGCCTGACTTCACCTATTAAATTTCCATTCTAAATGTCAATTCAAATTTTCTTTGTATTTTTTTAACAAATATCATAACACCACATTAATAGGTGCAGTAATTTATAATTCTATCAGTGATTTGTTTTTGTAAAATCAGTACTATCAGTGAATCACATTGATAATGAGAATATAAAAATTTTGGAATGTGTTGGTTCTATTCCAAAAAATAACAACAACAACAAAAAAACTATTACAAAATGTTATAACAGCACATTAGTTAATATCTTTCAATTACACTGTTATTTTACATGGAAATAGTCATATTAAAAAAAGATTGATTAAATAGTATATATATAAAATATTTTATAATAAACATTTACTGTGCACTTAAAAAGCCAAAAATAATTATTTTCTTCAACCACAAATGGGATTTTTATATTTAATTTGAAATAAAAGTTTGTTATGTCCAGAATTTCTGATTGTCCATACTTTTATCTCAAATATAAATATCCCAATTGTGGTTGAAGAAAAGAACTATTTTTAGCATTTTAGAGCACAGTAAATAAAAGCGTTTTTATATTATTTGTAATTACGTAGTATTGGGATCTTTTTTATAATTATTCCAATTTTAATTAAAACAAAGAGACTGAAAGAAAATTGCACTTTAAACCATTAGGCAGCTCTGTCCGGTAATCCACGTCAACGGCTTTAGGTCCCTCGAAATCGGCCACTTTTTGAGCTATGGTACTGTTTTTACACTTGTTTTAAAGCTTACAAAAAGTTCTGTAAGAAGCTACCTTCTCTCGAATTATTTTACAAGTAAAAAATCAATAAAAGTGACATTGAAAGTCTAACAAAAGGAGGGGGCAGTCCGTTCTAAATGCTGATGATTATTTGGTCAAAAAAGATTGTCGGTAAATAATTTTCACCGCTGAAAATGAAAATATATGTTTTAGAGTGTTTTTATTTTATTTTTCATACATATTATAAATTATTTTCATAAAATGTGCTGAAAATATAGTTATTTTACAAAAATAGTAAAATTTTATTAAACAATTGTATACTTTTACACGAACGTAAATTGAAAAAGAAACCAGTGATAGCAAAAGTTTTGACATCCTGTCAACAATTTAGATTGTCTCAAGCTGTTTATTTGATTTTCAAACAAAAATTAATGTTTTAGAATATTTTTCTGGCATTTATTTACATATAATGTATTTTGATAAAATATGCTGAAAATATAATTATTTTTAGAAAAATGGTAAGATTTTACTAAAAAATTCTTAATTTTTATAATAACATAAATTGAGGAGGGAAATCAATGACGTTTGCATCACTTGTAATTTGCTATGATCTTTTTTTTTATTTTTTCCGCTATCAAATATTTTTATAATTATAAATAAAAATTTATTTTTGAAAAAACTTTCGTTTACTTTCATAACCTGACAAATTATTAATATACTTTTTTACAAATGAAACTAAAATGAATATAATATTAAAAGGTGAATATATTTTTATGGCTGAGTTTGTTAATTGACTAATCAAACTTTAGAATTTTAATTCACTCAGCCAATAATAAATTGAGCATTTTTTAAAAAATCAGTTCCTGGAACTATGTGGCTTGCTCACTGTCTTTCATATTTGATAACAAAAATACATTGACCTTTATAAATAAAACAAGAGTGATTTAATGTTGACAATAAAATATTTTTCTGAGTATGTTGGCATTCATTTACAATATTATTAGTATCTAAAGCAAGCTTATTTTTCAATGCAGTTAGTTATACACCATATATTACTTTTTTCAAGTTGAAATTTTTCACCTGCTTTGCAGCACCAATTGTTTTCATATTTAATGTGTCAAATGTTATATAATTAATTTATTCTTTTATACATATGCTAATACTTGTATATAATTAGCTATTAACAAAGTTTATTTTATTAAAAAAAATAAAGCAACTTTTATAATCAAGAAAAAGTAAGATTTGTTTTTATTCTATTTGAATTTTCTGTAAATGCTTATCATTTTCAGTTTTTTTTAAAAAAAAAAAAAATATATTGTCCTTTCATGTTCATCATTGAAACTTACTGAACCAATATCATGTTTGAAATTTGATCTGTCAACTGTCATGGATTATATAAACCACTGGATAACTGAAATATTTCATTATCATAGATTTCTAATACCATACAAAATTTGAAGGAAATCCATTTGATAGAGTTATGTTAAACCTCAATTTCAAAATTTATTTTAAACAAGCAGAGTTACTAAATTAAATAAGTGGTTTTTTTTTTTAAAAGAAAATTTTATAAACCATAACCATTCTGGGAAAATATTTTCAATAATAAACTAGACTTTGACAGAGGGTATTAGAGGAAAAACATTGCAAAAAAGTCTATATCTATATTTAGTTGTTACAATTTTAATTTCTCTCAAACTAAGAAAAATAATCTATTACATTAATAAAACTTGAAAGTTTTATATACAACATTATTTTAACAACCTTTTACTAAAATAGATTGCAATATTTAAGTTTTGTTGAACTCAGTTAAAATGTAGAACTTTAAAAAAGTAACTAATGATATTATGTTACCATTATCATGTATTTAGTTTTTGGTCATCTCAGGAGCATATTCATTATTGTAAATGGTGAGAATCCATGCACTTATCATCTTTCATCACTAAGCTTTAAAATCATTAAACATTTTTCTAATGAATTTGTCTCATATTTCTAACAAAATAAATTCAACGTAGTCATTTGTATTTCAAGCCTAATCTGAATAAGAATTTACTTGCTCTTGTCCACAATATTCTCAATATCTTAATCAGCTTCATAATTTAAAAACATCCATACTTTTTCTCTTCTTCATTGTTTTAAAAATATATCCTTACATGAAAATTTGGTAATCAACTGAAATCTGGGCACGACCGCTAGGGGCAATCGAATGTAACGTTACTGGGCCATCACAACTTTTTTTTATAGAACATGATTTTTTTTTTGATTAAACAAATTTTTATTTCATTTATAACATGATTTCTTTTTTATTAAACAAATTTTTATATTCATTTTCGTTGTTTGTTTTTTAACCTGATGTTTTTCTTTATTCAACAAATTTTGGTAATTTAATTTTATTTATTTTTCTGAATTTTAAAACTTTGGACTGTTTCACGACGAAAAAACTTGTTTTAACCCCGCTGAAAAAATATAATACAGTTATTTGGGAATTGTTTCGACTTTGTTCTACCTTTTTTTTTTTTGTTTGACTAAATTGTTTTTCTTCTTATTATTAAATCAAAAGTAATTTTTGTGTTGTTGGGGGTTCAAAAATTGTTTTGAAATTCCCACTCCCACCCTCGGTTCAATAATTGTAACAAAAAGTCAATAATTTTTTTTTTTTTTTTAAACAACTTTTTTTCACTTTTTGCTTTTATTTATATTTCGTTTGAATTAGCCTTTTTTTTTTTTGGCTTCTACAATAAATAGCTTTTTGGGAGGCTTTCGTACTGTTATTATTAACAAAAAGTAAACAAAAATAGTCATTTATTTTAACCCCACTTGTTTTAATCCTGCTGAAAAAATATAATGCAATTATTTGGGAATTGTTTTGAATTTTTTCTACCTTTTTTTTTTTGGTTGACCAAATTGTTTTTCTTCTTATTAAATCAAAAGTAACTTTTGTGTTTTTTGGGGGTAAAAAATTGTTTTCAAACCCCCTCACCCGCACTCGGAAAAATAATTGTAACAAAAAGTCATTAATTTCTTTTTTTTTTCAATAACTTTTTCTCACTTATTTCGTTTAAATTACCTTTTTTTTTTTGCCTTCTACAATAAACTGCTTTTTTGGGGGGCTTTCATATTTTGTTATTATTAACAAAAAGTCAATAAAAATAGGCATTTATTTTAACCCCGCTGAAAAAAGATAATCCAAATACTTGTCAATTTCTAATGAAATAAAAAAAAAAAAAAGTACACAAACTTTGGACTTTTTGAACTTATTTATTATTTTATTGCTGTAATAAAGTCTGTTATTTGGGAGGAAATTATGTGCCTGAAAAAAGGACACAGTCTCCATCACTTTTGGTACTCTGCAATTCTAAAAAGTTGAAAAATTGCACGTTCTTCTCGGACCTTTTATTGGTCTCGTATATTTTCCACGCTGAAATGTGACTTAGCACGTGAGCTTTGTCGAAGCATGTTCGAATATACCCATTGCCAATTTTTTACATATTAACATTTTTTTTAGGGAAGGGTGGGGACCATATGACAATTATTAGTAATTAACATTATTTAAATATAAATGACATTATTCTATTATGGAGATTTGAAAAGTTGTACTGACTTGAAATTAAAACACCCTCAAGCGATACGTTAATCAGCTATGAATAGAACGAATATGCGTAAATTAGTTTCGAAGCCCAAAACAGTCCATAATATTTTTGTGCAATGTCATGTAAAGCAGCCTGCAATGGGTTAATACAATATAAATGTTGTATTAGCCGTAAGGCTAGCCACGGAAACGGCATTTTTATGTGTTTTGACACATAAACAACGCCATCAGGCGCCGTGCCTGGATTTCAGATGATTACCAAAAATTTTTTTACCAGATTTTTTGTTAGTCTATAATGACATCACTATTATCTTCATCAGTTTTGAATCATAATTTTTCTTCCTTATATCTAGTTACAACCCCATTTTTTCACAGTTTTTTAAACTTTCATATCTATAGAGAAAATAATGAATAGCAGTAGAAAATTTTGATTTGTTTTAAAAAATATATCTTGCACTTAAAATTTTTTTCCAAGTTTTTTTATTGTTAGTCTGCAATTATTATTTGTTTTTATCCTTAGTTGTGAAGTTAACTGCTGATCTGCCACTATAATTTTTTTTTCTTCATATTTAGCACAATTTTTATCACTTTTTTTTAGAAAAATCTTTCTTAATAAGTTTTGATGCCTTCTCTTGGATATAATTGTGATATCATTAGATTGTCTAAGATTACTGATATATATATATATATTGTACCCAGACATACCAACCAAGGAGCTATTGATTGGCATTCCCCAATGCTAATGTCATCCCTCCCCCCTACAATATTTCCTGCTCATCAAGGATGTAGCACCATAGAGACTGGAAACGTCTTAGAAAATTCCTGTGTTTGGTTTCTCAAACAGTGCCACTAGAGCTCCATCTCACAACCTTACTTACCATCATCTGGTTATGCCGAACATAGCTCAGGAGGCATGAGATTTTTGTGAACCAGTACATAAATGAATGAATGATGCAAATGAAATTGACAAAAGGTATTATTTAATTTGAAACAACAATTTTATTTAATAACAACATTACTTATTAAGTTCTTAAAGAAGAAAAAAAATTTTGCAGACAGTTTCTATACTGGCTGTCTTCATATCCGGGTGCGCATTGAGTGTTTTTCTGATTGTTCCTGAGTGGGAATTGTCTTTCTAGGTTTAAAGCTCCCTCATCTGCATAGATATGTATCCATGTATATAGAATTAATTTATCCAGGTATTTAGTTGTTTTATTTAACATATCATACAAGTATGGGTTTGAACCACTTATCAATCATATAGGTGCGCTTTGATGTCATTATTTGGAAATTTATTATTACTTCACATATTAAATAGGTGTGGATTTGAAACACTTATTCATTTATCAATGCAGTTTGAAGTCATTATTTGGACGCATTTTATTATTATTTAATATATTACATAGCTGCGAGTTTGAATCACTTATTCATCATATCAGTGCGGTTTGAAGTCGTTATTTGGACGCAGACGCATTTTATATCATATCAGTGTGGTTTAAAGTCATTATTTGGACACATTTTATTAATATTTCTTATATATTATATAGCTGTGGGTTTGAACCACTTATTCATTTTATCAGTGCGGTTTAAAGTTATTTGGACACATTTTATTAATATTTCTTAATTCACATCTACCCATTTTTTTCAAGTATGTGGGTACCTATTCATCATTGTTTGTGTATATAACAATTTTTAATCTATAATTTCTTATTCACTTACATAAACATTTCCTTAATTTGTATGTGTGTGGATCCAGATTTAATTAATTTTATCCAAGAATTTTGTAAAATAATGTTATTTTCATTAATTTATTTTATGTAGATACAAATTAGCATGAATTTCATTATAGAATTATTTTCAGATTAGCAAAATCATTTTTGTGTATTTAGTTCAATAAACGTATATTACAAAATATTTTTAAACCACCTATTACTTCAATGCATTCCATTTTTAAAAATATTTACTCATAATCAATCAACTTAAAAAAAAAAAAGTGACATTTCATTATTATATAATTTAACTTGATAAATTTATGTATTATAAAAGGAGTACAATTTCCCTACCTGAATCTGCATCTGCTTCACTATAAATTTTCCAATCAGTAGGGGGGGGGGGTTGGTCAGTTCACAGGCCTTGATTTTATTTTACTTCATAACTGAACAGAGGGCAGAGAAGAGAGAAAGCTATTTTCTATTACTCAGACATTTGAAGATATAATATTTTAACCACTTGTTTCTTCATTTAATATACTATTAGTTGCAGGTTCCTTTTTATTATTTACGGTGCTCCAAGCTTTGTTAGGCCAGTAGTCATATAATCTGGATTTCACTAGTAACAGTCTTGATGCTTTCTAACGATATATCTGCTATAAAATCTAAACATTCTCTACTGCCCTATTTATCTCTATATACTTTTCTTATCTATCAGTCTTTGGATCGATTTAGCAACTTTCTCGGAGGCCCATGTGTTTATTTTCCTTTCTTATTGGCCATATACTTTTGGGGAGAACAGATTCTAATGACTCTTATTTGATGTTTTTGAAAAACATCTATTGATTTTTATGCCCACGACAATCTTTTCTTTATTATTAACTGTTAATTACAGCCTTCTTTTTGATAATCCGTAAACATTAAACTTTTGCAAAATACTACATTTTAACAGTAGACCTGGGTCTCGTTTTACGCGATAGATAGGTTCCTCAGAAAACGCGCAAACGAAATCGCGCAAAAATAGATGTAACTTACATTGAAAAAGGGGAGGTGCAGTCTGTGATTTTTCAAAATTCGCGTAAAAGCAAAGAACCAACGTAAAATTACTTTAAAATTCGCGCAAAAAAAAAATAAGGAAATAAAATATGACTAATAAAAAATTTCAAATTTGAAAAAAATTGATACAAGACAAACTTTTTTTAACTATATTTAATTTTATTCAAAATAATGTATTTTTATGCATAATTTACATTTTTTTATACACGTTTTAATTATTATCGCTATTTGCCGAAAAACACGTTCGTTTGCAAACTGGTAAAAAATAAAATTCTTCACAAGAGGAAATACAACATAATTAATCTTTGAGACAATGATTTTATTAATTGTTTATGAAACTAACAACTAAAAATTAAATTCTTATTTTTGTCTTTAATTTTCAATTCCGTTTAAAAATCAAATTTCACATCACATTAATTTCAAGTCGCCGTAAGTAATTTTTAAATTGTTAATTACAATTAAAAATCAGATTTTAATTGTCAAGTTTAAGTGTGCCCACTGCTATTACTCACCTTTTAAAAATAAACTTGTGGACACTAAATGAGTACTAATTGATTACATTTTTTTAAAAAGCAAAAACAGAATGTGATTTAAAATGCAAAATTAACACGCACAATGTTTGAACAAATTTACATTATAATCTTGTAAAATTTAATGTGTGTATACATAAAATGTGGAAATCATGATTTTAATTTCATTATTGCATAAAATCTTACTATTATAAAGCACTGAAAATATTGAAATTACTAAGAGGAAAGTCGAATTCCAATAATATGCTATTACTTTCAATATAACGTAAGTGTGCGAAATTTATTATTTAAAGTAATAGCGCATTATCGGAGTTCAACTTCCGGTGAAACATAAAGTCGAATTCCAATAATATGCTATTACTTTCAATATAACGTAAGTGTGCGAAATTTATTATTTAAAGTAATAGCGCATTATCGGAGTTCAACTTCCGGTGAAACATAAATTGCATAACTTCAAAATCGTGTTAAATAAGTCCGCATAAAGAGACTCAGGTGTACTTTTAATATTTGAAAATATTAATTTTTAAATTGCTGTCATCTTTTTATTTCTTTAACTTTTATTTTTGAAAACTGTGTCAGCTTTTTTAATTTTATCTCAACAATTTTAAATTGGGGGAAGAACTTCAAATTATAATGTGAAACGTGTCTGTTTCACTCCCCCAATTTTGGGATGAAATTGCTTGGAAATATGATTTCATACCACACACTATTATTGTTGGGTCTTTACTTGGGGTGAGATATGCTGATGAATAGGTAAAATGAGATGGGAAAAGTGAACTGCAGCCTCCAATGTCAGGACAAGCAGATGGCCAAGCATGGACTACCAGCATACAATGCCCCATGACATCATGAGAAAATACCTCATTTTTAAGCACTACCTCTCCTATACCTAGAGAGAAATCCAAATATGAGTAGTATCCAGAAAAAAATATATTCGGCACTGGCCAGCCCTGCTCATCTCTTGTGAGTCTTAGGGGCCTATTCATGAGACCTATCAATCGCTGCTGGACTACTCTAGGAGCTCAACATCCAGGTCTGGATAGTACTAAGCATATACCTCGGAGCATCATGAACACAATGCATCATCCAAGCAGCCCTGCTCAATATCCACTCACCTCAACATCAAAAACCAAATTCACACATCACTTCCACCTCTCTCATACACCTCTTCTATCAATTAGCTTCATTGTTCTGAGGTGTAACTACATCCAAGATTGGGAGACTGAGGATCATGATCAGTTCTCCAATAATTTTTTGTGCTTTGAGATGATGGACTCCTATATCTCGTCTTGGGTCGTTTTTCAGGCCAGACCTAATCATGATAGCTTGCTTTTTTTATTCGCACTTCTCTGCAGCTCATCATCATTGTGTGATCTTTCTACGTTACGGGTCTGATATGTACTGCATTTCACCTATTGAATTTCTTTTTCTCTTACGTGGCAGTACTTCATTTCTTTGTTGACGATACCATGGCAGTTTTATAATTGTTGTAGTGTGGAGGCGGTTTGCTCTTATAATGGATAGCATCTACTCTTGACCTATCGTCTCTCCTATATGGAGCTCTATTTGGCAGCTTGTACCTTCCTTCTTTATTGGTTGTCAAGATGCCACAGTTATCATATGCTGTTAACAACTTGGCCATCTGCTCAATGGAATGGCGATCCATCCCAATTAGGATTCTTTCGACATAAGTAAGGAAACTGTGGCAGATCAACCTTATGATTTGAAGTTCTGATAATGGGTCTGCTGTCAGGGTCCTTAACTTGGCCACTTGTTTTCTGAAGGGTAGGTAAGGTTCACCACCTTATACTTGATCCCCTCTTGGAGTCATCACTCCAGTAGCAGCTTATGAGTGCCCTTTGAAAATCATTAAAATTGGTGAATTGACTAAACAATGGATCTCACCAGGCTTGGCTACAGGCTATTGCCAGTTTATTTCCTCACAATCAATTAAATTTTTTTTTTTAAAAAGTGACATTATTATATAACTTGATAAATTCATTTTGCAAAATATTTTTACGCATTATAAAAGGCATACAATTTCCCTACCTGAATCTGCTGGCAGTTCACAGGCCTTGATTTTATTTTACTTCATAACTGAACAGAGGGCAGAGAAAGCTATTTTCGATTACTCAAACATTTGAAGATATATTTTAACCACTTGTTTCTTCATTTAATATTTTATTAGTTGCAGGTTCCTTCTTTTTATTATTTACAGTGCTCCAAGCTTTATTGGGCCAGTAGTTCATACAATCTGGATTTCACTAGTAAGTCTTGATGCTTTCTAATGATATATCTGCTACAAAATCTCCTAAGCAATCTCTATCCCATATTTATCTCTTTATGCTTTTCTTATCTACCAGTCTCCGGATCGATATAGCACCTACCTTCTCGGAGGCCTGGGTATTTATTTTCTTTCCTTATTGGCCATCTATCTTTGGCGGGAGCAGACTCTAATGATTCTTATCTGATGTTTTTGAAACACATCTATTGATTTTTGATTTTTATGCCCATGGCAATCTTTTCTTTATTATTAACTGTTAATTACAGCTGTCTTTTTGATAATCTGTAAACATTAAACTTTTGCAAATATTACATTTTAACAGTATTTTTAATATTTTAAAATATTAATTTTTAAATTGTTGTCATCTTTTTATTTCTGTTTTATTTTTGAAAACTATGTCAGGTTTTTTTTATTTTATCTCAACAGTTTTAAATTGGTGTAGAGGGAGAACAAATTATGTTTGTGAAACGTGTGTTTCAATAGGGGGGAGGGAAAACTTCAAATGTGTCTGTTTCAATATATATTGCATCAGTCCTGAATAACCCTATCATCACCCAGTTTGATTTTTTTTTTACATTAAATATTCAATAATTATTGGAAAGGTATTTTGATAATATGCAACTACATGCTAAATGAGTCACAGGAAAAATAAGAAATATCAATCCTGTGAAAAAACACAAGGAAGGAGTTTGTGAAGATTTTAATTCAACTAATTATTCTAAACTATGGAATTTAGGAAAATGGGTATATATGAATAACTAATTTTTTTTAATGAGAAATTTTATATCGGATTAAAAGCTACAGTGAATCAATTAATTTCACATCACGAAACTCTTTTCTTGTTTTTTTTCATAGCATTGATATTTCATATTTTTCAATTTTTCCTGTGACTCATTTAGCAAGATTTTTTTCTTTGTATAGGAATGAAATTTATTTTCATTTGTAGGGAATTGTTAGATTAATTGTATAAGTAAATCAACCTTTTTATCAATTCTTCAAATTCCTATAATGCTATAAATTTAATTCCAGAGACCTGACCTTATTGTTTTTCACAGAGGACTCTTTGTAGGGTAGTAACTCGTCAATTTTTGTTGATATGTATCTATATTTCTGTATGGTCTTTGTCATTTCAAGAATCTCTTGATAGTTCATGTTTGTAATCATTTTTATGTCTTTGCAAGCAATTTTTTTTTTACTACTGTTCATTTTTCTTAGATGGTCTGGAATTTTTTAATCCAATTATTTTGAAATCTCTTCTTTTGCAATTATTTTATCTTCAGGCATCAATTTAATTTTGTTTCATTCTATTCAAACTTTAATGTGTTCTTTTCTTTTCATCTGATTCATGTCAGTTATTAAAATTCCATGTTTATATGTAATTTATGATCTGTACTTGGCCACGTTTTGCTATTAAAACTGAAACTTCCATATTTCAAATGAAAAGAAGGTAATAAATATGATTTTCTGAATTCCATGTAATAATACCCATTTGAATAGATATTTTGGCTGTGTATAAAAGTTTTTCGAATTAAAGATTATTATTTTCAGTTTAGTTGTCCTCTTGTTATCAAATTTATACAATCCAATGATATTTTGTTCTTTTTCAACTTTGGCATTCAATGACTAAAAGTTTTGCTTGTATCTGATTGTAAAATTTGTTTTTATTCTCTCTGTTGGACCATACACTTGTAAATGTCAATGATAAAGAAATTAATGAGTCATTTACATAATTATATGATAATCCTTATGGAGTGGACATTAGGAATTTGCCCTGCTCAATTCATTTAAGGCCTCCAAGAGGAATCAAAGGGTCTCTTTTCAGTTAATAGCAAACTCTTTTCTGGTTGTTGCTATGTGATTATTCGTATAGTATACAAACATGGATGGGCTATTCACCAACATGGAGAATTTATTGGCTTTTTACTGCCGAGTTTAAGATCAAGAAACATCATGGTCTTTCTTCTCAGTTGCCTGATAAGGCAGAATGAATGTATGTGTAAATGATAAATATTCTTCCAATAGATATATACAATCATGACAGACAAAAAATAAATCATATCCCTTATTCACAGGAGACTGTAAAGCCACCAACCAAGGTAGCATTTGGTGGCCAAAGGCGGAGGGGGCTAAGAATCTCAATTGTGGACCCAGGCTGCCATTTGATGACGACTTTTTATTTAGGTACTTACAACTGCAGATCACTTTCAAGTGAAGGAAGATTGCAAGAATTAGAAGAACTGCCTAATATTAAATAGGACATTATTGGACTTTGTGAAGTTAGAAGAAAAGGTGAAGAGACAATTGATTAAAAAGTGGACATATACTCTACTATAAAGGCACAAATATTGGAAATACAAGTGGAGTAGGATTCATTATAAATAAAAAGTGGAAGAACAATATTGCAGAGATTGATGGTGTATCAGACAGTGGCAAGATTAGTTATATCCCCCCCACCAAGATTTTTATATGGATGTACAAAAAGGGTTATGATCAAAGTAAACGACATTTTAAAATTGTTATGGGGACTTTAATTCTAGAATTGGTAAACAAATGAAAGTGCTGCAGGTAATTTTGGTTATGGTAATAGAAATGAAGATGACATAGACTTGTGAAGTTTGCTGAAAAAGAAAAACTTATATATTATGAATTCTTTTTTTGAGAAAAATGTTAAAAGGAAATGGAAGCATCTAAATGAAGGTACAGCAGAATTGGATTATACAGAAAATATATATTTCAAGATTGGGTAGTCGTATGAAGACCGTAATGCCGTCAGATGGCGCTGTGACACCATCAACAACCGACCCGAAACTTGCAAATGATAAATTTATTTATGAAAGTGGCTGAAAATAGACAAATAAAAATGCCTGAGGCAATATATGTCCAACAAATACATAGAAACTACAAATTAAAAAAAAAAAACAATAAAATGCTATAAAATTCAAATTATATAAAAAAAAACCCGTTGAAAATACAAGAAAGAGCTACCCCACACCCTAAAATCAAAATTTCTTCACTTAAATAGACAAATAAAAATGGCTGAGGATATATATATATATCCAACAAATACATAGAAACTACAAATTATAAAAGAAAAACAAGAAAATGCTATAAAATTCAAATTATAAAAAAACACGAAAATACGAGAAAGAGCTAAGAAACATGGTGGAGAGAGAGCGGGAAATCCAAAAACAGCCAGTTATTTACATTTAACATTTGCAAATATGAATCGGCAAATTAAATAGCTTTCAATATTTGCAAACTACCAGATTTAAAAGCAAGTTATATAAAGTAAAAAAAAATATTACTGGTTTGAAATTATGGCATCTCATCCAAAAGAAGTCAAATGTAAAACATCCCCACTCCCCAATGAAGAATTTCTATCCAAAAGTAACTGAACTTATTTAGCTTCAAAGCAATTGTTATCTGGCTTTCAAATTACGGTATATCTAAATTTCATTAGTAATATTTAATAATTAAAAAGCAATACAGAAAAAATAATTACCGGTTACTTCCTTCATTTATAGTAGGCACTTGGATTTTTCCAGTTTTTTTGGTTCAAGAAATTGTTTTTCACGTGAGGCATATCTAAATTCATTAGTAATATTTAATAATTAAAAAGCAATACAAAAAAAATAATTACCAGTTACTGCCTTCATTTATAGTAGGCACTTGGATTTTTCCAGTTTTTTTTGTTCAATAAATTGTTTTTCATGTGAAAATCGCATTTCATTTTGAAAATACAAGTGTGACGTGCCATAGAAAAAGATTATTTGCAAGATATAAATCCATTAGCTATCTCCCAAAATAAAATGAAAAATACAGCAAAGATGGCAGAATTTAGAAGCTCTTAACACACTTGAATAGTAACAGAAGATTAAATAACGATGGTTATTTTGTGTTGAACACACTTGATGGCATTTACACAATTATGAGTTTCTCAATGTCCTGCTTGTTTACAACTCTTCTTTAATTAAAATTATCAAATAAATGATTCTTCACCAATATTTTTTCTAATACGCTGAACTTTGTTGAAATAAAATGTTGTTTGCGCCTATATTTTTTTAATGTAAGAAAGAGCTATTACGTCATATTTCAATTTGCAGCTTTGTTTAAATAAAACGTAATGAAATATGCATCTTATATATAATTTCCAGAATATGCTACTAAAGTATATTTTTAAGAAAATATTTTCTCTTTGGCAAAATGCTGAAAAATCATTTCGTATTTTGAATTGCATTGGTGTTATATTTTGTGGAAGGGTACATTGTTTGCGCGTATATTTTTTTAATGTACGAAAAAGCTATTACGTCATATTTCAATTTGCAACTTTGTTTAAATAAAATGTAATGAAATATGCATCTTATATAGAAAATCATTCCTCTTTGTCAAAATGCTGAAGAATCATTTGATAATTTTAATTAAAGAAGAGTTGTAAACAAGCAGGACATTGAGAAACTCATAATTGTGTAAATGCCATGAAGTGTGTTCAACACAAAATAACTATCATTATTTAATCTTCTGTTACTATTCAAGTGTTAAGAGCTTCAAAATTGGGCCATCTTTGCTGTATTTTTCATTTTATTTTGGGAGATAGCTAATGGATTTATATCTTGCAAATAATCTTTTTCTATGGCACGTCACACTTGTATTTTCAAAATGAAATGCGATTTTCACATGAAAAACAATTTATTGAACCAAAAAAACTGGAAAAGTCCAAGTACCTACTATAAATGAAGTAATCGGTAATTATTTTTTCTGTATTTCTTTTTAATTATTAAATTATTACTAATGAATTTAGATGTACCGTAATTTGAAAGCTAGATAACAATTAATTGCTTTGAAGCTAAATAATTTATTTTTGGATAGAAATTCTCATTGGAGGAGGGGGGATGTTTTACGTTTGATTTCTTTTGGATGAGATGCCATAATTTCAAAACAGTAATATTTTTTTTACTTTATATAACTGTTGCTTTTAAATGATAGTTTGCAAATATAGAAAGCTACTTAATTTGCCGATTCATATTTGCAAATGTTAAAGGTAAATAATTTGCCATTTTTGGATTTCCTACTCTCTCTCCACCATGTTTCTTAGCTCTTTCTCGTATTTTCGTTTTTTTTTTTATATTTTTATAGCATTTTCTTTTATAATTTGTAGTTTCTATGTATTTGTTGCATATATATATCCTCAGCCATTTTTATTTATCGATTTAAGTGAAGAAATTTTGATTTTAGGGGGAGGGGGTATTTTCATCTTTTTTTTTATAATTTGAATTTTATAGCATTTTCTTGTTTTTTTTTTATAATTTGTAGTTTTTATGTATTAGTTGGCCATATATTGCCTCTGGCATTTTTATTTGTCTATTTTCAGCCACTTTTGTAAATAAATTTATCACTTGCAAGTTTCGGGTCCGTTGTTGATAGTGTCGCAGTGCCATCTGACAGCGGCAGTACGGTCTTCATATGACCCAAGATTGTAATGTTTTTAATAAATTTAACACAGGAAGTGATTATCGATTAGTAAGATACGTGTTAATGAAAAACTAGAGACAAAAATTATTAAGAAAAACAATATTTGCAGTTGATATTCGTAATCTTCAGAAACATTCTAATGAATTTAAATAAAAATTTACAAATTGGTTTTAAGTATTAGTAGATTTTAAACATGATTCAGATTTGAATGGAATTAATAAGAAAATAACTGATACACTTTTAAAAACTGCAACAAAGATAGCTGGTATAAAGAAGCAGCAATTGACCAATAAAATTTCTACTGAGATTAGAGAATGTATGAAGAAAAGGAATATGAAAATATGCAAAAATAATGCATTAAAAAGGATTGAATACTTCAAATTTTATAAAATGGTGCGGGGAAGAATTGAAAATGATATAAGAAAGTATAACTGTGAACTAGCAAGGAAAGCTGTAGAAGAGAATAGTAGGCTCAAGAGTATAAAACAACATTTTGGTATTGATAAGAAATTTGATATTTGTAATAAGAAAAAAAAGGTGGAATTATTACTAAAAAGAGAGATGTCATCGTGAAATGGGTAGAACACTTCTATTAAGAAGTATATAGTAATGAAGAACAAGTACCTCCTATATCTATTATATCTTCCGAATTGCCCAGAATTTTAAATGAAGAAGTGAGATATGCAATTAAATTTATGAAGGGAAAGCTTCAGGTAATGATGGAATTATAATTGATATATTAAAAGAAGCAGGTGAATTAGCGAAGTTATATACCAAATGTCTAAATGATAATCATGTACCAGATGATTGGAAGAATGCAGTATTAATATTTAAAAAAGATGATAAAGAAGATATTAGAAATTACAGACCTATCAGCCTTTTATCAGTTATACAAAATTTTTACAAAGATAATTATAACTCATCGACAGAGAACATTAGATTTCTACCAACCAAGAGAACAAGCTGGATTTAAAAGTGGTTTTAGTACAGTAGATCATATCCAGGTATTGAGAGAAGTTATAGAAAGGACAAATGAATATGAATTGCCATTATGCTTTGGATTTGTAGATTATGAAAAGGCATTTGATTCTATAAACATTTAAATCCAGGATTTTGTCATATTTTGAATATTTATAAAAATGCAACAGCAACAATTAGATTACATAATAATACTAGGAAAGTCAACATTGAGAAGGGTGTAAGACAGTTACTTCATGTCTCCAAAACTTTTTACAGCAGTGCTGCAAGAAGTATTTTATGGATTAAAATGGGAAGCTAAAGGAGTGAAAGGAAATGGAGATTCAAATCATTTAGATTTTACAGACGATGTCATTGTTTTTGCAAATAATGCTTTAGAGTTGCATAAATTATCAGATGAAAGTGGGATTAAAGATAAGGTAATGTTCAATGGATTTTCTCAAAATATGAAAATAAAGATTGATTATGATGAGTTAGAAGTTAACAGCCACAAATACTTTGGTTAGATAGAAACATAATGGATGACATTAATCATAGAATTAAACTTGGTTGGAGTGCTTTTGGTACAAATACTAAAAGGAAATATGCCTATGTTTTTGAAAAGGTTTTTAATAAATGTGTTCTACCAGTTCTTACTTATGGATCCAAGACTTGGACACTTACTAGAAGAGCAATACAGAGACTTCAGACCACTCAAAGTATGGAGAGATGCATGTTAGGAGTAACAAGAAATCAAAAATGCAATATATGGGCAAGAGAACAAACAGGTGTTACTGATCTCATTTGGAAAAATTAAATGACTGGAGTTGGGCTGGACATAATGCTAGATGATAATAGATGGACAATTGAAATCTTAAACGGGTTCCAAGAGATTGTAAAATACCCAGAAAGAGACCACATGTGAGATGGATGGATGAAATAATAGCGTGCAGGGGTAATGTGGAGAAGCTAAAGATTGGAGATGAATTGAATTTGGAAAGACCATCCTGCAGTGGATTGATAATGGTTGATGATGATAGTCCTTGCAATATCTGTCCTAATATCGAAAGACATATCATTTCTTCATTGTCTAAGATCTGAATAGTAAGAGAATATGTTATTCTGATACATGTCAGTAGTCTTTTTCACACATTTAATGTTCCAAGGATGATATCTTCTTTATAGACTTGCATTTTCATATCACTATTAGCAATTAATATCTCTAAATGGCTTTAATTTAGCTGTGTTATGTTATATGGACAACAGTAAATGGCAAATATTCTTTGATCTTTTCCAGTAATATGTTGAGTAACTTTAGATCGGAAAGGCTCATAATTCTAACACAGTTTCATTTTGTGTTTATCATTTTAATAATATATAATGTTTTTTTCCCCCACAAATTTTTGATTTTTATCAGCACATTCTCCCCACATAATGGAAATGATATTTTGTTGTTGAAATAGCGGTGATTCAAAACTTCTATGGTTTAGCTTAATGATATTAGGATGAGTGGATTAAAACTCCAACTATCCCTTTAATGCCTGGAAATCACAACCTCTTGAGCAATAATTATTTCATTATTTTTGTAACAAAGCAGCATCCTCCTATATTGTATAAATTCAAACAGAAGAAAATGAGGCAAAATATAAATATCATAACCAAGATAAGAAAAAAAAATAGACTTGCCATATGAAAATTGTTAGAGGTAACATTCATATAGATTTCAGTACGAGAAATTTAATGAATAGATGAAAAACATTACACCTAGTTATGATACTTTGACTGTAATTACTCATAATATTACTTTATTAATAAATTACTAATTATAAAAGATTTTATTATGATAAAAAATTGGTGATAAAATAATTCAGATTTGAAAACAGAATGAATCAATGTATTCTAATTCCGATTGATAGGAGAGAAATTAAGATTGTAGGAATCAATAGATGTATTTTAGTTTTCCAACTCCTCAAAACAAATGCTCTCTCAAATTCTCATTTTTAAAATATTATGCTGATCATGAATTGTATTTACCACAATCTTTACATTTAAGTTAAAACTAAAATAAGTGATTAAGTAAATGATATTGGTTAATATTTAATTGTTATATAATTTGTGTGAAAATCCTCTTAAACATTATAGCAGTCTCCTCAAATCATTAGCAGCCACATATAAAAAAACATTGCCATTCTAACTCCAAAAGAAAAAGATGCTAGTGTACTTATAATTAAGTCTGGAATATGGTTGCACAATTCCTTGTCAATTAATACAGATGAAAGACTCAAGATGACCTGGCCTTGCATCAAGTTATTGACTGAAGACAGTAAAATAAAAAAGAGAATGGAGGAAGAATTGAGTAACCCATGACAATATTAAAGATGATCAAAATATTATGAAATACATTAATTGCTTAAGTCAAGAACTGATTGAAGCAGTGCCAGTTATAAATTTCCATAAGAAATTAATTATTTTAAATAGGGTCTAAGTGTATACATATTTTGATATTTATGTGACTTTAAATGTCTTGATCAATGTACTTATTAAATTTGCTTAAAAGTATTAGAGCAATAAAGAAATATGAAATGAAAACTAATAGACATTTTGAGAAAGGAAGGATTTTTTTGTACAATTGCAATCCTGGGATGAAATAGAAGAGAAATGAATAATTTACATTAATCTTAGTTTTTCTATAAAATGCTAGAGAATGAAAAAACTGTCTTAGTTATAATTTGTAAAAACAATATATAAACAAGATAATAATAAATATAGGAATTCTAAATACTAATAATTTGCTGTTTATAAGCAAATAATATTTTTACTCTTTTATATAACTTGATTAATAAAAGAAATTTAACGAATGAATATTATCATGTTTATGTGATATTAAAAAAAAAAAAGATATAGTTTTCATTAAAATACAACATAATGTATAATGCTTTAATGTTTGTGTATGCAAAATAAAGAAATCACTCACTAATCTCATGATTGTACTTATATTATAATGACACATAATTATTATTTTATTTAAATATATAATAGCTTAATTAGAAACATTAAAAATATCATGATATCAAACATAAGTTACAGCTTAATATTTGGAGATATTTCCTGATTACTGAAAATTTAAAAAAGCAGTAGAAGACTAATAAATGTTTCTAAGATATATTTTATTTGTAAACATTTTTGTGCTTTCATCTGGAATTGATTCAGGAATTTTTGGCTTAACTGAATCAGTAGTAAATTTTCTTTAAATAATTCCATTTCTTTCAAATAGGAATTATTTTAGAAATGAAAAAAGTTTGTTATTTTCACTTGAAAAAACAAATAAAAAATCTCATATGTACAGCATTAAACAAAATTAGAATATTAATTTTACAAATAATCTATTGTTGTATTAGAACAATGTGATATTAAAGCTCCAAATTACGTTTATTGATTGATGGAGATATAAAAATCTTTACCCCCCCGCTCCAAACCATTCACGGTTACTCCGTAATCTGTATCTTTTTTTAAAAATTAGATATTTGGTCCAGTGCAGCAAATTTTGAAATTTAAGACAGTGGAAGAAGTTATCCCAAGAGCCAACAATACAACTTATGGACTCGCTGCTGCAGTGTTTACAAAGGACATCGATAAAGCAATTACTATTGCTAACAGTCTTGAAGCTGGAACAGTTTGGTAATAGCAAATGACATTGAGTTGTAAGATCTTAAAAAGTACATATTTTAATTCTCTTATTTTATTACAGGGTAAACACATATCACGTCGTCAATCCACAAACCCCATTTGGAGGCTTTAAAATGTCCGGTATTGGTCGTGAAATGTAAGTTACTTAATTTCATTCTCTTTATAAAACAAATCATAATGCTTTTTCTAAAATTAAATATTTGTTTACTTGTAGGTGTGAAGAAGGTATTCGCCAGTATTGTGAAATTAAAACGGTATGTAATATTTGACTAAAGAGAGCTTGGAAGTCTGTGTTCAAATCTTCTAATTATAATATAATAACTTGTTTGATTAATGATTTTAATATGAAAGTGATGAGTATCATTTACTTATTTCCTACAATAATATACGTATTTAATGGAAATTACATAATCAGTAAATAAGCAAGATTTCTTGATTCAAAAAAGAGCATGCAAACAATATTTTTTCTATAAAATTATTTGAAAAGAATTAACTTAATCTTATGCAGTATTTTTAAAAAGTAGTTAAATTAGGATGTTTGCAGTTATACCATATGAATAATTCTGCTAATAGGTTAATATTCCAGTCTAAGAGGGAATATATATATTATAAAATTAAATATATTTCAAAACTTATATTTACCGTTTTCTT
Organism: Epiperipatus broadwayi; assembly: GCA_028023455.1. NCBI lineage: Eukaryota > Metazoa > Onychophora > Udeonychophora > Euonychophora > Peripatidae > Epiperipatus > Epiperipatus broadwayi. The sequence continues at coordinate 975,409 of JAQFVV010006460.1, read as the reverse complement.
ATCTCTTTTAGGTAACCGTTAAAATTTCCCAGAAGAATTCTTAATATTGGAAGAAACTGACTTTGATGTTTGTTATTCAGATTAAATAAAATATATAAATTGTTTTTTTTTTTAATATTTATTTACAAAAATTTACATATTTATATCATTTAACTTTTCTAACATCACAAAGTAAATAATTTGTTATAGGTTGAATTGTAAAAGTTGAAACACTATCAAACACCCATTCTCTGGTGACAGAAGGAATTCCATATCTTCTATAAAGTTCTATAGGAAAAAAAAAAATTAGAACATTAAACATCTTAAATAAATACAAATCTAATAATATATCTTACCATCATAATCAAATGATTCTTTAAGAAAGGCTTGAGAAACTATTACTGTATTGGCCATTGGATTGCAGAATGAAGAAGGATCTTGAATGGTAATCGCACCACACATATCTAGTAAATTCATTAATTCATCTACAAAGAAAGTTTCACCAATAATTATGTCATAACAACAGCATATTAAGATTTCCATATATTGAAAATATTAAAAGAAAAGCTTTTTTAAATACTAGCTTATTTTCTTTTAAAACAATTTTTGTAGTAGGTTTCTGGATCCATAATATTTGTTTCCAAAATGTCTCTTGAGACCAAAATTAGCAGATATTAGTATATCATTTTATAATAGATACTTTCTCTCTTAAAACATATGGATAAAGATATATGCAAAAAGCAAATGATTTCCATACATTTTTGGCAGAACTTCTTTCACGTCTTCATTATAATTTATTATTTATCCATAGCAAAGAACTATAATTCAATTTACAAATGTGAGACTACTTAAATACACTGGTTTTAATGATATTGTAGGGATAAATATTAAAGATCATAATCATTTTTTATTAGACTAAAATTATTATTTAATTTTTTGTCCAGATACAAATCTTAAACTCAGTTAAAGATTTATAAATTAATAATCCCAACATGAATACTTTACATTTTCTACTGATCCTATGTGATATATTCAATACATAATGAAACTTTTAAATTCAACACAGTGCATTATAATCAAGTGTTTATTATCAAAAACAGTAGTTTGCCTGCAACTTTCTAAGTAAAATATATTTATCAGTATTTGATAAATAGAGCAAAAGCAGAAAGATTAAAATCAAATACTGTGGGATCTCTGATGGCAAATAGTAATAGTGATTACAAAAAAATTCAGTTGGAATTTAAAAAAAATGTAATTAAATATTGTGTAATATGAACATCAAATACAATATGTGCACACATTATTATTTAACATTGATACATAGAAAACTAGCTAGAGTTTGATGATGAACAAAGAAATCATTTTGAAAGGTTGATACATTAACAAACTTTCTCATTCAATGCATTATAAGGATTAGAATAAATCTGATGAAATCTTGATCCAGGACAATCAAACTGGATATGAAAAGAACAATAATTTTCTGAATCTGAAAAGTATTATTGTGTGGCAAAGCTCATGGAAAGTCTTCAAAACATTCTGGTCCCAATATTCAATTACTTACAAATCAAGCAGTAATTATAGCACTAGCTAAATGGAATAAGACTTTTAAACCATTAAACATCACATGATCACCATTTCTTATGCTTTCTCACAACTGTTATTAAAACAGGCAAAACTCTCCATACAGTATTGCTACCCAGTGCAAGCCAGAGTAATCAATGGATGCCAGAAGGCTTGTGCCTAAAATCCCTATCTAGTGCCTACTTATCCAACATCCTCAGATCTGAGAGCACTGCACCTAGATCTTAGGATCTAATGCAACTCTCCAGCAGCCACCTTTTATCTCGACTACAAAACTATGCGAATAAAATTGAAAACACATTAATATTTTCAATCTAAACTTGTTACCTTATATGGTCATACAGGTCTGAACTCAAGTTCAGTACCCATATATTTTGGGGTCTGGTTGTTTAATAACCATAGTCAACACTACTCTATCAGGCAGGATTGGTATTAATCCACTAATATCACATGATCACCATTTCTTATGCTTGCTCATAACTGTTATTAAAACAGGCAAAACTCTCCATACAGTATTCCCACTCAGTGCAAACCAGAGTAATCAACGAGCTTAGATTGAAAATATTAATGTGTTTTCAATTTTATTCTCATAGTTTTGTAGTTGAGTAGAGATAAAAGGTGGTTGCTGGAGGGTTGCACTAGATCCTAAGATCTACATGTAGTGCTCTCAGATACAAGGCTCCTCACCGACGAAGGCCACAAGCCAGAAAATAGTGAGGATATTGGATGAATAGGCACTAGATAGGGATTTTATGCATAAGCTTTCTGGCATCCATTGATTACCCTGGCTTGCACTGAGTGCAATACTGTATGGAGAGTTTTGCCTGTTGGAATAAGACTTTTACTTGGAACTTTTATGGGAAAAGTTTTAGTAATTATATCCCAATTTTTTATGACCAGGATACTTTAAAAATAATTTAAAAAAAAAAAAAAAAAGAGAATGTAATTTTCATGTCACTGGAAATAAAGTTTACAGCTTAAACTTTATGCCAATGTAGAAATCATTTTGAAATAAATGTTCATTAAAAGGAGCTCAAGGTATCTTGGCAAAATTCCAAATAAAAGATCTAAATCAAAAATACTTAAAAACTTATTAAAGCAACTGAAAAGGAAGAACTAAATACTTTAGAAATTAAGAATGCAGAATATTTAAATTCTCATAGCAGAATTCTTTTAAGTCTGTGATATTTCAGATTTCCTAGTTAATAAAGGTTTTTTTTTTTTAATTACATCTATTTTAGATTCTTCCTCTAGTTATTCAAGTCCTTCCACATTATGAGATGACATCAATTTTATTCCTAAACAATATTAACCTCTGAAATTGGTTACTATGCAAATAATGAATATTACTTCAGAAAAAAAAATCTAAAACAAAAAAGAAATCAAACAATTTAAGTGTATTTATAGTTAGTACTCATTAAATTTATAGTACACCTGGGTCTCTTTTTACGCAGACTTATTTAACACGATTTTGAAGTTACGCGATTTTGAAGTTCACCGGAAGTCGAACTCCGATAATGCGCTATTACTTTAAATAATAAATTTCGCACACTTATGTTATATTGAAAGTAATAGCACATTATTGGAATTCGACTTTCATCTTAGTAATTTCAATATTTTCAGTGCTTTATAATAGTAAGATTTTATGCAATAATGAAATTAAAATCATAATTTCCACGTTTTATGTATAAACACATTAAATTTTACAAGATTATAATGTAAATTTGTTCAAACATTTTTGCGTGTTAATTTTGCATTTTATATCACATTCTGTTTTTGCTTTTTAAAAAAGAACATAATTATTAATCATTTAGTGTCCGCAAGTTTATTTTTAAAAGGTGAGTAATAGCAGTGAAAGGAAATTTGATTTTTAAACGGAATTGAAAATTAAAGACAAAAATAAGAATTTAAATGTTTAGTTGTTAGTTTTAATTAAATTTTTCCCAGCAGTGGTGAATAAATGTCTTTTTATTATCGTAAGTCTAAGTTCATAAACAATTAATAAAATCATCGTCTCAAAGATTAATTACTAATTACGTTGTCACCAGAAATCTATTAACACAACATGAGTGTGAAGTTAGCGCTAGTTGTATTTCCTCAGGTTGCAAATGAACGTGTTTTTCAGCAAATATCGATAATAATTAAAACGTGTATAAAAAAAATGTAAATTATGCATAAAAATATATTATTTTGAATAAACTTAAATATTATAGTTAAAAAAAGTTTGTCTTGTATCAATTTTTTTCAAATTTGAAATTTATTAGTCATATTTTATTTCCTTATTTTTTTTTTTTGCACGAATTTTAAAGTAATTTTACATTGGTGCTTTGCTTTTATGCGAATTTGAAAAATCACAGATCGCATACCCCCCTTTTCAATGTAAGCTACGTCTATTTTTGCGTGATTTTGTTTGCGCGTGTTTTCTGAGGAATCTATCTATCGCGTAAAACGAGACCCAGGTGTATAGGAAAAATTGGTGTACAAATGATTACTGTGCTATTAGTTCATGTGCTTTGTTGCGTAAATATGCTCCCCCCTCCCCCCCGTGTTTTGCTGTTACATATGCTATGCCTAAAATGTATTCAAATGTAGGTAGAACTTAGAAGAAGATGGCCCATATTCAATCCAGTTAATCATCCAATTATTGATTGATAAACAGATATAGCTAGTTATTCTCATCTAAAATAATTAAAAACTTAAACAAACAAAAGTTTAATAGCTTGATAAGGGTATATTCCTCTTTGGAGCTCTTTGCCCTGCAGTAGACTGTTTAATATAGTTTGCATTTAGATAGAAAGAGAAAACAGTCTCTAAACAATCAACTACTGAGCAACAGTCCATTAGACAGGAACAGTAAAAGCATTATTTATCAGTTTGCCAACTGAGTAGAAAGTGTTTCAGCAGTTTTTCTTCTTGTCTAACGCTTCAGCTAAGATCAACTAGACATAGACATCCGCTTGATTATTGTTGACTAGCTGAAAGATTTCCAATTATGACATGATAGGCAAGATATATTTATGCCAGGAGGTTCTTTTTCATTTTGTCTATCTATATATGTATACACAAATAGAAAATTGGATTATTAATATAATCTTTAACAAATAATGCTAAATTTTAAATATTTTGGTACTGCAAAGTTTTTAATTCTGATCCTCTTTATATTGACTGGATCTTATCAGATATTGATGGTAGTATTTATCTTTTATCAATATATTTTTTTTCTTAAGCAAGAATAATTCCTTAGAATATTACTATCAAATTCATAATATAGTTTAGATTCCTAACTAAATCATCTGCACAATAATATAAATCTTTATGCAGTTTTATTAATACATGTATCAAAATGCACACTAATTTCTCAGCAGGTATTTCATATATCTTATTTTCTCTCTACTATTAATTTGTGATGCTAATGGTAAATTTTTGAAGGCCACACAATACAAACTGTTATAATAATTTTATTAATTTTTTTCAGTAAATGAATATGAAATGAGCTTTTACATCTTATATAATTAATAATTCTAAGAAATAGTATCTGTAAATCCTTCAAAAAACTATTATTGTATTTTTAGGAATCAGTTATATGTTGGTTAATGTTAACTTTCATTCACTAATGAGAGTTGATTCTAACATTACTACTGAAGTCTCAATTTCAGATTCCTGGACATTTTTTTATTCTGCTAGCACTTGAAAAAATCATTTCTTTTCTTTTAACCCATGGCTCTTTAACTGCCATTCATAGTATTTAAAATGTTGAGAACATTTTTTTTTAGCTTATATAATTCTGGATGGCTAACTAGAAATCCTAATATAAACTGTAGGATTGTGCATTCTGAATTCATTATGAAGTATTACAAAAATTTAACAAAGCAGAAATCAAAAAAATTAGTCACTATTTTATAACATTGAAAATCATATTTTTATAGTACAATCAGAAAACAGTAGTTTTCGTAAATAATTATAAACATTACTTTTAATATATATTAGGTACACATTAAAATTTCTATTTACTACATCACTTCAAATATATAATTAGACATCTGAAACACACACACACACAAACAAATGATCCCTAAGATACATTTCTAACTGAATTAGCATTCTTCATAGTGAGAGAATTTGACCTGAATAAACTAAAGATTGCTAGTTCGGCCAGGAAATGCTTCTTGAGGAATTGTTAGAAGTGGTATAATAAATAAAAGTTTTAAAGCATATTTAAGAATAGATATATTTCACTAAAAATAATATAATAATTTCTAACTTAATAAATTGTTAGTTATAATCATTAACATATTTATCTAAAGATATTGTGTGAGTGCATGCAAGAAATATAGATGAATTAAATTATATATATATAAATTTATACAATAATGGATCAGATTTGATTAAAGATTAGCTTTAAATCAAATTTTTTTTTTTTGCTGTTTATGCGTCATTAAAAACATTCTATTATCTTTTAAAGAAGGAAAAACTTTATGTACACATTTGTTAAAATAATTTAAAGATTATTTAATAATACACACCTTTACTAACTTCTGTAAATGTTCCTAAGCAGCATATTTCATAATTATGAAACAGCATTGAGGAACTTGTGCGGGAACGTTTAGGTCCAAAATGACAATATCCCTTAACAGTGTCACCTCTAACTTCAAAATCATTCTATAAATATAAAGTATATTAAAAACAAAATCAAGCACATTATTTTATTATTAATTACTGCTTAAAACATTACCTCTAGATGTAATTTTCCACTGCGAAGGCATTTTAATATCCAGTTATAACTAATAACCCATTTTTTTCCTGCAATGGCTAAAAAATACTTGAAAGTTCGCTCACAAGTCAAATTTTCATCTAAAAAGTTATATTATAGTTTATATAAAATATCAAACAGACAAACTCAATATTAAAGGTAATCAAATACAAAATAAGACTTTTATTTTAAATAATATGCCTTTACTTCAAACTGTTACATAAAGCAAATAAAAATGAATTAAACAATTTCTCACTTACTTGTTTTAACAATTAAATGACTGACAAAAGAAGAATATTTATTAACCATTTTACAGTCTAATATTTTAGTCAGTGCTTCAGTTGTTTTCTGAAAAAAACATAATAGCCCAAATTAAATTTCTTGGGGAGAAAAAATTCTACATTTATAAAATACAAGTTCATTTACAAATATAAATAGTACTCTCAGCAATATTTATTAGAAGACAAATATAGGATTACAAAGCATGCATAAATAATCACAGTTAATGACATATCAAATACAGATCCATTTAAGTCTGCCAATAAAAGAAGTAACAATACAGAAATATAAGCTATTAATATATTTGAATATTTTACAATTAGTACTATATAATTAAACAATTTTACTGCATAATTCATGCAATATATTTTTCTGAATGTACTTTTTGACTTGTATAATTTCATACCAATTATTTTTTCTATAATTCAGGATTGAAAGTAAAAAAATAATTAAATGGCTACTAGTTTGGGAAGTCATGTAACATTAGAATATTAGAAGTGACAAATTGAGTTTTGATCCAGGAACATTTAACTTTTGAGTTTCTCACTGTACTATTATGTTAAACTACATAAGATAGTACTGAAGTCTACACATTCATTATACCATACTAATGTTCAAATGAATAACAGTTAAAGTATTATTACATTTCCTTTTTCTTCAAAGGAAAGAAAATCGAGGCAAAAACAAGCTCCTCCTTTATAATTACAGACTATGAAAATATTGCAGGTGTGATTCCACATTTTTGATCAAGTAATCTATTTTTCCTCCCTCAAGAATTAAAGGCAAATGTATATAAGGTTAATAGACATGAATACATTTGAATATTCAACTTTCAGACCAGAAAATGAAATAGTAATTATGATTAAATTTATCTTATTTGACTTATCTTGAAATGCTTAAAATAAGGGAACTAATGTCAACATTATGTCATAGCCTAATAAGTCCTGAGATAATAGTCTCTTTCATAAAGTTTCCACTAGAATTAGTACGTGTATATTTTGTAAATGATTTAAATAGGTCAAGGCTGCTCTGAATCGAGTTTCTCACATTCATAAAAAATCTATTTATTGGTTCTTATGGGCATATTAAACAGCTAATATTTAGAGAAAAAAATTTTAGATTAAAAAAAGAATATATTATTTAATAACCATTTTAATGAAAGTTGTTACTTTAATAAATATTTGCAATTCATTAAAATATTCTTTTTAAAAATTGCTCCCTACCCCAGAATAAAAATTTTATAACACAACGTGAAATCTGTTTGTCAAGTATGATATAGTAAAATCTCCAATTAATAGTTATGGTTTTTAATCTCAAAATATGATTTTATTTATTTATTTAGAATAATTTCTAAGTATCAAGAGAATGATTTTAATTTAAAATAAGCTTAATATATATTAATTCTGTCTAATAATAAAAATTTATTCAAATAAGTTTAACATATATTAATTCTATCTAGTAATAAAAATTTATTCAAATATTAGTAATAATTATTTTAGATCTAAATACAATAACTTTTATATCAATTCAAATGATATATAAGTTATGTATTACAAATTAACTATAAGGCATTTATAAAATAATATAAAAAAATAAAATTTAATAAATGTGATCTGTAATATTAGTATAATATAAATATTTGAGAATTTTTTAATTAAAAAAAAAACAAATTCATTCAAAGTTATTATTTACTTAACAGTATTCATTTTGTGAACAAGGTCTTTTTTTTTAAATCCTTCAAAATTTTAGCCATTATTTTCTCAGAAATAATATACTGATACCTCTCTCACACTTCACAATAACTGGAAAATTTAGATTTTAGTTGATCATTAGCATATCTCACAGCCATATTTGAATAAACTTATAAATGTTAAAATTTCCAAGCTTCAATGATTTTTTTAAAAAAAAGCTTAGGGTCTTAATACTAAGCTTGCGTTTTATACACAATTAATGAAGCTATACATAACAATTGATAAGCTAAGTGCTTGCAGGAATTCTATGTTCCCATGTTCATAGCTCTTTTCACTAGTAGTTAGTGAATGCCACAGTAATGTGTTTAAATTTATTCAATAATGTTTAAACGACCCACTTTTTAGAGATAGTAAAGCAGGCGTCTCTTTGGTTGATTGCTTTGGGATCATCTGCGATAAAGCCTCCTTCACTTTGCGCTCTGTGCACATTATCTCAGCTGAAGCCGGTTGGAAGGTGTGGCCAGCGACTTTTGTGCTATTTTACATTATTTACATATTATACCGGACAAAAGCTTTAGACTCGCATATACTGACCGCCAGGGCGCCACTAGTCCGAAATTTGGAACTAGACATTTATTTTTAAGGGGTTACAGGATATGCGAATCGAATGTGCCGGACTAGCTCAATCAAGCAAATGAGATCTGTTTTGTTCAGTGAGTTGGAAAGGTAGCAACAGAAAACAAAATCAACTAAGAAAATGAATAAATAATTTTATTAGTAGCATGGTTAAATAAACATAAATCTAAATAATAATTTTTAAAGCACACTTAAAATATGTACTACACGTACATTCGTCATAGTTAGGAAAAGGCTGAATCTCCGTATTTGAGATTTATGTAAGCTTATGTCGAAACTGAAGAAATGCTAAGGTAGCTTCCAAAACATTAATAATAATAAAAAGAGTGTTGAAAGTTATTACTTTCAATCGATTGACCTCCCTCTGAGTGAGACAGGCTAGGAGCTCACGATCTACCTATTGAGGGTTAAAACGATCGTACGTGCCCCTAATAAACGAATTGGAAGCTTGAAGAAATAAAACTAAAAACTATTATATTTCATAATTGTCTATCATAAATAATTAAAGTTTCACGACATAAGTAGAACTAATAATAAAATGGATCACAAGCCAGAAGTCAATTAAAATAGTCTGTAATATCCAGACTACTTTCTATAATAAAAGGAATGTGAGATTAAAATAAACTACTATCTTACTTACTAAGACTTAAATAGGACAGACAGTAATAGGTTTGAAACTAGCACTTGTTAAAAAAAAAAAGAAAAAAAAAATCAAGTACACAGAAATCGAATTACATAAGATATAACTTAAAAAAAAAACATTTATATTTAAAAAGGGAACAAATCTAAGATAACATTATTTAAATTGCAAAAATGTGAGGTACCTTAATAATTTATTTAAATGCTAGTGCACTAGACTTCTTAAGTATAGTCCGTTGCTCTGGATTCACTGACGGTAGGCTTGGGCGAGTTGGTTAGTGGTTTCTCTGGAGCCGGTTCTTATGGCATTATAGGCAGTTAATGGAGACACAGGACGTCCGAACCTGTCCTGGCGAGAAGCTTAGCACATCATGGTAAAAGAAAATATTCTTTCTGTAGGTTTAATGTTCATTCTAGGTAGAATAATTACCGGATCAGCTTTCAGAATATGCAGGAATGGTTAGTGCAAGTATCTCTCGGAGTTGGTGGAAGTGTCTCAGAGTTTGTGCAATTCTCCTGTCAGAGTTGGTGTCTGTCTCTTTGCACTGGTGCAAGTATACTAGCTGATGCAAGTATTGAAAGCTAGTCCGAGATAATCCAATGGCCTGATTCAGCCTGTTATATCTGAATCATATCTCTTAAACCAATTACCAAATTTTTTCTTTTTAATTAAAATTTAAAAATTCTTGATCTAGATAACAATAGGTATCTAATTAACGAAATAAATTGCCCTTTACAGATCTAGGAATTAACTAGTGAAAAATTATTTTCTTTCTTTTTAATTAGCCTTATCAATCTAAATCCCCAAATCTGAAAAGCAATCTATTTGTAAACTTTACTTTTACATAAATTTAATAAAAAAAAAAAATCTTAGTTTTCTTTTTTTTTCAAAATTAAAATTAAAAACCAAATATAACTGTGGTATTAAAATATAATTCCCACGCACATACATATATATTTGTACAAGCATTAAAAAAAAACTTTTAATCAAGTTTTACAAACGAAACCTTATATAAAAATTTATTTTATTTTCTTCACCCCTATAAAACTAATTTTTGTAATGGTGTCTTAAACATCCATTACAATATACAAACATTTTTTTTAATACAAATTTTTCTGACAGGACTTGTTAGTTCTTATTTTAAATTCATCTTATTTTGCTGTAACTAATATCTGTTGCTATAATTAACTTTTGGTATAACTCGACTACCCCTTTCACTAATATTTATGCTTTGAGAATAATTTGAAAATGGCTGTCCAAATAATGCCCAAATAAAAATAAACAACTCAGAAATATTTAATTCTTATGGATTCTTCCTAAATGCTACAATTATTTTTTTTCAATCACTTGGTGAAAATTAATTTATTGATTGATACTGATTAATAGTGATGTCATTTCAAATAAAAAAAACTTTCAATCTATGATTGGTAATAATGGTCGTCTTATAAAAAAAAAAAAATGAATTAAAAAAAAAAAAAGCATATTTACTGATTTCAATCAATGACATCATTAATCAATCCACTATCATAAACAAATTAGAAATTTTCTATTTTTTAACATTTTGGGATTTATATTTATTAACAATCACCTTGATTTCTAAATAAGCACAAATCATGCACATAACCTATATGACATTTATTTATCAATTGATTGTATATATAGGGGATTTAATCTCCAAAAGATTGATGTTTTAAAATCATAAAATAAAAATACATTAAGAAACAATATTTATAAAAATGTAATTTTAAAAACTACCCAAGAAGTTCAAAAAGAAATTCTGTAATTGTTTATTTAAAATTTAATTATTTCTGATTAGCATTTGTATACACAATTTATTTATATGCTCCAGTTACATTGACATATATAATTGCTTTTAATCAAATTTTTTCCCAAAAACAGAAATATGTACATATTAGTATATTTATTAACATAATCATTACTGTCTTTACTATTAATTTTTATATTTATTGAAATATGCATGCACAAATATTTTTTATATAATCCCTCAATCAAATTAATTTAAATAATAAAGATTTTATCTTTCTTTAAATAAACTTAAATAAAATTAGTAGCTGACATTTCATTCAATTGGGTTAAATTCGTAATTTTCTTGTAACTTACTATCTTTTAATTGGGGTGGGTAATATTTTATGCATTTGTAGACATCTTGAGAATTATACTTTTTTTTAAAAAAAAAAACCCATTATGACTATTCTGCAGAAACCAGAAGAAATTAAAAACAAGTTAAAAACATATACAAAAGAGCCAAATACATTCTTTACATAATGTGGTAAATTTTTTTTTTTTTATTTAAAAATAATTTTTTCATTGTTATTGATTTTATTTCATTATTAGATAAATATTTAAATTATTTTCAAAATGATTATAAAAAAAACGTGGATTACCTTTGTTTTGAAGCTTCATCTTTTTTATATCATGCTTTTTTTCATTTAAAACTATTAACAATTATTTTTTCATTGTTCAACATTAGCACTGTGCACTTTAGGGCAGTGGTAGAATGATTAAACCAATAGTTAAAGATTTTTAGAAATTATAATTTCTGTTGCTTAAATTTACATCACATGCCTTTTTGAAAAAATATTTGATTATTATAATAAATCATCAAAAGTAGAAAAACTTCAAAAATTGATTTTCTAATTAGATACAAATTTAAGATCTTATTTATTAAATATGATAAACAGATGTAAACTTGGAATATGTCACAAAAACAGGTGCACAAGCTCTAATCTTTCAAATAACAATTAATATATTATTTTATTGCAATACATAGTGCATATATTTTTATATTTAAATATTTGACATTAGATGCTGAATAGTTTTTTCCCCAATAGAATGGTCATTTGAACATTCTAATCATACATATTCCTTTTTAGTGATGATAAACCTTATCCAATTTCATTTAAATGGTAATTACAGTACATTAAAAAAAAATTCTAGATTTTACAGTATGCTGATATTTATGCTAGCAATGTCAATTCAAAAATAATCAAAATGTTCTTAATGTTTTAAAATAAAACCTATAAAGATTTTGGTTTAGTAATTAATGTAAAAAACTTCAAATTCTTTATCAGTCAGTGATGGAAGAAAAATCTCCAGCAGCTTGAATGGTTTATCTTGATAGATTTTTAAAGATAAAAAGGTGAAGCACAGATGATAACATGCTATTGCTGCTAAAATATAGGATATTTATATCACAGTAATTTTGACTAATTTATTGTATGGAAATGAGATCTGGTTCACTTATCAATTTCATATAAAAGCATTAGAAAAATTTCATATGAGGATATTCCATATTTTACATGTTAGGTATAACACTACAGAATCTAATATTGCAAAATCACAGCTGATTAGATGTGAAGTTTAATGACAGTAACAGACTTCACTTCAAGAAAAATATTTTATATTTGGTATATTTTTTATGGGAGAAATAAACTCATTTATAAATATCTCAAAGACATTAAAGAATTGTAATATTATTGTTTTCATTCAAATTAAGCCTGTTGAAGAATTTTAAAAAGCAAAGTTTACTACAAAAGTTATAAGACATAATTGTATGATAAAAAAATAAAGGACTAGATATAACACGATATATTTATAGATAATGGATTTGTTTGTGTAATTATTGCAAAACTCATCTCTCTTTTTTTGACTTTAATGCTAAAACAAATTTTTCAACAACAAAAAATCCACAGACAAGAGATTAATTGCCAACTATTACTACACTAAAATGAAGCAAAACTCTCCATACAGTATGGTGATCATGTGACATTTATTGGCTTAAAACTAAAATGAGTTTAGGAGGAAAATGGGATATACTTTTATGAACAATTTCCTGAGGGCAAGCAATCTATGGATGTGAAAGTTGGACAATAAAAAAGCAATATACAAAAAGTATGAATACTGTTGAACTGTGATGATGATCAAGGTTTTGAGAATATTATGGATATCAAGAAAAATAAATATTTGAGCACAATGTCAGTTTAAATTCTTATTTTATTTTGAATATTATTGTGAAATGATTGAATTCATTTGAAAAATGTAGAAAATAAAGTGAAGATGATCAATAAATGAGTCAGATATATTCCATTCCTACCATAATAAATGTGCCACTGAAAAGCCTAAAAAATGAGAAGATGGATCTTCTTTAAAATAGTCCCTTTCTATTTAATATTGGATTTTGTCCAAAATATATTAATGAAAATGCTTAAAAACTTTTCTAGGATTCCTTGGAAGCCAATAGGTGTTTTCTTCCTGGTTCAACTATCATAAAATTTATTGCAAATATTAGTGAATTATCTCATTTCAATTTAATAATGACTGTTCATTATTATTAATAACGTTAATTCCTTATGTCATGTTTGTAAAAATATGTACATTGCAATGCAATAATTAATTATAAATTATAAGTGTTTTTGTACTCAAGAAAAAGGAAAATATAGTAGAGAAATATATTTTTAGATTATATTTTCAGATCATTAACTGAAAAGAGTAAAATTAATGAAAGTTTGGATAAAGGAATTTAAGAAAAGCTAACATTGTATAATTAAATCAGATAAAAAGTAAAAAGGTTTAATTAATGATTAAATTTGCATAGAATTTAACAATAGAAAATATTTACATAATTTGTAATAAGAAAATTGCTTTTGGTAAATGTCAACAAGTATTTGCTAATTACAAATATTTCTTGGTACAATAGAAGTTGAACTGACTAATTAAAAGCAAAAAGGAAAACAAGACTGATAACAATCAAGAATGAACCCTGGATTGCAGGAGGCCAAACTGTGGGAATAAATAGTGTATGCAGCAAAATACATAGTTCTGATTCCAGGGGATTTACTAAGTGAACTGTTGGTGGGAGATTTTAATGGATAGTAACTGAAAGAAGCTTAAGTGATGGGGCAGCGGTCTAGTATGGAGCCAACATGATCTGTTAGTTTGAGAAGTCAAGCTAAAGTATTTTGAAAACTGAGGCCAAAGGAAACCGTCCAGAAAGCAGCAAGCTGTACGTGCATCATGGGAATTGAACCATAAGTGAAATGTATATATTGTGTTGGAGTGTATCAGTAACTTTTCGCTATTAATAAATTTCATCGCTATTCCAGTCCACAACTAAATTTTATTTATTGATTTATGTGTTGGTATTCTAAGTAAATGTCTGCATTCGAATACACAACAAATTGGCACAGTCACCATCTCGAACCTGTGAATAGTTAATAAATTAAAAAAATTAACAACCTTAGGGGTAAGCTCATAAACATCACATGATCAACATTTCTTATGCTTGCTCTTAACTGTTATTAAAACAGGGAGAAGTATTGTCATTCAATGCAAGCCAGAGTAATTAATGGATGCCAGAAGACTTATGCATAAAATCCCCATCTAGTGCCTATTCATCCAATATCCTCAGACTAGTTTCTGGCTTGCGGCCTTCGTCAGTAAGAGCCTTGGATTTGAAAACACTGCACCTAGATCATAGGATTATAAAACTATGAGACAAATTGAAAACACTATATTTTCAATCCAAACTCATCAGCTTATATAGTCATATAGATCTGAACTCAGTTCAGTACCTATACATTTTGGTGTCTTTATCTTTGGTTCTTTAATAACCATAGCCACCACTATCCTATTAGGCAGGATTGGTTTTAAGCCTTCTGGCATCTATTGATTACTCTGGCTTGCACCGAGTAGCAATACATATAGAGTTTTACCTGTTTTAACCTTAGGGATAGGGAAAATGTCACAAAATGCCAATTGGTAACAACGGAATTCAATGTGAGTAATGCAAGTCATTGGCTATGGTACATCACGCAGTTGTAAAATTTCTTTTTTTTATTAAATGGAATTAAAGATAATAACCCCTTTAATGTGTATGTCAGGACTAAAAGTCACTGACATTATAAATAAATATTTTGACCTACCTATAGCAAATGGAATAATATATGAAGAAATAATTAACAAGCTGAGTGAACATTTTTACCCCAGACCATAAAAACACATTGCCAGATTAGCATTAAGAAACAGGAGGCAATCGAAGGGTAAATCAATAAAACAGTATAAAAATTGCATTTAAAGAACTGGCTAAAGTGTGAATATGGTAAATTCTGTTAGACCAATTAACCTGGGATATGTCGGAGAACAGACTTCGACAAAACCTGCTTACCGATGCAGAATTAAATTTTGAAAAAGCTATTGCAAAGGGAATGGCCCATGAACTCATTGTGAAGCAGGCAGTGCTGTTTAGTAATGAAAATTACAGTAAAAATTTATAAGATGGATCGTAAACACAAATTAAAAATAGTTTCTTTGCGAACAAAGGATTTAGAAAAAAATTTAAGTGTTTTTGCTGTGGAAAACCAGGGCACATTAAAAAAAGACATTTAAAGACGAATGACGCCATATCTGTAAGCAGAAAGGCCATTAGCACAAATATGTAAAGAATCACCAAAAATGATAGTCAAGAAAGACAAACTAATCCAGGCACAAAGGATAGCATTTATAACATTAACTGTGTATCAACCAAGGGGCAGAGCAAATTTACAACTTGTTAACACAAAAATACACATGGAAATTGACAGTGGGTCAAGAATATCAATAATCTCAGGGAAACTGTGAAAACATATTAGAGAATGTGTAAAAATCAATCGGGGTGGTAGTTCCGACCTAGTACCAATAAAATACTGAAATGAAACGATGAGCTTACCAATATATATAGTACGAAAAAATATTGAACCATTAATAGGACGCAACTGGTTCATGCATATAGGGACAAACATTAGTGTGAGGGATAGGACCAATTTGCAAGGATGACACACCAAACACGAGATGAGAAAACAGAACAATGTTAGATCACATCAAATAGATATTACTAAATTGCAAACAGAAAATAAGAATTTAAAAGAAACAGTGAATAGTTTTCAGATCCAGTTACAACGCCAAAAACATAGTTTGAATGAATTGACCTGTAACATGGAAGATAAAAATAAAAGGAGTGCCTCATTGCAGACCAAATTGCAAGAGTCTGAATCAATTGAGAAGTCACTAGAAAAGAAATCAGGAGTTAGAATCCAGAAATTATGAATTATGTAATGAGTTGGAGCAGAAATTCCAAAAAATCAGCGTTTACTGCAGAATAAGTCAGCTGCTTAAAGAAGCAGAAGAGTGAAATGAAAAAGTAAAAGAATTATCAGAACAGGTAGTGTTTTGGCAGGAGTATGAAATGGAGCTACAAGAAAAGATGGTTGATAGTGAAAATGAAATGGACATTTTTAAAGACCTTTTAGAAGAAGGGCATACTTTAGATAGTGAACTGCCAGACGCACAAACCAAAGAACAAGGAAAAACCCAGAGTTTCTCCAAGTGGGAGAAAAAAAGCACCCAAGCTGGCAAGAAAAAAAAAGTCTAAATAATTTTCAAGGTTACATTTATTAATCTGAATAAGGATTTTTTCCTCGAGCGGAAGGACGTGTCGTGTTTGTAAAAGTATGTACATTACAATGTAATAATTATAAATCTTTTTGTACACCAAAAAAAGTAAGGCAAATATATTAAATATATTTTTTATATCACTTACTGATAAGAGTAAAATTAAATCAGAAAATAAAAAGGTTAATTAATGATTAAATTTGCATAGAATTTAACAATGGAAAATATTTACATAATTTGTGATAAGAAAATTGCATTTGGTTAACCGACTAATTAAAAACAAAGAGGAAAACAACACTGACAACAATCAAGGATGAACCCTGGATTGCCAAAGGCCAAACTGCAGGAATAAATAGCATGTGCAGCAACATGCATAGTTCCGATTCCAATGGATTTACTAAGTGAACTGTTGATGGGAGATTTTAATGGACAGTACCCGAAAGAAGCTTAAGTAACAGGGCAGTGCTCTAGTATGGAGCCAATGTGATTGTGAGCAGCAGCTGAACAAAGCTGAAGAACTCTGTTAGTTTGAGGAGTTAAGTCAAAGTATTTTGGAAACAGGTCAAAGGAAATCGTCCAGAAAGCAGCAAGCTGTATGTACATCATGGGAATTGAACTATAAGTGAAATATATATACTGTGTTGGAGAGTATCAATAATTTTCTCTATTAATAAATTTCATCATTATTCCAGTCCGTATCTAAATTTCATTTATTGATTTATTTATTGGTATTCTGAGTACCTGCATTCAAATAGACAACACTTTGCATAATAAAATAATGTTCATGCAGGCTATTATGTTAATTGATTTCCTATAAACAGAAAGTATAGCCCCTGCAACTCGTAAAGTCTTGTATATATCTAATAAATACATCAGAAAACAAATGATAGTTTACAAAAAATTTCCTTGTTTATATTGAAGTAGTCATACATATTAAGTTTGCTAATTAAATGCAAGGTGAAGTAACTAGACATAAAAACATTATAAGTAATAATATCTGATCATCATCAGTAACAATTTGCTTTCTTGCCACTATTGAAGAAATGATAGACTAATGAAGCCGCATATAATCATCATTCAATTCAAAAGGTATATAGCAATACCATCTAAATATATATTGAAATCACATTAAATGAATATGTTTTAAATTAGTTTCTGAGAAAAACCATAAACATCCTGATTGTTAATATACTTGGTATGTTATACTTCTTATAACTTTGGGAATAACATAGTGAATAGTTCTTCAACTTTTAATAGTAATGTTATCTAAATTTTGAATTCTGCTTTTACCTAATATTAACTACAGTTCATAAATGAATTTTTCCTGCAACTGAGTATTTGTTTCATTTATAAACAAAGGCTTATGAGAACTGTATTGATTTTGAATAACGTTGATAATAATAAAGTAATCCTTAACAAATCATAGTAATAACAAAAAAAAAAACGCATTGAAATGAAAAGTTTTTACCTAAAAAATAACTCATTATTTATTAAATATTGGAATAAAATTTTACTTACTGTTTCTTTTCTGGATAACCCACTGACTAAAAAATACCAATTCGAACGTTTTACAGATAACAAATCTTCCAGTAATATATTGTCCCTATTAATGTTTTCATTTTTACATGTCAGTGGAACATGAGGTGATTCTAATTCATTAAAAGCTGATTTATAGCCAGGAAAAAGAGGACTTTGAAAATTCTGAATTTTTTGGTTTTCTACATCAGAACTTGAAATCTTACTTTTAAAAAATTTGATTTTCTTATGTGAACTATTCTTATTTGAAAGAAGTGATTTATTAGTTAGTTTTTCACCTATGGAAGGTTCTTCTAATGTAGAAGATATAACATTATCCACATTTTGAGAATCTTCACTAAACAATCTTTTAGCAATATTTATATTTTCATTATTCTGTGATTTATTCTGATTACTGTGAAATGTCGAATTACATGATTCATCAGGGCTCGTAACTTTACAAATGTTTTTTTTCTTATATTGTGGTGTGTTTGAAATGATTTCTTGACTGATTTGTGAATCTTCTTTTACACTGTTCAAATTTTTTCTCAGCTCACGAAACAAATGCTCTCCTCTGTATTTTAAAAATGATTCACTAGGTGGTGGTGGTGAGGGTGATAATGGACTCAGATATGCCAAATCCTTAAAATTTCTTTCAGAGTCTTCTTCATCAGAAACTTCATTTAAATTATCTGCAAAATATTAATACTTATATTTAATAAATTCTTAAGAAAGAAAATATAATATTCATATATAGACACACAATACTATTTGAACAACGAAATACATTATATTTGTACATACACATATATTTACATGTACATGTATTATATAAGAATTTAATTGTCCATGAAGAAGAATCCTAGACCAAAAAATAAAAACGTAATACATAACAACACAATAGGTAATAATAAAGCATTATGTGGCATTTTTTTATTTAATTGAGTTTTGTAATAATTATTATATTCAAAATAAACTATAGTTGATATTACAAAATAGCATACTTATAAGTATGATTTAGAATAATGCAAAATTGTCCAATAACATTAGACAAATTAGAAATTGCTCTCTTGATGTAAGCATCACTATCTGCAGCTTATAAAACATTTACCAAAAAAAAAAAAAAAGCATTATATATAACTAAAAAACATCCAATATATTATTAAATTGCTAATCGATGTGAAAAAAAACTGTCTTCAAATACATTTTAAAGAAAAGTGTATATAATGAATACATAAAACAATAAAGCCTTTAAATAATAATTATAGGATAAAGGCTTCCAACAAACAGTAAAAGAGAAGGCATTATTCACTAACTTTCCAATTTCTGGATGATGAGGATTTGAAGAATTTTCCACTTGTCTTACTTTAGTTAAAAATAGCTAATTATTTATTTACCGAACAATATTAAATGACCTGTAAATAAATCCTAAGCCTGATTGAAATCTGAAAAAATGTCCATGTTTTACCTAGCTAGCATTTGAACCAAATCAAGGGCATGAACAAACAAATGCTTACTCTTGCACAATGAGGTCCTTTATATATGTGTACATAGGGGCAAAAGAATAATATATATAGTTAGAACAAGCAAAAATTGAAATTTAGTATATAAATGTGATAAAAAATGACATTTAATCATTCACCAAATTATGTGATGTTCAAGACAATTGGAAATGATAGATAGTGCTTTGATTAAAAAAGTCTTTAGTTCTCAAGTTTTTATTATATCTGCACTAAATAAATAGGCCAATACAATAAGGAATGATGTATATGTAGATGAAGTATTTATGAGAATTATATGTTTTGACTCATACCAATGAAAAAAAAAGTTGGTAATTTATAAAATATGATAAACTTACCTAATATGCCATTTGCTATTCAGAATATTATTTGATTTATCAAATAATTTAAATTAATTAAAAGATTACACTTTACAAAAAAAAAAAAGCATTTATCACAGACAATAGGGAATATTAATAATAATATGGAATATAAATGTACATAATAATCACACATTCTCGAAACATATGAAAGACACATGAAAAGATGATCTCCAAGATGCATTTTGTACTAGACCAGCATTTATCAGATGGCCCAAGTCACAATCTCTTACTTATGTCTTTATCATTTATTTAATGTTTATCAATAGTAAATCATTATAATTTGGTTTACAAATGTCAAACTTTCTCTGCCTGCAAGTTTGATACACTTCAGTCAACCCCAATCATCTTGCTAATAGATTTTTGTGGCAAAGTTTGTAGCATTATTTCTGGTGAGTTGCAATATAGTTTATGGGAAATAAATTAATTATGACAGTGATATATGAATTTTAGCATGACTGTGGCTAAATTGATTTTAAATTGTTTGTAGGATCATTGAGATATCTAGAAGTGAACTGCAAATTAGGTCATATCTGATTTTAATGAGTTATCAAAAAAAGTTTTTTTTTTTAGTAAAATGTTATAATTTGTCAATATTAAAATTGTTATGAATTGATCAATGTATAAAAATGTTAAATAGCTGTTTTTGATTTGTTAACATTTATTGATTTTTTTTATTTTTTTAAATAATATGAGAAATGGTAACCCAGGATATATTTTAAACAATATTTATTAAAATGCAACAACAAGTAATTAGATTACCTAGTGACATTAATAAGATTAACATTAATAAGGGTGTATGATAGGGTAATTCCATATATCTCAAAAACTTTTTACAGTAATTTTACAAGTATTGTGGATGATGTGGTTGTTTTTGCAAATAATATTTCAGGAAATCTTACAAGATTTATCAGATTAAAGCAAGAAAATAGGATTAAAGATAAATGCTAAAAAAAATAAATAAAAAAACTTCAATGCTTTTTCACAGAAAAAAGTAAAAATTAATAATCATGGAATTAGAAGTTTACAACTTCAAATATCTTGATCAGATTAATAACATAAATAGAAACATAATGAATGAAAATAATGCATAGAATTAAACTTGTAGAGTCTTTTTTGATAGAAATAACCTAATATTAAAAGAAAATATACTTATTGTTTATGTTTTACCAGTACTTTTATGTGAATATAAGATTCAGACAACACAATATGGGAAGATGTGCTGAAAAACAAGGAGGGATTAAAAGTGGAATATGTAGGTGAAAGAACAAATTCATATCACTGACTTTATTGAAAGAATTAAGGAGAATGAAAGTGAAGTGATATTACAAGAAGAAATGACAACAGATGGTCAATTGGACTCTAAAGCTAGGTCCCATGAGATTATAAAAACCTAGAAAAAGACCACATGCAAGATGAATGATTCAGACAAGAAAGTTTGCTGGAGTAATACAAAGAGAAGCTATGGATTAGAAAAATTGAATTAAATTTGGAGACTTAGTTGTGAACTGACAATGATAATGTTTAAAAAATAGTAGTACATTGTTCCCATATATTAAATAACTTGTAATACAAACATTAATATCTTGGATAATAAATTGTAACTATCTCTTTCTAGAACAAAAAAGTATTACATTCACTACAGTATTTTGTGATGTATTATTGTATTTATATATTTTTTCTGGTATAAAGTTTATGTTATGTCTAAACAAAGCTTCCGGGTCTTTTTTTTTTTCATCTCATGCTTTGTGGAATATGTTAGTTTGATGAATGATTGGAAAACTACAAGTATTATATAATTTGTTACATTTATTATGTGTTTGCACCTAATGTGAAAAGAAAGAGCAATTAATTTTTATATTTGTTTACAGTTAAATGTGATATATTATTCATATTAAGAACTATAGTTGCTTTCTTGATAAACGAAAATAAATGAACAAGAATTTTGTGTTGTCTTATATAATTCAATAATGCATAGCATGCATACATAAACAATGACAAAATAATATGCAGTATTTAATAAATATGTATAAGATGCAACCCGATACAAAACAATATTGTTTTTGCATAGTTTAGTGTAATGGACTCTGAAGCTCAAAATTCATGAATCAAGGCTATGTGTTGTCAATTCTGGTGCCCAATCTTCTTATGAATCTCTGAGCAATAAATCATTTGATTATTATTAATATCTTGGCAATTTTCTTCCATAACAACATTTCCAAAACCTTCAACCCCTTTCTCTATTCTTATTTAATTCACCAAACTCTCTAACTTTAAAGTCATAATATAATTATTATCCTTATTAAATTAATCCTGAAAGTCTTATTCAAATTTATCATTAGTGTCACTTAATCAGGTAACTTTTGAAATTTTTAGAATTAGCTAAGGTGCTCTCCCTGCAGAACTCTTATTTTTTTTATTTTAAACTACCTTCCATCTATTTTCATAGATTTTATTTAGAATCATTTATTTTCATTTGATAATTTTACAAATTACAATACATCATTCAATATTATTATTAATATTTTATTAAATCCATTCTCATTATTTGTAAGTACTGCCAAAATATTAACAAATCTAATGCACTCTACTGTCTTACAATGGTAACTATTCTTATTAAAATATTTATCATTTGATATAAACAAATATTAATTAACTAAAAAACTTTAAATAAATCAATATTATATTTCTTATCTAACAAGTTCATTTAATCTTAAGGTTATTTCCAATGTATATCCTGCCTCATTAAAATATCCAACTATGTAATCCAGATTACTCTATTAATGTTTTCTCAAAGACAATAATTAAATATTAACCTATATATTTTTTAAACAACAATCCATCATTCTAGTAGCATATGTCACCTCTCTATTTTTTCTTAATTAATTATTTTTTTCCAAATAAAACATCATCTATTAGAAATGTCTACTCAAGACTCTTAACTGCTCTTAAATGTTTATACTTCAATGCATTATACCGTTATTCCATTAAATCATATTGTTGCAAGAATCTTAACACTTTCCTCATTCATCAATTAATTCTTTTTATCCATCTCCCTCTTTATAATCTTCAATAATTCAAGTACATATCTTATCAATTTCAAGTATTGTGCCAATCTTCAATTTAATTATAGTTTTTATAATCTTTTTTTATATCATTGCACAGCATGCACACATTCTTTTGATAAAACCTTTTTCTTTATTAATAAATTGCTACTTGAAGCTTTAATTATTGCTTTGCACTGTGGACTCTAATTTTTCCAATCAAACAGTTTTCTTCTACTATATATTAAATAAATCTTTCTAGTTATAATTAAATATTGAACAATTACTGTCATCTATTTTAATTGCTAAAAGTTTTTAAAAAAATTCAAATATACTTTTCTAAAACATCCTGTTGTTAAATAATAACATGCAAGTTAGTATTACTAACAGCTAAACCTATTTGGAAAAGTATAATTAAAATTTGAATTTTTCTAAAAACATTTAAAATTAAACTAAATGATGTAAATAGTCCAACATTTAACCACTAGTAAAATGCTATCACAAACTTTCAGACAAACATTCTGCTCTTTATAATTCTTTTACTTATATACATTTTTTTTTCTAATCACATTCGTAAAGCTTCTACTTTTTTCAGTATTTAGATCTTTCTTATTAATTATCTCATTATTAACCCAAATTACTTGCTATTTTATAATTTACTGCATAATACACTCTTTAAATTGCTATTGCATATTTGAATTAATCAAATAAAAAGAAAAAAAAATCAAAGGCTTAATTGAATAATAAATTTAAATAAAGTAAGTGTGCTTTAACTCTATGAGAGCATTATTTGCTCAGAGAAGTTGGTGGCGAAAAAGGAAGAAAATCTACAATAAGGTTTTTAGATTTCAATATCATGATAATATGAGTCTTTGAGAAGTCTGAAAAACAAATAGATAGAACATTCTGAATAAACGCCATATGGGGTTGACTTGATGCCATTAAAAAATAATAAGATTCCAAAAAAGCATTACCCTTTCCTCAGTAGAAGTGAAGCTGCATTATATAGCAATCAACTATTTTGTGATTATTGCAATGATATCTAACACATAATTATATGGAATTTTTTTACTCATGAAAAGTAGTTAGAACCCATTTACTGAATAATATTGTATGACTGAAAGAGGAGCTATATACAGTATATTAAAAAAACAAAACTTATTTATTAACGAGTTACAGAAACAATTTCTATATGAAGTTTTTATTTTACCATCTAACTCTTATTATAAATATTTACTTTTTATATATGAAATTTGAAAATTTATTATTAATATTTAATTTACCAATGAACTCAAGATTTTAGCCCCCCCCCCCAAAAGATAATCTCAATTCTACCAATAACTAAAGTATATCAGTTTCAATTGGGCACATGCAGTTTTAATATTGACCCTAAATTTATTTTCTATCTTACATAATTTATGAAATTCTGGTCTTTTAATTAGAAAATTTCCATGTGAAAATCATCCTCATGCGATTTTAAAACATATTTATTTATGCCATATTATTTTCTGTACAAAATGCTAAAAATATTCCATATTTTATTTTATTTTTTATTCTAAACTATAAAATATTATCTTTCTATTCCTGATCTACTACAGCAATCATCCTCTATGGCCATAATATAATTAGTTTTATATTCTTTGGTAATTGTTTTTCAATTTCTTCATACATAATTTTTATCTTATTTAACATTATTACATTTTTATAATTGAATAATTACCAAATCTTTCAGAATGGCTTTAAATCTAATCATAATCAACCGATTTGATTTTCAATTGTTCTCTGGAACATCAAATAACCTATTAACTAAAATATTTGCTGTTGGAATCCATTAAAAATGTCAGTATAATGTGACTATTTTTACAATAAGTAAATATATCTAATCCAATATGTTCACATATATAAACTGTTATAGATATTCAGACTTCATTTTTCTTTTGATACTCCCAGAGTAGAAAACTGTTACATTTCTATCTCAAATCCTATTAACTTGTTTAAAATAATCCTGAAACATTTAAGCTTTCTTTCTCATTTTGAAGAACAAATTTCCCACTTCCACTGACTTATTTATAGTTCAAATCTTCAAATAATTATTCTTTGAGTCATTATCTAGTTTAATATACTGAATTTTGAAAATTCAAATATTAATATAGTTTTACCTTTGATTACATTGATAACAATGTCTAAATTAAAGACATTTTGAAAAAAAAAAATTGTCTGATGCATACAAATTTAAAATTATTTTCAACAAATTTTAAAATCAGTATTTTTCTCTAATAATTTGTATAACTACAGACTGTTCAGGTAATTTCTCAATAATTAAAAAAAATAATAAAATTAAAAAAAAAAAAAAAGAATTAAGATTACCTGCATACTTAAAGAATAAAAAACAATGTTAAAAACAAAGATGAATCAATGGAAACACGTCCTAACAAAAACTATTTTATTTATAATAAAAAGTAAATTTATCAACTTTAAAATACACTTCACACCCTTGTAAATATACACATATTTTTTTAAAATTAATTATATGCTTAAAAAGTTAAATAAAGCCATTTTGGAAGCAAAAAAAAAAATAAAAAATATTGATAATAATTGAAATACAGGCTTATTACATACCTGTATCAATATATGTAATATATAGGGTATATGAGCACAGACTTTCACATGACCCACCACTCACTACTCTATTTCATATCACTGATACACTTACAAACACATATATCGAAAAGATAAATAATCATGAAAAGTAAATATATATGTAAATAAAATCACATGCCCTGATTTCAAATTAGGATGAAACTTAGAATCTTTTTCAGGTTCCACATGAGCTTAGGATTTTTTTTTCAGTTAGCCAGCCCATGGCCATACAATTATTGGTCAATAAATAGGTATCTAATCATTTTTAGTTATATCTTCTTCATAACTTCTCTGTAAAAGTTTGATAAAATTTTTTTGTTTGGTGATAGATTATTTTACCATACATTTATATATTGATAATATATATATTTTTTTTATTTAAAAAAAAAAACACCCAATCACCACCTCTTTTTTAAGATTTTGTATGAGTTTTTTTTTTTTTTTTATATACAATAATATATTTTTTAAAAAGAGTATACCCTCACAAAAAAACCTTAAAATTAAAATTTAAACAACAGTGGAAGTGATAACTTTCCCAAACATAATTTATATTTGCAAAATTTTCTAATAAAGAGGGCAGTTATTGATATAAACAGCATTTGAAAAGTTATCAAGATTTTAGATTTATTGGAAATGCTGTAATTATTGTTAATTAAAATTAGAATTTGAAATTAAAGATTAAAACATATTTAGGATAAAAAATATATAATAAAATATCATCATTAAATTAAAAAACTAAAAAATTTCAATAAAAAACATAAAATTTTTGTGTATAAAATTAGCTAAAAATTATGTTCTACTGATAATGTCTATTATGTACTATAAATAGTTTGATATTTTAATAGATTTAGTAAAAACATTTTCTTCATTGATTTGACAATTTGTTTTTTTTTTTTTAAATAAAATTTCATTAACTTAAATATATAAAATAAAGCATTTACACATTATTCACAATTAAGCTATTTTTATATGACTACGGTTGGATTAATAGATTTAGCAGATAAATAATTTAAATAAGCCAGTCAATCTCTATTTCTCTTTAAATAAAAAATGCATAGCCAGACTACACTTCAAAATAATAAACATTCGTATGTAAATCATAATAGTTTATTTGTTAATTTTTAATCTTTTTCAAGTAAAAATGAAATTTTAAAATCGAGGTTTAATTATATTTAAATTCAATAGAATTGCTTGAAAATTGATACATAACTAAGTTATACTACCCTAATCTATTTGAAACACTTATCTTTTTACTATGTCAATTAGTTTGATAGATATGTAACAGAGGGCAGGAAAATATGAAAAATATTCAAAAAAATTCATGTATCGCCATTAACAATTATTCTTAAAAACTTTCATTTGTTTTAGATAATGATCGTGAGAGGGCATTAATTTTTTTTCAATTTAATAACATTTTAATTTACTTAGGGTAATTACTTACAGAAATAAAGAGCAGTTTTAAGCAATTACACATACAAGGAATATATATATTTTGTTTCGTAGTTTGTTTCAATTTAACGAACTTGAATTATAATTTAAAATAAACATTTATTACATGTAATAAAAATATAATTTACAAGGCAGTTTTCATTAAGTAAGCAGTCGGATATGCAATTTGACAAAAAGGTAGAATAATTACTTTCAGATAGAAAAAGCAGTGGACAAATGAAATAAAATTTTTCACTTTACAAAGGCAAAAAAGTATTTGCAACAGTCAGTAAGTAAATAACTATATCATTTAAAATAGGTTTTCTGTAATCTTTTGAATAAAGAAAAATTCCAAACTCCTGTTTTCTTAAAAATACAAAATCTTAAAAACAATTTTGAATGCGCGTGAATCTATCCTAGCCCTTCTATAACATTATCGGATGATTTTTTTTTAAACTTCTGAATGAAAACAAATGAAAATCTCATTTTATAGAGGCAAAAAGGTAATGGAATGATCAGTAAACAATAAAGATCCCATTTAAATTGGAAAATATTATTCAATTATAAAAAATTAACAAATATTATAAATAATGCATTTGTATAAATAGTTACTTACAACAACTACAACAGTAAATAAAAAACAAACTTAAAAATAAAACAATAATTTACAGATTTGAGCCATTCTATATCAAAGATTTTTTTCTACTTTGACAAGTATCTATATAAATTCAGTGCAATGCAAAAGCAAAATACCACACAAATAAGTCACTGTTTGAAAAAAAAAATGCAGAAATTCCTGGAAAAGAAAGTCTGTTGACATGAGAAAGAAAATCATAATAGACTACAAAAGAAACACTTATATTTGAAAAAAATACATTAAAAATAAAAATTATACTAATTAAAACATACATTTACAATATATACACATGTATTATTATGTGCACATACTAAATATGTGGTATACATTTTAGCAGAAATATCTGATATATATATATATATCAATTGTAAGTGTCCAGTCAATTTAAAGTACAATATAGTTTTACATTTTCATTTACTATATTAATATTAAAAATAATAAATATAAATTTTTTTTTATATTAAATGCTTTTATTGACTGTGCACTAAAAAAAATAAAATTGTTTCTTCAACCACAAGTGGAGTTCTTAGATTTAACTTGAACTAAAAGCATGGGAGGGGTATGGGGTTTCAGAAATTAATTAAATCAATCTCTATTTTTTTATAACAAGAGATTGATTTAATTAATCCCCCCCCCCCGGGTACGCAGGTAAGGACTATACTCCTGGATCCTCCATGCTTTTATTTCAAGTTAAATTTAGAACTACAATGTGGTAATAGAAACAATTTTTATATCAATACAGTTAATAAAGTACCTTTTGATTCATAAGGATTTTTATGTGATGATAAGGAAGGAATGAGATTCTTGTATCTCAGTTGAGCTTCCATTAATTTTATCTGCTCTTTCATTGCTTCAATTTCTTGTTTCATTTGGTGGCGATGCTAAAATAAACATTTATTAAGAAATTAATTATATATCAGAAAAAGTAAATTCATAAAATTACAAACTTCAAATCAACTCTGCAACTATTGTATCATTAAGTAGTTAACAAAATCTTATTTATTAGCAGTCACACAATTAAGACTATTGTAATCTATCATTATCTTCTATATGTACAAGCTTATCTCTATTTCAGTTTTTTTATTGTTACACTAGTATAACATAACCAAAATTATTAGAAAAACAAAGGCTTTAACTTTTTTCCACATGCGCCTTAAACCTTTATATAATAGCCAAATGATGTAGTTTTTGACTAGAGAGGGAGTTCTCAAACCTCGGCACAAGATAATGACTTTATAAAGATAAGAACAGTCCTCTTATCTTTAACCTAAATTCTTACTTATATAAGCCAATTTGAAGCATCTTGATTTGAGAGCGTGAAGACATTACTCACTTCACATTTAAATCCACTATTTCCTTTGACAAATTAACATATGAAATCTTGCAATTTATAATGATATAAGATTTCACGTAAGTTAATTTGTCAAAGAAAATAGTGGATTTAAAAATGAAGTAATATTTTCACGCTCTCAAATTAAGATGCTTTAGATGGGCCTATATAAATAAGAATTTAGGTTAAAGAAAAGATGGCCACTCTTATATTTATAGACTTCCTATTTTGTGTTGAGGTTTGAGAGGTCCCTCTATAGTCAAAATCTGCATCATTTGGCTATTATACAAACATTTAAGACGCAAATGAAAAAAAGTTAAAGCCTTCCTCTTTCAATTACACTGCCTGTGCACTCGATAAATAATTAGAATGTTACATTAGTTTCAATATTTCCATTAAAAAGATCTTAATATTAACTCGTTAAAAATTGCAAGATTTCGCATAATGAATTTAAATGTGAAGTGAATAATATCTTTACACTCTCAAATCAAAATGCTTCAGATTGGCCTATATAAGTAAGAATTTAGGTTAAAAACAAGATGGCTGCTCTTATCTTTATAAAGTCTCTAACTTGTGTTGAGATTTGAGAGGTGTCTCTATAATCAAAAACTACATTGTTTGGCTATTATACAGCTGTTTAAAATACACATAGAAAAAGGTTAAAGTCTTTCTCTTTTTCATTATATACTGCCTGGTGACTTGATAAATAATTAGAACCTTATATAACCAAAGTAAGTAATTCATCATTTTTATTTACAAGTGCGGTTAATAGATATCTGATAATAGTGCTAAAGATACTTTAGTCTGCCTATTGGCCTTACTACTACTGGGAAACTCTGGATTGCACACAGCATCAAGAAAACATCTTTTATCTTCTATCATATCACTTCAGATAAGTCTTAAAAGAAATTCAAGCAGTTAAGATTTGAATCCAAACCAATATGCTTGTCTGTCTACACTTCCATGATTCACTAGATCAGCAATTACATTTTGGTGATTTCAGTAATAATATAACTATAGATGCTTGAAAATTAATTAACTCTAGATTATATCCATTTTATATTACCCTATTTTAGAACAGTCGATGTAAACATGAGTAAGAGAATAGACATAACAGTAACATGCATATCTTCAAACTATATAAAATCTTTGATCAAAATATATATAGTAGTTACTTTCAGTTGATTCAAATTCATTAGATTGAATAGCATAACAAAAAAAAAAGAAGTAGATATCTTCTGGATGCTAAGTCCAATACAATACTTCTAGGAAAGACGTCTAGCCACAAATAGTGAATCTACTCAGAATTACTACTTAGTATTTATTGATTACTCATATTTATAGAGAAAGCTTATTTTTTATATTCATATATATTTTATTAGATTTTCACCTTCTCAATCATACATTACAATAGGTAAAAAATATTGTATTTCTTAATACTTTGCAGTACATAAAATACATAATACAATACATTTATCATAAAGGCCCCAAATTAATATTCAAAATTTCTTTACCCCTTCAAATCTATTTGCTAAAATTTGTGATTATTTTTCAATCAAATATTTAAAAAATGTCATTTATCAATAGGAGAGCTCAAACAATTAAAGTTTATGTTATTCTGCAAAAAAAATCTCCAAAAAACAAAAACAATAAGATACTATAATTAATGATGGAAGAAAGTGGCAATGAAAAACTAACAGCCTGAACATCTTAACTTGCTATTGAGCTGATGTCCTAACATTATTTGCAATATAAAATCAAATAGGCTTAGCAGAATAAAAAACACATAATAAAAATTGTATTTTAAATAACCATTGCAGCACAAAGGTCCATTAAACACTCCTTTCTTATAAAGGTAATGAAGGCATTATTACCAGGCTTTTCAATCACTAAGTGATGAGTGTTTGATTGGTTTTTCTTTTTTTTTTTTCCTCTCTAAATCTTCATTATTTTCAACTATTATAAGATGAAGATTTCTCCAAATTTAATCACACCAACAAACTTTCTTATTTCATCCATCCATCGTATATAGTCTTTTTTAAGGTCTTTTACAATCTTTTTTTTTCTTAACAGGATTATGCCACCTAATGTAAACTTTAGTAATTAACAGATGACAAATAGTATTTAATAAATTCTTAACCAGTGAAGTCCTATCTAATATTCCTAGACTAGTCTCTAAGCTTATGGATTTCATCAATTAGGATCTTGGAGCAATGCGCTTGCATCTTTTGGCACATTTCCTTTAGCAACTATATTCTACTTCATTTTATTAAAAGTTATTAGTCCAAATTCACAAACATATCAATATTTTCAATCTAAGTCAATTTTCTTGTATATATACTATATAGGTCTGAAATCATTTCAGTATCTACATATTATGGTATCTTAGGTTTGTTAGTAATTACAGGTACCTGTATCCTTTGGCCGGGATTGATACAAAACCAAGCTATCTTTCACAATCTCTTGGGATCCAATTTAAAACTTCAACTTTTCATCTTCCATCTCTTTTACTAATATAACTAGTCCAGTTCCATTCTTTCAATAACTTTTTGTCCTTTCATCCATATATTTCGTTTCAATCTCTTCTCTTATATCTCTCTATACTTCAATGAATGATCGAAAATCTCTATATAACTCTTCCATTAGGAATTCAAGTCTCAGATCCATAAATAAAAACAGGAGGAAAGTCACAGCTATTGAAAAATTACTCCTTTTCAAATATAGGCATATTTATTATTAATATTATTTCTATTAAAGTATTCTAAGTTCATTTCTATGATAAATTTCATCCATCATTTCCATCTGAATTAATAATCTTACTAAAATATTTGTAGTTGTTAACTTCTTCTACTTCATAATTATCAATCTTTATTTTCTTCTGAGAAAATTCACTGAAAATTAATCCTTTTAGTATTTATCTTTAATCCTACTTTCTTATTTTCATCTGATAATGATCTCTTGCAACATTAATTGAATCTTTGCAAAAAACAATCACATCATTTGTACAATTTAGATGACCTAAATAATTTCCATATATTTTTATTCCTTTAGTGTAAGAATAGCTAAATGCGTATTTACTGACACTTTTGAATAATTTGTTGATTTGCCTACGAACCAGCCATCTGAAAGAAACATCCTAAATATATTTACAATCTAAAAGAAAAATTCCAAGTTTTACTTAGTCTAGATATTAACCCAAAGTTGTGTTTATATACATATAAAGAGTGAGTGACAATCATACAAATAAATGCAAAACTGATTATTTTTGTAACTAAATTGAAAATAAATAAATGCTAAAAAAAAAAAATCATTTTACCTCAGTATTATAAATTTCTGTCTGAGTTGAAACTCCGCTGAAAGATGTAAATTCACCATTATTTAATATATTCCCTTGAGTTGATGTCACTATAAAACAATACAAACAACAACAAAAAAATATTTTATAAAATTAATTTCCTTTCTAAAATTTATTAAGTTTTAATTAACTTTCATACATAAAATGAGACTATATAGTTTATAAAATTAATAACTCATTAATGTCAATATACTTAAAAAAATATTTTTTTTATAAGCTAATGTCCAAAAATCCATTCAGATAAAAGTCTTTTCATTGAAAGATTAAATTCATTATAGATGTATTAATAATATTAGAAACATTATTACATATAATAATTATACAAATTACATCTCTCACATTTTCAAATAAAGCAAATATAATCTTGATATAAAAGAAGATTCCAACTAATTGATAATATTCAAGAACTTGCCACAGCTAATGAAAAAGATTCCTAAGAAATTGTTTTGTAATTTAGAACTTGATTATTATATAATATTTAATATCTTATTTCACTACGTGCTTATTAAAGGGCACTTCAGTGCTTTGTCTCACATGTGGCTTCGTTTAAGAAAACACTTTATATCACATATTAATAGCAGTAAAAATGTACATGTTATTCAGTAAGTCATGTGATCAAACTTTTTTTTTGCTTCAGTTGTATTCTGATAATTCTACTTCTTGAATTCATTACTATCATCATTAAAGTAAAGTTATCAGAGCTTATTAAGAATATGGAAATATTCTGACATGGGCTATATCTATGTAAATTAAAAAAGCAAAAAAATCTATCAAGAATAGAAATGGAATCTTTAAATAGCTCAAATGTGAAATTATAACAATAAATAAACAAAACAAATATCTGAACTCTAACAAGAAACATTGTCAATTTTTTTTAGCTTTTATCAGCGCTCCCTCATGCCAATATATTGCAATCTTCTGTCAGCACAAAACTACGCATGCAGTTTAGAAGAGTTGGTAAAATAACTTTATAATAAAACAATGCAATGTAAATTATATAATAACAGATTTTATATATATATAAAACTTACACATGTCCCCCCACCTTAATAATTTACTAACAGCACATTTGATTACTTTTTCTAAAAGAACTGCATATATTTAAAAAAATATTTCTAATTCAAATAAAATCAATTATCCAGGCAAAATAGAGTAATTAATATTTTAGTGATAACAGTTTATTATTATTATTTTATAATAATGCATCCTGCAAATATTTTCTTCAGTTTAGATATTCTTTAGAAAAGATTAAATTAAAATATTTGTTACAAATACCAACAAGGTCAAATTTCTTTTTCAAGATTAACTAATTTGGTTAAACACTAAATTATTTGCATATCCTACATTGTCCAAAGTAAAGCTCATTCTTTTATTCCGAATTCCCCCTCCTTTCATCCGCATGAATATTTCCTAAATCCAATCTGAAACTCAGAAGTTTAGTATGTTATTATTTTTATTGTTAAGTCCAGATAGAATATAACATTGCTCTCAAGTTAGCATAATCAGTGATCTTTTTTAACATATTTTATCTTGGCAGTAATTGGCAATATGGTTGTTTTTGTTAAATTCATTGGCTTCATCTAAGATCTGTATATAATTAAGCTCATTTTAATTTAAAGAAGAATATTAAACTGCTGTCTTTAAAATTTTAAGTTCTCAATGGTAGTATTTTAAAAGTGAATTTCTGATTTCTGGTTTAAAACATGCCTTCATCATACTAAGGATCATGATTTCTCTAAATTAAATGTTCTTTTTTCTTAATATTCATAACAGCAACTGAGAATTGTCATTATCAGAAAATCAAAGAGATAGACCTATTTAATTAATAAATGATTTATCCAAAATCTATTTGAGAGCACCACCTAAGACTTTAAAAAAAAAAAAGTTGAATCACAAATGAATAGTAAACTCATGTCATGAACAACATTCAAAAACAATTCAAAACAAAGCAAAACTCTCCATATAGTAGTGCCATCTTGTGCTAACAAGAGCAATCAATGGATGCCAGAAGGCTTG
Organism: Epiperipatus broadwayi; assembly: GCA_028023455.1. NCBI lineage: Eukaryota > Metazoa > Onychophora > Udeonychophora > Euonychophora > Peripatidae > Epiperipatus > Epiperipatus broadwayi. The sequence goes on along the minus strand of JAQFVV010006460.1, from coordinate 940,563 downwards.
TGCATAAAATCCATATCTAGTACCTACTCATCCAATATCACCAGACTAATTTCTGGCTTGTGGCCTTCATCAGTGAGGAGCCTTGGATCTGAGAGCACTGCACCTAGATCTTAGGATCTAATGCAACCCTCCAGCACCCACCTTTTAACTCTATTTAACTACAAAACTATGAGAATGAAATTGCAAACACAATTAATATTTTCAATCCAAGCTCAATAGCTTATATAGTCATATGGGTCTGAACTCAATTCAGCACCCATACATTTTGGTGTCTTTGGCTCTTTTACAACCATAGCCACCACTATCCTAGTAGGCTGAACTCAACTAAACATCACATGATCACTATCTCATACTAGCACATAATTGTTATTAAACAATTCAAAACAAAGCAAAACTCCTCATATAGTAGTGCCATCTTGTGCTAACAAGAGCAATCAATGGATGCCAGAAGGCTTGTGCATAAAATCCCTATCTAGTGCCTACTATATGGAGAGTTTTGCTTTGTTTTGAATTGTTTAATAACAATTATTTGCTAATATGAGATTGTGATCATGTGATGTTTAGTGGTTTAACATTCAAAAACTCTTAATTGGTCTTATAATCCTTTGATAAAAATTTAGTTAGTAACCATACCTAAAACTTGGTAGCACAATAGCATGCTTTCAGAATCAAAAAAAGAGAGAAAAATGTAAGAGGATAATAAATTATCAATATGAGATGCCAGAAGATAAGAAAAACAATACTAAAAAATATCACTAACCAAACAACCAGATATATAGTTGCTAGCATCTACATTGATAAAAAGCTTTATGTGAAAATTCAACAAGTTAGTTACAACTGCATTGAAGTTAGCACCACAAAATCACCATCGAGGCTAAATTTTCCATTCCAACAACAGATAAAGTTTATATGCTAATACAAAATACTAAAAATATAAATATTTTTAGATAAAATATTTACATTCTATATGAAATCGAGTATCCCTACCTAAAGTTCTCAGAATTCATTAGTGCATTGTGTGACTAAGGGTTTCTCAATTTAATCAGTGAAGCTACTCAAATTAAGTTTTGTGAAATATAAAACTTAATAGCAATAAACATTTGATTTATTTCAAAACTGATACTTTTTAAAATACACAATTAACAGAACACTGCATTTTAAAAACTTTTGTAAAAGATCATCACTAATTCAAAGATAAATGTCCAAGTATCTGAAAATATGTATAGAATATATTTTGTTTTTCATATCAATAATCTCATCAAAATGTGAGAAGTAGGTCTCAAAATATTTTTAAGAAAAAAGATGGAGGAATACAAAGAAATATATCACTAAAAGTAAATTAGATTTTTTAAAATTATTTCTACATATCATTAGTGGTCAAAATTTTTAATAATAATACATAAAAGTATGAATTCAAAATCAACAAAGATAATCTAATAATTAATAGTGATAGTAATAAAACGAAATAAACCTAACATGCAATATTTTTTTAAAAATTATTACATTGATTTTTACAAGAGGTTTAATGTATTTTTAGTAATATTAATTAATACTTACCAACATCTTCTCCAAAAACATTGTCATCATCTTCAATAGTAACTAGTTTTCTTTTTCTTTTTATACGTATGTCTTCTTCTGATTCAGACTGATCACTCGAACTAATGCAATTTTCTGACAGTTTTTCTTTATTTTCTATTAAAGGGGGTTCTGATTGAAGAAGTGGTTTAGAATATGAATACATTGCAGAGTCTGAATATGTTTCAGTTTCTTGAAAACCATTTCTGTCATCTAATTGAGTATAACTTTCTACTTCATTACAAAGATTCTTTGCATTTTTTTCGCTAAAATTTAATTGTATACTTTCTACAATTTTTGTCATATTTGGAGGCATAGTTTTAATATCCTCTAAATCATTTAAAATATTTTGCCAAACACCAATATTTTCAGTGTAACTAATTATTGCATCAACAGCAGGTTTTGAAATATTTTCAATTTTATTATTTTCACAACCAGATGCTTGTTTTAAAACAGTTAAATTTATATTTTGTTTATGCTTGCTTTCAGGTGTAGGAGGAACAACATCTTGAACACTTTCTGATTTGTCAATCATATAATCATTAGAATGCATGCAGCCTGAATTCTGACTTGGAATTTGTGACACTTTATTTAAGTCATCTATTTCCAAAGTTTTACTTTCATTTTTAAGATATTCTCTTGGAAAATTAATTAACTGAAATTGTTTATTAGAAAAATCAACAGACTGCTTTGTTACTAAGTCAACAGGTTTTGAAGTAGTACCAACTTGAGATAAAATACTACTATCTACATTGTCATTTAATAAAGATGGACTAAAAAAGTTTTCATTTAATTCTGAAATATTTAGTGCTTCTTTACTGTTTTGAACTTGTTCATTTATATCATTGTTTTTTAAAATATTCTGCATTTCAAATGTATTTTGCAAAACCTTGTATAAGTTATTGTTTGCTAAAACAGGATTAAGTTTATCGTTGATCAAAGATGATCTATTTAAAGTATCATTGAACTTTGATTTATTATCAATTTCATTCATTATCTGAGATTCTGTATTCGAGTTACTGAAGCATAAAATACTGCCAATTTGATGAGTGACTGGAGACTGTTCCTTTAAAACATGAAAAGAAGCTGAAGTATCAATCATTTCATCAGGAACTGGAGACTTCACATTTATATCATCATCACTTTGCGAGATGCTAACTATTTCATTGTTGATTGGAATTTGTTTTTCTGAAATTTCATTAGAATTTGAACTGACTGGAGATTGTAAGTTAGTATTGGATTGTGAAATATTTACATGAGAATCATAAAAATTTGAAACAACATTTTGAAGTTTTTTGCACCTCAAATGAATATCAGAATCTTCTTTTTTATTATGGATATCATTATTAATCGTAAGATAATTTTCTAATGTTTGACTGCCATTACTATTATTACCCTGAGAACAAGATTTATGATTTTGCAAAAGAGAAAAACTAGGTGTTTCTCCTTCACAAGTACTTAAATTTGTTTCTGGGATTTTTATAGGCTCAATCTCTTTCAAAGAATTAGAATTAACACTTTGATTTAATACAAGTTTTCGTTTCACACCATTACAAGAATCTTGTGAAAGTTTACGAAAACGATGAGAAACTGATCTTCTTGATACAAGTGATGTTTCTAAATCAACATTATGTCTTGGCGGTAAAGGTATGACTCTTTTCAAACTTGGAAATGAATCAACACTAGGTGGAATGTAATCTGAAGTAAAAGTGAAATTTTCTAAAGGTTCTATAGTATTATGGTTTTCACCTGGAGTCTGACAAATATTTTCATTCATCTTTTTAGCAACATATGAAGTCAAATGAGAAACCTGCAATGGAATTATTGGAGATATTAAAAAAATATTTTGTTCCATATTGATCACAGCAGCACTATTTTGAAATCTTAAATCAGATGTATCTACTTGTTTCTCACAAGTCTTTTTTTGAGAACTGGATTTAACAAATTCATATCCTGTTTGAGAAGTGTGCAATGAAGTTTCTGTTAGACTAAATGGAAAGTTGAAACCTGGACTAACTTCTGATGCAAATGCATGTAATTCTTGAGTTTCAATTTCCAAAGCAAAAGTTTTACGAATAGATGTTTTATTAGAAATTTCATTGATTTCAATTTCTGGATTATGTTCTTTTAAATCATTATCAGTTTCTGGAATTCTTATATTCTTCAGACAATCTAATTTTATGTCAGGGTCATTATTAAGAGAATCTGATGTTGTCAACAGGTTTGGCAAATTCTTATTATCTTTTGAAAGTTGAACACCTTCTTCAATTTTCTTCCAGCCAATCATTTTAAGATTGTTTTGATTTATTAAAGTAGGAGAGATCATATTTCTTTCACATGAAACAAACTCACAGTTACTGGCAGTTTCAATTTTAGAAATATCAACATCAATTATATTTGTTTTTTTACTTTTATCATTGTCTAGAAAATTAGTTTTACTATCTGAATTAGGGATTAAAAAATTAGCTTCACTGAGAAGAACAGGAAAGCTGACTTGCTCATTATTAGATGGTAAAATAATATTTTTAAATTGATTTTCACAAGATTCAATATTACAAACTATATGATTAGACTCATCTGTATTATTTAGAATTAATTCTGTTGGCAAATCATAATTGATAATAAGTGAATTTGTACCTGAAGTCAAATCTTTAGAATTTGCAAAATCTGATGATAGGTTTTCTGTTTCCATTATATCAGTTGATAAGAACTCCTGTTTGTCCACAAATTCACATTTAGTAATTTCTGAAAGTTTTATAAAAATGTTGCCATTTCTTTGTTCTTTAAGTTCTTTTTGCAGTCCTAAATCTTTATTACTCATCAACTCATTTTTTATTTGATGTTCCAGAATTTCTTTATCTGAAACAGTTTTATCTTTTATATGATCAAAAATCTTGCTTGAAATTGGTTTTTCCAAAGAAGTGGTTACTAATTGACATTTCAAACCATCTGCTTTCTTAACTAGAGAGTCATCTATTTTCTCTTTAAAAGAGCAATTTGTTTCTGATTGATACTTACAAATTCTATTTTCTACAACTAATGCATTTCTTTCACTATCTGATTTTTTTTTTGTTTCATTTTCTACAATTTCTTTTTCCATTATTAATATTTCCTCTACTCGATTTTTCAAAACATCAGCGTCCAATAGTTCTGATTTTGAGTGATTTTTCAAGTTTTCTATTTCTGTCAATGATTTATCTAATTCATTAGATAGAATTTCATTATTTGGTGGTTGTTCGACAGCTTCTTTATTTTCAACAATTTTAGGCATAGATAAAAAATCCAAGTCTTTGATTTTTGGTTGCAACTCTATATAAACAAAAAAATATAAATCTATATGTATAAAACGAATTAAGAAAAATAAATATTACAAAAATTTATAAGAACATATGATAATAATAAATATAATTTTGCATATCTTTAACAAAAAATAAATGAATTGTTAAAATTTTTAAATATTTGAAGTTTACTAGCATTCTCAATCTCTGTCTCTCTCTATTTTTTTTTTGCATGGCTTATAAATCTCTAAAAAACTTTCATTACTTTTTTGCACTTTTCTCAATGCTAAAGTCAATCAATTATCTGATAGTTTTGACTGTCTAGCAGACTTCTTAAAAAGAAAAAAAAAGTAGCAGCTCTTGAGAAGACTGCTAGACAGTCAAAACTGTCATATAATTGATTGACTACTGCAGGGGTCCCCAACCCTATGCCCACGGGTACCATGGCGCCCGCAGACCATTTTACATGTGCCCGCCGCTATTCGAACATGATAAAAAATTATTTATTTGTTACAAGTAAATTTAATTTTTAAAATATCTTATAAATTATTGTATTATATTGTAATCAAATAAATATTTTTTTTGTACATTATTACTAATAATATCCAACTATAAATTTACAATGGAGAAATAAATGGTGCCTGCCACCTGGCCGGTATTATAGAATGTACTCTTAAGTGCAAAAAGGTTGGGGACCCCTGGACTACAGCATTATGAAAAATGTAAAGATGTGAAAGATTTATTTAACTATTACTTAAAAAACAACTACTAGGATTTCATAAAGTTTTACTAAAAGTTCATGAAAAATTTATAACTGTATTTAATAATTGACGATAACATTAGTGGTGGAAAAGCATTATTTGTCATATGCCAAAAAGCAGTTCTTACAAGAAGACTGATCAACCAGATTTTCATAACCTATCAATCTTTTCATGACAAAAATGAATCTATCAGTGGAATTTTCTTTTTATACATACAATAACGTTTTGTGTGGTTTTAAATATTTAAGAGAATAAGCATATATTCAGATACAAATATCATGAAATCAAAAATCACAAATTCTTTATCTAATAAAAATTTTGATCAAAATTTATTATTAACTATTTCCTCTTATAATCTTGATTTCAGAAAATTTGCTAAGTCACCCCAATGTCAAAAATTTCATTAATAATTACATTTTTAAATTTTGTTTTTATTTCATTATATATATATTGTAACGATACATAAATATGTCGTTACATTAATTTAAAATAAAAACTTACAAGTTCGCAAATAAAAGGAAAAAACTAAACGCTAAAATTAAAATGTTTGTTAAACATATATATATATATTCGCACAGATGCTAAACTTTAAAAATATTTTTTTCATAAACAAAAAAAAAAAAGTATTTGAACGTATTTTTTTTAATAAAAAAATACAAGATTGAAATATAAAAATATTTTAATAAAAAAATAACGTAAGTTAAAATAAAAACAGGTATTAATTAATTCCTGTAATCTGTAAATGGAAATGATTGTTTATTAATTATCTAAAAGCTGTTTAATTAAAAGGTCAGATGAAAGGTTAGATAAGAGAAGAAAGAGATTTTAGCTTGACCAATGGAAGCAAATAAAGGCCCGGACCATAACGAAAAAACAGAAGAGTGACGTTTTTGTTCATGGAATCCATAGGAGGACTATAAAAAGAAAAAATATTGAGTTCCAGTCAGTTTTTCCAACTTGATTTGATGACAACGGTAAGACGCACTTGCCGTTCTCTCTCATTTTTTTTGTTTGTTTTAAAAAAAATAAAATGAAAAGACTGTGATACCAGAATGGAACCAGCTAATGCTACCTCCAGAACATTTTCTTCCAATGGAGACGCCGTGGGAATTGCCAACGGGAACCTGGACTCTTATACCATAAGCTATATGAAATGAACAATTATTAAAATCAATTAAGAACTTTCGTCAAGTTTTATAAATTGATAAACAAACCAACTTAAAAGTTAAAACGGACTCTTATCTGACTTTTGTAAGTTTTTTAAATCAAATTAATAATGTTTAATTTTATATGTTTTCCGATTGATAAACATCATTCCCATTTTTTTTTTCTTATTGTAAAGATTATTTAAATGCATGAAATTTAAGTTGTTTATAGACGCTTGCATGGATTCGTTTGCGGTTAATTATATTTTGGTTTTCATATTTGATCAAAATATATAGACATTCGATAAATAATGATACCTTACGGTGAGTATCTAAAATGTATTTATTCGGATGTCTTTTAAGTTATTGGTGACAACGCAAGTATCTTATGGTGAATACTATTGGGTTACTTATAAGTTTCCCTCTGCGATTGTCGGTATCAATAATTTTGTATTTTGATCGTTTATGTTTATTTTGAAATGTTTTTGACCGTGGAATCTATGTAATCGATCTATACCCAACATTTTTAAACAAATCTGTGCGAACGTATTTAAATGTTAAATTTAAGTCGGGCGTGAATGGTTATATAGTTTTGTAAAGTTATATTAAGGGAGGGTAATCTTAGGTTATTCATTTCGTAGTTGAATTGGTTCAATGGATTGGATATATTTGTGTAATTAGTAGATGTAGTATGAGGTCCGCTACGGGCAGGATTATAGATATACGCCACACACCCTCTGTTTGCCTATGGATGGGTTTGTAAGTCGGCAGAAGACCGCAGTCCATTCCTATGGAGTTTTTTGTTTATTGATCTACTTGCCAACAGATGTCACATTCCTGTTGGTGGAGAGTCAATGTCTTCTCTATTTCTACTTATTGTTCAGATGTATATTCCTGACAATATAGTATTTTGTGTTGTCGTATCATGCTACATTGAATACATGAATGTATCAGATGGATTGGCGCCAGTTGATTGCGAAATTTGTTGCCTAAGGTTAAATCAGGGAAGAATATTTTCTTTTCAGATGCAGACCTATGTAGTCCATTCATACTCGACCCTCTAAATAAATAGTAAACTCATTATTTGCAATCTACTTAAATTTAGAATTAAAGATCAATATAAAAATATAAACGTTAAATTTATTCCTCAAAATTTAAATATTATTTTATATGTGCGTAAATAAATATTTTTATGTGTTAATTTCTGGCAGTGGCTTTTATTCTTTTATATTTAAGATATAAATTAAGATATAGATTTTTATCTCTGCGTCTCCACTGAGCTAGTGACTTGGGCTAACGATCGGAATATTTAAATAAAGTGGAATCTTAACAGCGCGTATCTGCCTACTTTATAAATTTTTCTAGGCTCAAATGCCTAGATGGCGCCCTTGTAGTGCAGATATTGTTTTTGCGGTTAGATTCGATCTTCACTTTCATTCCGATTGGTACAAACTGGCTACCCAACTTGGGCCGATCTTTAATAAACACGAGTGCCCTGAGAATTTTAAAAGTGAATCCCGTAAATTTTTTTTCTGAAATAGTATAAATAGATTTGTTGTATTGACGTGGAGTTACACTTTGAAATTTTGTCTTAAAGGTACTGCCAGTCGAAAAATTGCGCATATGTAGAGATAAATTCGAGGAATAAAAAGTAATAAATAAAACGTAATTAATAAATATAAATCATAATTTTTTTTTAAAAAAGTCTTGTTTAAAATCTAATCGTTTAACTTGCCTAAATAATACTTAAAGGTAGGAGAAATGAAACTTGGAAGGGAGGGGGCAGAAATTTAGCTGGTAGTAAGGAATCATCAGTCAACTTTTTTTTTTAATCATTATATTTGTAATTACTGTTTTGTCTTGTAAAAAAAAGTTTTGTCCTTTTGAAATTTCATATATAACAAATTTGTGTAACGTAATTACTAACACTAAGTAAATTTTTTTTTTTTTAATGTTTTTGTTTTTTGAGGAAGTTTACTGATATGTAACGATACATAAATATGTCGTTACATTAATTTAAAATAAAAACTTACAAGTTCGCAAATAAAAGGAAAAAACTAAACGCTAAAATTAAAATGTTTGTTAAATATATATATATATTCGCACAGATGCTAAACTTTAAAAATATTTTTTTCATAAACAAAAAAAAAAAGTATTTGAACGTATTTTTTTTAATAAAAAAATACAAGATTGAAATATAAAAATATTTTAATAAAAAAATAACGTAAGTTAAAATAAAAACAGGTATTAATTAATTCCTGTAATCTGTAAATGGAAACAATTGTTTATTAATTATCTAAAAGCTGTTTAATTAAAAGGTCAGATGAAAGGTTAGATAAGAGAAGAAAGAGATTTTAGCTTGACCAATGGAAGCAAATAAAGGCCCGGACCATAATGAAAAAACAGAAGAGTGACGTTTTTGTTCATGGAATCCATAGGAGGACTATAAAAAGAAAAAATATTGAGTTCCAGTCAGTTTTTCCAACTTGATTTGATGACAACAGTAAGACGCACTTGCCGTTCTCTCTCATTTTTTTTGTTTGTTTTAAAAAAAATAAAATGAAAAGACTGTGATACCAGAATGGAACCAGCTAATGCTACCTCCAGAACATTTTCTTCCAATGGAGACGCCGTGGGAATTGCCAACGGGAAAGATCGGAAGCAGCACACTGGACTCTTATACCATAAGCTATATGAAATGAACAATTATTAAAATCAATTAAGAACTTTCGTCAAGTTTTATAAATTGATAAACAAGCCAACTTAAAAGTTAAAACGGACTCTTATCTGACTTTTGTAAGTTTTTAAATCAAATTAATAATGTTTAATTTTATATGTTTTCCGATTGATAAACATCATTCCCATTTTTTTTTTTTTTTCTTATTGTAAAGATTATTTAAATGCATGAAATTTAAGTTGTTTATAGACGCTTGCATGGATTCGTTTGCGGTTAATTATATTTTGGTTTTCATATTTGATCAAAATATATAGACATTCGATAAATAATGATACCTTACGGTGAGTATCTAAAATGTATTTATTCGGATGTCTTTTAAGTTATTGGTGACAACGCAAGTATCTTATGGTGAATACTATTGGGTTACTTATAAGTTTCCCTCTGCGATTGTCGGTATCAATAATTTTGTATTTTGATCGTTTATGTTTATTTTGAAATGTTTTTGACCGTGGAATCTATGTAATCGATCTATACCCAACATTTTTAAACAAATCTGTGCGAACGTATTTAAATGTTAAATTTAAGTCGGGCGTGAATGGTTATATAGTTTTGTAAAGTTATATTAAGGGAGGGTAATCTTAGGTTATTCATTTCGTAGTTGAATTGGTTCAATGGATTGGATATATTGGTGTAATTAGTAGATGTAGTATGAGGTCCGCTACGGGCAGGATTATAGATATATGCCACACACCCTCTGTTTGCCTATGGATGGGTTTGTAAGTCGGCAGAAGACCGCAGTCCATTCCTATGGAGTTTTTTGTTTATTGATCTACTTGCCAACAGATGTCACATTCCTGTTGGTGGAGAGTCAATGTCTTCTCTATTTCTACTTATTGTTCAGATGTACATTCCTGACAATATAGTATTTTGTGTTGTCGTATCATGCTACATTGAATACATGAATGTATCAGATGGATTGGCGCTAGTTGATTGCGAAATTTGTTGCCTAAGGTTAAATCAGGGAAGAATATTTTCTTTTCAAATGCAGACCTATGTAGTCCATTCATACTCGACCCTCTAAATAAATAGTAAACTCATTATTTGCAATCTACTTAAATTTAGAATTAAAGATCAATATAAAAATATAAACGTTAAATTTATTCCTCAAAATTTAAATATTATTTTATATGTGCGTAAATAAATATTTTTATGTGTTAATTTCTGGCAGTGGCTTTTATTCTTTTATATTTAAGATATAAATTAAGATATAGATTTTTATCTCTGCGTCTCCACTGAGCTAGTGACTTGGGCTAACGATCGGAATATTTAAATAAAGTGGAATCTTAACAGCGCGTATCTGCCTACTTTATAAATTTTTCTAGGCTCAAATGCCTAGATGGCGCCCTTGTGGTGCAGATATTGTTTTTGCGGTTAGATTCGATCTTCACTTTCATTCCGATTGGTACAATATATATACACACACATATATTCACATTTTGATATATTTAGTAAATGTTAAAATTAGATATTAACATTTCATTTTCCCCAATATATGAATAAATTGTGAAGTCATTCTATAAAAAAAGAAATAGTTAGCATGTCCAAAAAATTTAAACAGATATGTCTAGACGCCAAATCTTATTTCTCTCTACAAATATTCATAAATACTCCTTTTTTGAAAATAATCTAGCAATATCTTTTTTCAGTAGTTTGATTCTAAATTCCAGATCCTCTTTCCTCTCTTCATACATTCATAATTATTTCTTTCCTTAAGATTATCTATAAATGTTTTTCTTCTACCGCTTTTTCTCATATACTCAAATTTTTTATTTTTCATAATGCCTTTATCTCTTAAGTTGATTTTCAATTCTTTTTTTAATTCCACCAATAATCTTTTTCATTTATTCTTTCATCATCTCTATATTTCTAATCCATTCTTCCAAAATTACTATTTCCACCAAATCCACAACACTAAAGTTTTCAGACCTTTCTTCTTTTTTTAATCATATAAGCCTCTGCTTCAATTACTCCAAACCAAACATCATAATTAGCTTCTTTCTTCGATGTGTCAAAAAAAAAACTTCTTATGATTTTAAAATCATTAATCCAATCTTAAATATACAAACTTGCATGATATATTATCTACCACTTTTATTTCATTACTTTTCAACCCCAACCTTCTATAAATTCCATCAAATTTTTTTAAATTCAATATAAATATCTGCAATTACCGTTATGTCATAAATCTTGTGTTATTCTCTTAATGTAACTAACTTCAATCATATCAATATAATATTATTTAAATCTAATAATTATACTATTGTAAATTAGAACGGTACTTTTTCGTTACACTGGACAAGCAGCTTGATGGTGCTGTTTCTCTACAAACCAGCACAATTACGCCATTTATGTGGCTTCAAACCAAAGTTTCTGGTTAAGGCCGCTTGATGGCGACTTTAGTACCATAAAAAAAAAAAAAGACAATAAAAATAATTAAAATTAATTCCATTCAGATTTATAAAATCTGAAAAACAATTAATTATTGAAGTTTTAAAATAGAAAATTTAGTCAGAAGGTTCAAATATAAGTGTATAAAGCACTGGGTGTGAACTACAAAAAGTATGCTACTTTATAATAAAGATAGCCAGAGACATAATGCAAATATATTTTATTAAAAGTTATCAAGTTAACACAGGACATGTATGTACATATGTGAATTTTTAATGTTTTTTTAAAAATTTTATATATTTTATTATCTGTTAAATATATAGCATATATCTGAATATAAATTTATAAAGACAATCATTTTTTTAAAGATTTGTAATACTGTCACTGAAAACAAAGTTAATATTAGTTTAAAATAGAATAAAATCATTATCTTCAGTTTTGGTATGTAAATTTAGAATATGCTAATAAGTATTATATTTCTAATATTTTAAATTTTATTAATTAATTCAAAAATTGTATTTTCTTTTTTAAATATTAAAATATCAGTATTAATGTCTCTGAGATTTTTTATAGAAATGATTTTTATTATATTTAAAATTTTTGTTTATAAATCTATTGCATAAATTTATTTTTTGAATAAAATAAATAATAGTTAAAAAAAAAAAGTTGAATGAGATTTTGGCAAGATCAAAAAATAAAAATTATGTCAGCTTATATTAAACTAAGTATTTTTTTCATATATTATAATTATAACTATAAAAAGATAAATAAGCCATTTCAAATACTTTATTAAGTGTATTTTTTAGTAAAATCTCTTATTTTTGATTACAATATAAAGAATGTAAAAACAACAATTATACTGGCAGACAAAATAGATTATCAAATGTTTTAGTTATTTTATAAAAAAAAATTAATTAAGTAAAGGTATGAATGAAAAAAAAAAACCCATCTATTATTTGGCAGATTAAATGTGTTTTTCAAATTTTTTTTAATAGAAAACAGAACCGAGTAAATTATTTCGGTTACATTTAGAATCAAAAGAAAAATAAAATATTGCAGAAGGACAACAGTCTCACACCCTGAATATATTCTTGGATGAAAGCCATGCAAAGGCTAGAGAAAACTAAAAGTGGATACTCAATACTAGAGGATAGCTATTTCATTATCATACTCCTGTCTAAAAAATAACCTGCTTGCATTGGATAAAAGATCATTGAGGATCCATTGACCAAAACCATGAACTATCAATTATTTGTACAAAGAAATTATTGAATTCATGCTGAAAAATAATTAAATCAAATTAAAATTGAATATTAAAATTCTATAGCATCAAAAACAAATATAGACTTCATAAAAATAAGAACATTTTCCAATTTACTCAGGTAAATCTATCATTCTAATATTTATAGCTAAATATAAATTCAATCAAATCTGTCATTTTAATATTTAAACTTTTAGTGACTACATAAAATTTTTAATATTTTCTTGTTATATATCTTTTATTCTAAATAAAAATGTAATCAACATATAAAATCAATAATAAGTTTTAGAATATCAAGTTCTTTTTAATCAATTTTACTGTAAGCTTCAGGAGCATATGTATGTAAATGTTAGAGGATTTTATATTTGTATTCAAAATAGAATGATTTAGAAATATTTTTTTATTTTGTTTTTTTAGTTTATTAAAAGAGCAAAAAAAAAAAAAAAAAAAGGGTGAGTGGGTGCGGGTATTATAAATTAAAAATCTCATGTAAATTTAATCTAGTTTATAAAACTCATTCACAAGTGTAATTTATTGCCTGTGTTTTTATTATCAAAATTATATTACTTATATTTATATTATAATAACTATTTATTTAATTATTTTTTATGGATCTCTGCTTATTATTCTATTAGATTTTGTTCTATGTAATTTTAGCTCTGGAAATATGTACAAAAGAAGAATAGTAAGAATTAGGCTACCTTTACATTGTTCAAAAATAGTTGCACATTTGCTACCAAATAATGGCTGGCAGCATCCTTAAAATATTTTTCCAAATAATAATATTATAGATACTCATGCAAAGTAAGCAAATGCCATATTTTCCATTCATTTTTATGAATATATATTACCAAAATCACACTTTTCTTTATGTTTGCCGTAATATCCTGTAAATACAATTTATCCAAACTTCAAACACTTTTTAGCAAAACTCTTTATTTTTACATACACCTACGTTTCGACTGACCTGCAGTCTTCTTCAGAGCAAGTTTATTTTGAAATAAACTTGCTCTGAAGAAGACTGCAGGTCAGTCGAAACGTAGGTGTATGTAAAAATAAAGAGTTTTGCTAAAAAGTGTTTGAAGTTTGAATAAATTGTGTTTATGAATATATACCTAACACTTCACTTTGATCTTGTTTATTCAATTAATATTGTTATTTCATTTGAATAATCATCATTGACATCACTGATACTGTATTGCCCACTAATTTCTGTTGTAAACAAATGGTGCACCAATGAGTCGCTATATACATGTTTGTGACTGAAAATATTCTGTCATAATATATATCATTTTGTAAGTCATCTCATCTATTATATTAATAGTTAGGAATTTTATTATTTTCTTTTGAATAAATACTACATATACATATATATATAAAATATTCAATAAGCTTAATTTAAAGTATATAAAATCAAAACAGAAATAAATTACACTCTTGTGAGCTCTGAAAAAAATAATCCTCTTCATGTTAGCAAATAATAAACAATAGAATGGAACTGTCTACTCTCTAAACTTAAGATGTCAAACAGCTTTATTAAGTTTTGAAAATTCAGAATGAAAATATTCACTCAATTATCAAGCTCTTTCATCAGAATAAAAATAATGAATAGGAATTTAAATGAGCTGTAGTTATAGTATAATATTCAAATGGCACTTTTCTATGTGGTTCTGGATGAAAGTCATGATATAAAAAATACTGAACAAAATGACATAATTTCTCTTCCCTTTCACGATTTTCTGTTATCATTTTTTCATTCACTTTTCAAAACTTACATATTTCTATTTTTATTCATTCAATTTTTTTTAAAAAAATATGTAATTTAATCTTTTCTCTCTTTAAATTATTAAAGTTTCTGTACTATGTGAAGCCACCCACAATTAAAAAATTTAATTAATCTTTTTATCTTAACAAAATGCTGTTTAACCATTGTAATTTCAATTTCTTTTTTACTATTTTCATTATGATTAGTTTTCCTGCCAACTATTATCATTAATTTTTTAATCTTATTGCTACTTTTTTCTCAGTGATGAGATGTTTATTCATCAAAAAAAAAAAAAACCCAGATACAATGAAACAAATGAAATTTCAGGAACAAAATGGTAAGAGGGGAAGGATACATGTAAAAAGGGAATGGGAAGTGGACAGGGGAAATGGTGTGTAGTTCAGGCTGGTTAGAAAAGCACATCTTAGAAAAAGGTAGGAATACGGAAATTTTATGGAGAGCGAGGATGAGCTGGGTTGGGACAGATATGAGGAGTACAGTTCTTGCTTCTCCTGCCAGAATTGCACAATGATTCATTCTTAATGTTACTTGATGAACCACTGTCCGAAAAAAATTCAGCAGAGGAAGGTGAGAGAGTGCGAAGGGAGGAGGGTGACGAGGTCCGGGTTGAAGCCAGAGAATTTTTTGCTGAAAGAATTCTTTTTTTTCCTTGTGTGTTCTGAATGTCTGAGACTTGCCCTTGGTTCAGGAAAAGGACCCATTATGATTTTACCGGGAAGATCAAGGATGGAAATCTGCCTGTCAGAGTTGGTGTCACTATCTGATAGGTTAGGGCGTGCTCGCTTCTGATGTTTCTTGTTAGTGGCGGAAGGGGCAGAGTTGGTAGACTCAGACAGGATGATTTCTTAGTTTGAATAAGTGTTCATGTCCATTAAGGAAAGAGGGTCCTGTGAGCAAGCTGTAACTGAGAGTGGTGGGCTGTGAGTGAGATCAAAATTATGTGGTCTAGGGGAAGATGGAATCTTACTGAAAGGTGAGAGGGTGGCCGAATGTTGAAAGATTGAATTGAAGTGAGGTGGAGGTGAGAGGTTAGCTGAAGGAGGGTGTTCATATTTATTGGGGCTGTGCGGAGCACAGATGTGGTTTAGGCCCTTTTCTTTCTGGCAAGAGTTGCATTTATTTTTTTGAGGGCAATCTTATTGCTACTTTTCATATTTTTAGCTGCAATTATTTTCATTACAAATTTATTAAAAGTTACAGAAGTACTACTTAGCATTTTATTAAAATAACTCTAATCATCTAAAAACAATGCAATATCATCAGCAAATCTCAAAAATACCTCACTATTCCTTAGATACTAATTAGACTCTTTTCAAAGCAATATTCAAATAGGATCTCATGCAATTAAATATTAAAACCATCATTAGTTTTATCTATATCTACTCTTTTAATACAGACTATTTAATCTTACAAATCCCTTCTATCTATATCTTTAAACTACTAAATTATCACACGATCACCATCTCATGCTAGCACATAACTGTTAGTAAACAGGCAAAAACTCTCCCTATAGTAATGCCATCTTGTGCTAACCAGAGTAATCAATGGATGCCAGAAGGCTTGTGCATAAAATCCCTATCTAGTGCCTACTTGTCCAATATCCCCCGACTAGTTTCTGGCTTGTGAGGAGCCTTAGATCTGAGAGCACTGCATCTAGATCTTAGGATTTAATGCAACACTCCAGCAGCCACCTTTTATCTCTACTTCACTACAAAACTATGAGAATGAAATTGAAGATACAATAATATTTTCAATCTAAGCTCAATAGCGTATATAGTCATATGGGTCTGAACTCAATTCAGCACCCATACATTTTGGTGACTTTGGGCTCTTTAACAACCATAGCCATGTATGAGTGCTGAATTGAGTTCAGACCTATATGACTATATAAGCTATTGAGCTTAGATTGAAAATATTATTGTATTTTCCAATTTCATTCTCATAGTTTTGTAGTGAAGTAGAGATAAAAGATGGCTGCTGGAGGGTTGCACTAGATCCTAAGATCTAGGTGCAGTGCTCTCAGATCCAAGGCTCCTCACTTATGAAGGCCAAAAGTCAGAAACTAGTCTGGGGATATTGGATGAGTAGGCACTAGATAGGGATTTTATGCACAAGCCTTCTGGCATCCATTGATTACTCTGGTTAGCACAAGGTGGCACTACTATATGGAGAGTTCTAGTAGTAAGAAAGTTTGTTATAAACGTAATGGAGAAGAAGGAAGAAAAAGAATTTATAAAAGAGTAGTTAGGAAAGAAGTAATTGTTCAAATTGGGTTTTTGAATATGCAAGATGGTAGGAGACCAGAAAAATGGCTGGAATTAAATAAAGCAATTGAAAATGAAGGGCTTGAGGTATTAGCAGTAGTGGAAACTCATCTAAGAGAAGAAGAACCTATTTGGAAGAGGTAGCATGGCAGGGTATAAACAGAAAAGAAAAAAGGGGTGGTGGTATAGGTGTTATATAAAAAAATTTTTTAAATACTGTTAAATGTCAAGAACATTTGTGGTTTGAAATAAGGTTGGGTAGACAAGAATGGATGGTGGCTGTAATGTATATCGCCACTGGAGATAGTAAACTGTAATGGAGTGGAACAATAGTATATATGAGTGCCTAGTTAAGGATATACAGAGTTATAAAGAAAAGGGGAAGAGAATAATGGTTATAGAGGATATGAATGGGCACATTGAAGAAATTGATGATGTAGATAATAAGAATGGTCAGTTTTTGAAGGAATTTTGTCAAAGAGTAAATTTGAGCATTGGGAATTTATCAAATGTATATGATGGACAATACACATGGTCTAGGAATAATGTATTTCACACAATAGATTATGCATTGGTAGAGAAAGAGGCAATGAATAAAATACGAAAAATAAGGGTGTTTGATAATGAAGAGAAAGTGTGTAATAGTGATCATAACTTTATAGTAATAGAAATATGGTTAGTAATGTGATGGAGGATAGAAATAAAGGTAGAAATAATAGTGAAAGATGTGGATGGAGAGTGAATGATAAGAATAAGTTGGAAGAGTATAAAATAAAAGTTGAAGTAACCATGGAGCAATTGGTTGGGGATGAGTATAAGGACTGGTGTGGTGAAGTAGAAAAAGTGGCAAATAGGGTTTTAGTCGAGAATATGAAGAAGAATAAAAGTAATAAAAAAATGAGAGTTAGTAAAAGGGTAAAAGAGAGGAAAAAAGCATGCAGAGAATATAAATGTGCTATTAAGAATAAGAAAGTGAAAATGATATTAATGCTAAATGAGGAAAGTACTTAGAAAAGAAGCTAACTAAAATGGATAATTATAGAGAGAGGATGAAGTTAAATAATAAATTGTTGGAGGATATTAATAAAAGTGGAAGAGATGGGAGTAAAAAATTTTGGAATTACATTAAAAGGAGAAATGTAGGGGAAAGAGAGATAGTATTAATAGATGATGAGGAAATAGAATGTAGCTCTAGAGGCAAGCTAGAGAAAATCTTAAATAGATATATAATGGATATAAAAAAGATGTTAGATGTGAAGGAATTAGTGATAGAAAACATGAAAGCAGTTAGTAGTGGGAATATTAGGTTCACAAAAAATGAATTGAATGAGGCAGGAAAGAGACTGAAAAGTGGAAAGGCGAGAGGTTTAGATGGATGGGTAGCAGAGATGGTAATGAATTTAGGGCATAGAGCAAAAGCAAAGTTATTATCATGTTTTAATAAGATGGCGCAGAAGACAGTTTTTCTGGGTAGTTGGAGTAATACAAGAATAAGATTATTATTTAAAGGAAAGGGTAAGGATCATAGAAAGTTAAATAATTAGAGACCGATAGCGGTAACATCAGTTTTATATAAAGTTTTCGCATATATGGTAGCTGGAAGAGTTGTAAACTGAATGGAAGAGAATAATGTAGTGGGGGAAATGCAAGGAGGTTTTAGGTCAGATAGGCTTATTGAAACAGTAAGATCTGCTTTTGCAGATCTTCGTTTCACCTTTTCTCACCTACTTCCTACCCTCATACCTTAGTTTGAACCCCAATCTATCGTAGTGTCTGCAATACACTTATATACCGAAAATCCCGCCTAATTTTAAACCACGAGCTCAATGCTCGTATTATATATATAACTTATTCCCAAATAAAATAAAATGTTATGAATTATGTATTTGTTCACATAATTTACATTTATTAAAAAGTAAGTTATATAAGTCGTAATTGCGCACACACTATGATATCCATTTTAAAACATATCAAAATTATAAATTGTTAGTTATTTTGTTTGGATCTATTTACAAATATATTACCGTCGTAATATATTTTGATTTAAAATAAAATTCATTTAGTAAATATTCGTTTAGTAGATAGATTCAAATATTACAATTTAAAATAAAATAATTTTCGTTTTATTTAATAAAAATCATCCCAAATATTTCTGTTAAAATAAATGAGGGACAATAGTTTAATTATATAAGTTTATCTAAAAACAGCAGCTGTCCACTTAAGTTTTCTTTAATTAGTAGCAGTAATTTTAATTAAATCTAGTTTGTAATTCGAATGTCGATGGGAAGTTAACAAAAGAAATTAATTAATGTTGAATTCCTTTAGACATTCGGATAGATTTAATTACAGCAGATAAGTCCAATAATTTTGTACGCTCCAGGACAAGTCTATTGTTAAATTTTACTATAAAAAGGATGTTTTTCTTTTGTTCTCCATTCTAAGCTTTTAAAGAATTCTGAGTTGTCTAAAGGTTTCTGAGTTGTTCTAAGATTCTAATAATTTGCTAACCTTGACATGTCCGAGTAGAGGCGTTAAGATGGCTATGTCCCCTCGGAATAGCCAGCCGCTGCTCCATACTATCAGAAGTTATCACACGGACCCCGGAACTGCTGCTGCCGCTGCCAAAATATGAACATTCCAGATTTTGCTGCTGAATTATAAAACCTGCCGAACATCTACCTGCAAATGCGTTTCCAGAGGTAACCCAAATTAACCCAAGAGCTCTTGTGATTCCTAACTAACATGCTATAGCTATTTAACATTGTTTTCTTATATTTCACAACTTCATTATGTATTTCTTTCATGTATTTAAATATTCTCAACATTTTGCTCTCTATCCTTGGGTTAATGTTTTCTATTTATAAAGCTTTCTTTTATTTTATTATGATAATGTGTCAGAATCGTCTTTGACCGAGTGAACTATTCCCTCTATTGAAAGTAAGACGCCGCTATTAAGGCATATTTTAAATTTATAATTTTCCAATTTTATTATCTTGCAAATCACTCGTTCGAGGGCGATTCTTTTCTTTAATGTAATATAATCACATAATTTAAAATCTACATGCTATTGATTTTAATCTAATATAAGAGTATGTGCGAAGTCAATGACTTAAATGTGTCCCCAAATGCATGATTGCGTATCTAAATCTATACTTACTTTTCAAACCCGCAAGCATGCATTTTCCTATTTTAATTACCGTGTTCTACTTTCATTATAAAGTTCATCATTGATGTCGAGAATGTGCGGACCCTTTTTAAATGAATTTCGGGGAATTTGATTGGGCATTTCTCTTAATCCGAGTAAAACCCATTTAGTATGTTTTTATATACATTAGTCTCGTATTGCTGGTACATGAATTGGTTGTTGAGACCGCTTTGTTTTATTTTTCCAAGGATTCTTTACACGGCTAAGGCCGTTCGCTCCACGCCTGCGGTTTCCAGGCAAAGGGTGTCCCAAATGACACCCCTGGGAATTAAACGCAATCGTCACACAGTCGCTAAGTTTCGGCTGTTCGTCAAAATACTTTCCTACGGGTTAGCGGCGAGATGCCCTCCGTAATTATTCCGGATCTTCAATATTGTTTCATTTTATATTTATTTTACAAAGCATCCGTGACTTAAACGAGTCACACCCTCCAACTTTATAAATTCACTATCAGCAATACTGACCTCCCAATACAAATCTATTATTATTATTCTCAAATAAATGCTTTGATCCCATTCCCACATTTGCTTGGTAAGCTTTAGTCCGTACTATTCTCGAAATCAATAAATGTTTTAGAACATTTAATTTCAAATATTGTCTTAAACTTGTCTATTTACTCAAAGCACCTCGCACATGTTCCTATCTTGTCAAACACATTATCGTAACGCTATTAGCCCGAGGAATAGAATATATCACTCTGTTTTAAAGCCTTTTGTCATTATTGAAATATAAATGCCAACAGTTATTTGATACGCGTCCCTGTCTCATATAAGCAGACAGTGGCGTTATATATATATTTATATAAATAAATTGTGTGAAATTATTAAGACTAAATTTTATCTCTTATTTTATTTGATTCCTATCACTGTCTCGGTCTATATATATATATTTTCTGCATTTCTTTTATAAATCCATAGACGTTAATTAGCCACCCAAACTTATCTTAGTATAGTCTTTTGTTTCCCCTGACCACCAGGCACCGGTAAAAGGTTATACTAGTTGTAGCATCAGATGCGTTATCACGTAGGTGGCGCTGTGAAATTTGGACTTTAGATTCGAACTTAGTATATCTAGAAGGCAACCCTTCCTAGAATGTTCAGTTTAGTGTCTGGGGTTTGAATTATGCAGTGTGTTAGCGAGATAGACGATTCTGACTATTACATAGTAAATTTTTTTTTTCCGGGTCCATGGCTTGCCCAAACGTGGAGCCTCGAATATTTAAATACCCACATGCCTGTAGATCTCAATTATATAAACACCCACATCTCTGTAGCTTAATTTTAGCATTGTGTATTGTATTTAATCACTCAAATCCTTTATATTTTTGATATATAAAATATCTTTTCAAACTCTATACTATCTATATAGTTTATTTGTGTGTATATATTTTGTTTGACTCGGGCATTCAATTACTTATCCTATATAATCAGAACTTGTCCAAACATGCTATAGTGTGATACGAGCCATCGGTATTTATCTGTATTTATTGTTTCACTTAAATCACGCTATGTACGCATAGCGTAAATTACTTAAATATTGTCCCAAGTGAATATTGTGACAATTATAAATATTTCAAATATTGTATTTTTCTATCAAAATAAAGTTTTATTGGCTCAACGCGCAATATAGCATAATGATAATTTTGTACGGTAATGACCTAGATATAATAGGCTATCGTATGGAATTCAGAAATAATTATAAATCAAATGTTGTAATCAAAAAAAAAAAAAATGCGAATGTTTTAACGAGTGCCCGTAGTTAAATGGAATAGTTATTAAAATTAATTTTGGGGAAGCTAACAGTGTATGGATATTTTTAACTGGTGACATGGCGCCCAAGGGTAATTTCACTAAACGGAGTTACTTCTAAAATAAATTTTGTCACCAGGCTCAATTCTTTTGTATGTAATTTGTTTTTTTTCCAACGCGTGTAAATTTTTCTTAGACCAAATAATGAGACGTGAATCGGATCAATAATTATGTAAATAAAAATATATGTATGCTAATCTTAAATAAGAAGGAACGAAATAATTATACCTGGATCTAGAGAATGTTTATATATATATAAATAGAGTTGCTTGAGTTTAAAAATATATATGTTAGCGAAATATTTTGACAGGTAGAATTTAATAGATTTTTATGTATACGGGCAGTTAAAAAATATATGTATGTGGCAGCAGAGTTAAACAAGAAATTTTTGCAGTAATAAAAGGGTAGTAGTCGGGGGTTTTAGTGATAAACCTAAAAGCAGCAATTAGGCCAACAGAACCGAGAGGGAGATAGCCTATTAGCCATTAATAAGTGTAATTAAACGTAATAATCGCAGAGAATTAAACAAGGAAAAAAATGAGTATTTTTTTTTACCGTATTAGTTTTAATAAGCTCAACGTAAAACAGTTTAAACATTTTCTTTATCAGTGCTATACATTGTGTTAAAGAGTTTTAGGATATATTAATATAGTTAGCAATAAAATAAAAGGAAAAATCATCATCGATCACGGTAACATCCAAGGCCAGGGATAATATGGACAACAACCATGCTGATCAAGAACCGGACCCATCCGGATTTCTTGAATCTCCTCCAATAAGTATGAGAACTGTCCAGCAAACGAGCAAGGAAGATTCCAATCTGGATTATCTGGTGGAATTATATAAGAGAAGCGAAGAGAGGGCAAGAAAGCAGGAAGAAGAAACCCAAAGAAAAGAGACGGAGTATAAAAAGTTTACCAGGATGCTCCTCGACGAATTGGCACAAGTGAGAGAAGGACATAGGGCTCTCCAACGAAAACTGGAAGAATACTACTCAGGAATCGAAAAAAAATGAGCGAATGCCGAGATCAAACTGAGCCAAAAATAATACAATACCTGGACAACGAAGTCCTGATAGCAAAAACAGAACCTGACGATACAAACAGTATCAACGAGGCAGTGGACCTAAACCAAAGATGTCAGGCCTCTAACGATGATCTACCACCTCCTCAAGCGCATAGTAGTGGGATAGATACAATCCACAGGACCTTAATTCCAGACTTCGGGGTTCAATCCCAACTTGCTAAGATATTAACTGTTAAAATATTTCGAGAAGAAATAGGAGAAAACCCCCACCCACACCTGGATAGCCTGCGGGATTCTTTCAATTTTATAAAACGGATCCGCATGAACAGACTGCTATCGCTAGCCATCATTTATATGGCTATGCAAAAGATTGGTGGGGCATGTTGGCGAAAAAACCAAACAACTTTACGAATTACTGTAGCCTGTTACTAAGATATTATTGGAGTGAGGATCGGCAGAGCGGAATTCTAAATACCATTTGCCAGGAAAAGTACGGAGCGATCAAGGAAACACACACGCAATTTTTCATTTGCCAGGTCAATCGCCTTCGATCACTTAGCACGTTTGCGTTTTCTGATACTCATATTATACGTACCGTTCAACAGAATATGCCGCTACCGATACAACAGCTGATGGCAGGCAGCAGAATCAAAGAGGTGGAGGAAATGGCCGAATTCTTAACCACTCTGGATTTCAGTCCCTGAGCCAAAGAACCGCCAGACAAGGTAAAGAGACCTGATAATCCGAGACTGCAGTCATCAAATTAGAAAAGCAGTTATTACCCACCAGACCCAGGATTATAGTAGTTTTTAAAAAAAAAAAAAAACACAACAACAAAAAAAAAAAAAAAAATGGACACGTCACAGAATAATATAAAAAGGAGATCGGATATAAACAGTGTTAAACGATTAGTTTTTTTAAATAAAATTTTGTTGAAAGAGGGGGGAAGGAATAATAGAAAATGTTCGCTAGACGGTAGATTTATTAATATGATCCGGGTATATAATTCAGTTTCGTTTCTTCATTATATTTATATCCTGTACATTATGGGTTATCTTGTAAATTTTTTTTTATGCAGGCTTCATAGGTGGACACTTGTTGTAAGATCTTTTTTTTAACAATTTTTTTTGTTCCGTCACTAAGGGAATGTGAAACAGTAAGGTCTGCTTTGCAGATCTTCATTTCACCTTTTCTCACCTACTTCCTACCCTCATACCTTAGTTTGAACCCCAATCTATCGTAGTGTGTCTGCAATACACTTATATACCGAAAATCCCGCCTAATTTTAAACCACAAGCACAATGCTCGTATTATATATATAACTTATTCCCAAATAAAATAAAATATTATGAATTATGTATTTGTTCACATAATTTACATTTATTAAAAAGTAAGTTATATAAGTCGTAATTGCGCACACACTATGATATCCATTTTAAAACATATCAAAATTATAAATTGTTAGTTATTTTGTTTGGATCTATTTACAAATATATTACTGTCGTAATATATTTTGATTTAAAATAAAATTCATTTAGTAAATATTCGTTTAGTAGATAGATTCAAACATTACAATTTAAAATAAAATAATTTTCGTTTTATTTAATAAAAATCATCCCAAATATTTCTGTTAAAATAAATGAGGGACAATAGTTTAATTATATAAGTTTATCTAAAAACAGCAGCTGTCCATTTAAGTTTTCTTTAATTAGTAGCAGTAATTTTAATTAAATCTAGTTTGTAATTCGAATGTCGACGGGGAAGTTAACAAAAGAAATTAATTAATGTTGAATTCCTTTAGACATTCGGATAGATTTAATTACAGCAGATAAGTCCAATAATTTTGTATGCTCCAGGACAAGTCTATTGTTAAATTTTACTATAAAAAGGATGTTTTTCTTTTGTTCTCCATTCTAAGCTTTTAAAGAATTCTGAGTTGTCTAAAGGTTTCTGAGTTGTTCTAAGATTCTAATAATTTGCTAACCTTGACATGTCCGAGTAGAGGCGTTAAGATGGCTATGTCCCCTCGGAATAGCCAGCCGCTGCTCCATACTATCAGAAGTTATCACACGGACCCCGGAACTGCTGCTGCCGCTGCCAAAATATGAACATTCCAGATTTTGCTGCTGAATTATAAAACCTGCCGAACATCTACCTGCAAATGCATTTCCAGAGGTAACCCAAATTAACCCAAGAGCTCTTGTGATTCCTAACTAACATGCTATAGCTATTTAACATTGTTTTCTTATATTTCACAACTTCATTATGTATTTCTTTCATGTATTTAAATATACTCAACATTTTGCTCTCTATCCTTGGGTTAATGTTTTCTATTTATAAAGCTTTCTTTTATTTTATTATGATAATGTGTCAGAATAGTCTTTGACCGAGTGAACTATTCCCTCTATTGAAAGTAAGACGCCGCTATTAAGGCATATTTTAAATTTTCCAATTTTATTATCTTGCAAATCACTCGTTCGAGGGCGATTCTTTTCTTTAATGTAATATAATCACATAGTTTAAAATCTACATGCTATTGATTTTAATTTAATATAAGAGTATGTGCGAAGTCAATGATTTAAATGTGTCCCCAAATGCATGATTGCGTATCTAAATCTATACTTACTTTTCAAACCCGCAAGCATGCATTTTCCTATTTTAATTACCGTGTTCTACTTTCATTATAAAGTTCATCATTGACGTCGAGAATGTGCGGACCCTTTTTAAATGAATTTCGGGGAATTTGATTGGGCATTTCTCTTAATCCGAGTAAAACCCATTTAGTATGTTTTTATATACATTAGTCTCGTACTGCTGGTACATGAATTGGTTGTTGAGACCGCTTTGTTTTATTTTTCCAAGGATTCTTTACACGGCTAAGGCCGTTCGCTCCAGGCCTGCGGTTTCCAGGCAGAGGGTGTCCCAAATGACACCCCTGGGAATTAAACGCAATCGTCACACAGTCGCTAAGTTTCGGCTGTTCGTCAAAATACTTTCCTACGGGTTAGCGGCGAGATGCCCTCCATAATTATTCCGGATCTTCAATATTGTTTCATTTTATATTTATTTTACAAAGCATCCGTTACTTAAACGAGTCACACCCTCCAACTTTATAAATTCACTATCAGCAATACTGATCTCCCAATACAAATCTATTATTATTATTCTCAAATAAATGCTTTGATCCCATTCCCACATTTGCTTGGTAAGCTTTAGTCCGTACTATTCTCGAAATCAATAAATGTTTTAGAACATTTAATTTCAAATATTGTCTTAAACTTGTCTATTTACTCAAAGCACCTCGCACATGTTCCTATCTTGTCAAGCACATTATCGTAACGCTATTAGCCCGAGGAATAGAATATATCACTCTGTTTTAAAGCCTCGTCATTACTGAAATATAAATGCCAACAGTTATTTGATACGCGTCCCTGTCTCATATAAGCAGACAGTGGCGTTATATATATATTTATATAAATAAATTGTGTGAAATTATTAAGACTAAATTTTATCTCTTATTTTATTTGATTCCTATCACTGTCTCGGTCTATATATATATATTTTCTGCATTTCTTTTATAAATCCATAGACGTTAATTAGCCACCCAAACTTATCTTAGTATAGAGTCTTTTGTTTCTCCCTGACCACCAGGCACCGGTAAAAGGTTATACTAGTTGTAGCATCAGATGCGTTATCACGTAGGTGGCGCTGTGAAATTTGGACTTTAGATTCGAACTTAGTATATCTAGAAGGCAACCCCTCCTAGAATGTTCAGTTTAGTGTCTGGGGTTTGAATTATGCAGTGTGTTAGCGAGATAGACGATTCTGACCGTTACAGTATAGAAGATAGTTTGTTTGTAGTTACACAACTTATGGAGATGAGTAGGAATTCAGGTAGATCGTTATATATGAGTTTTATAGATATAGAGAAAGCATATGATAAGAGTAAATAGAAATAGATTATGGGTAAGATTAGCCAATTTGGGAATGGATGAAGCTTTAGTAAATATTATTAAGAAATTATATGAAAATAATTATTATACTTACCAATTAGGGGATATAGAATCAGTTAAAGTTAAAAATGGAGTGGGATTAAGGCAAGGATGCCCTATGTCACCGATTTTGTTTTTGAGTGAAATGGAGAAAGCAATAGAAAGACTAGGAAGAGGGGTAGAGATACCATTAATAGGTGGCAAAGGAGTATATACTTTGTCGGGTCTTTTTTTTGCAGATGATCTTTTTATGTGCAGAAAGAAGAGAAGATATGGATATTATGTTGAGGACATGTGCAAGGGTGGGTAAAGAGATGGGGATTAAATTTATTGATGAAAAATCAAATATAATGATGGTTAATACTGGGGAAAGAGAGGATGTCGTTTTTTTATTGGGGGATATAAAGTTAAGTGTGGTGGATAGATATAGGTATTTGGGAATCATCTTATGTAATCAGGAAAATTGCTTGGTTGAATGAGAGAAAAAATTGGTAAATGAAACAAAGAAAAGAAAAGGTTTGGTAAAGAAACTAACAGTATTTTCATATAATAAATATGATGTAGCTAGAATTGTATGGAAGGGGGTTGCAGTAAAAGGGTTAACATATGGTAATGATGCATTGTGTGTTAGTAAAAGGATTTTAGATTATTTAGAGAAAGTACAAAAAGAAGTAGGAAGACATGCATTAGATGCAGAGATGTGGACAGCAAAGGAGGCAATTCAAGGAGAAATGGGATGGTCAAGTTTCTATATGAGAGATGCAAAAAGTAAAATGAAAATGTTTGGTAGGTTGCAGTTTATGGATAGTAAAAGAATAGCCAAAATAGTGTTTAATTGGGGTTATGAGTAAAGGGCAGGTAACAAGATGGGTGAGAAAGGTAATGCGGTATGCAAAAGATTTGGATAAACAATTTATATCGGTATACTTGTATAAAAGGTGGGATGATTGTGTTAGGATTGTTGAGTGTTATAGTGGTAAGAAATGGGATAAAAGAATAGAAGCATTAATAAAAAATAGGGAGTTGGAGAGATGGAGTAGTAGTATGGAGGGTAAGAAGAGTTTAAATATATATAGAAGTATATGGAATATTGGAAGCGAGTTAATTTATGATAATAGTAAGGAAAGTAGTTTATTGTTTAAGGCTCGAACGGGATCTTTAGCAACAAGAGAATATACATGTAAATAGAAAACTATGGGTGATTAAGCGTGCAAATTGTGTAAGGAAGGTATAGAAAACATTAGGCATCTGTTGATTGAATGTAAATGCTTGAAAGCAGAAAGGGTACAGATAATGAAGTTATGGGAGAATAGATATGAACAAAGTGACTATACAGAAAGTGAGTTATTAGTTTTTATGCTGGGTTTGCGAAAAGATAAGGGGATTTAGATTTAAAGGCCATAGAGTTGACAAAGATTATGTTGTGGAAATGGGATGGGGCAGAATATGGGAAGACTTAAGAGTGGGGAATGGAAAATAAAGTGGCTAACAGGTTTATCTGGGCATAGTTGCTGAGATATTCTTGACTTTGTTTAAGGAGAAGCCAAATACATCACATCACATGTTTACTATCTATATCTTCATGAAATACCTCACCATTCCATAGATGCTAATTCTACCTTTGTTAAAAAAATATCCAAATAACACCTCAGTATTTAAATATTAAAAACTATTATTAGTTCATCGATATCTACTCTTTTAACTTAACTATCTAATCTTACAAATCCCTTCTATCTATATTTTCAAGACATCTATCAAATTTCTTTTAATCAATAAACAAAAATTAAACTCAACAACAATTCTTAAAATTCCAATTATATTTTGTGCTTCTCTGAAAGTTTTTGATAATGGCATTTTACCTATAATTATGTCTTTAGAAAAATTCAAACTTTTCAAATATACTTCAATTGTTGATAATAGTATAATTAGTATATAACACATTTCAAATACTATTATCCTCATCTCTTTTTCAAGTATTGCTGGTTTGGCTAGTGATAGTATTAATACAGGAAAACATGAAATCTTTAGTTTCACAAATATTGAATTTAAGATGACATCCTAACTAATTAGTATTCATGAATTTAAATGTCCCAGGTTTGATTCTCATACTAGTACTGTCAATAGTCAAATTAGCAATAGTTGAAGAGAATTACTATATTAATTCAATATATTTCAAATGTTTAAATAAAATATGAATTTTTGTAAAGACATTTAATAATTCTAGAAAATGGAAATAATCCAACATGTAATTACAAATGTAACTGTATTTTTGCTTCCAAGTTTAATTAAATTCCAAAATGTTTCTAACATAAAAAAAAAAAAATCTATTAAAATAGTTGAAGAAAATGCAATGGATATTCATCTGCCATAAATCTCACTGCAAATATTGACTAATTCTTTAAGGTTCATTTCATCTCTGTAATTTAATATCTACAGTCTTTACAGAATTTCCTTTTTTATTGTTCAACATATTTCATCATTTTCTACTTTACTTTCTTTTCAATTAACAAAAATAATAACTTGGTATAATATCGCATAATGTATACTTCTCATTTTCTTCTGCATATCTATCTTCCCCTTACTAATAATTTAACATCTTTTACTTAAATAACTAATTTACTTTTTCCCAGTCAAATTCCTTTATATCATACATGACATATTTACACATATAATATAAACAAGAGCAATTCTCTGGTCTAGCTTAAGTTTGAGACCAGTTTCTGGCTTTTGCTTTAATAGTGAGTATTTGAGGATTCAAATCTCAAACAATGCAGTTATGCATTTATATGGTTAAAAAATATTGTTTGATTTGGGGGAAAAATTAAAACTTAGTTAAGAAAAAAATAAAAATATTTACCTATTTCTATGGGTGCATATACAACATCAACTTGACTCAAGATTATAGATTCAGTATCATCACTATCTTCTTCATCAATCTGTGGATTACTTTCTTGTTTTACAATATCCTTCTGAATTCCATGATTTTTAAAAGACAATTTACTAGCAAAAATGTTTGGTTTATTGTCAAGGCTGCCAAAAACCGATGAATCATTTTCTACAGGTAACTTTTCAATGTTTCTATTTGTTTCAGCTACTTTTAATATTTCCAGCGACTTACTTTTTAAACCAATTTGCAGAGGTAATGACTTTGACTTTGGATGAAAATCCTTAGCCATTTGATGTATATGAGACCATCCTGGGGATTTGGTAGGAAATTTTTTGGTATCAGATACTTTAGTATTATCTGAAGACACAGAAAATATATTTACTTCCTCAACATCAGATTCAAGACTATTATTTATATTGCTCATGTATTTAGCATTTTTTTTAGAAATTATTTTTGTCGCAATTTTAAAGGCAATGCTGTCCATTGTAGGGCATATTTTTAAACTACTTCTATGCTGTTTATCCAACTTTCGACCATAAACCTTTTTTGGTTTGACTTTTTTTAGTTTTGGGATAGGGAAAGTTGTTGCAAGTTGTGAATCTGTGCAGGAAGGATTTAAATGAGAAGAGTTAATGGATGCGCTAGATTTTTTCTTATTACAAATAGTGATAGCTGCACTGGCTTGATGTGAATCTTGGAAATGTTTCATTTTTGTCTTAGACACTTTTTTCTTTTTGGGAAAATTGGGCGAAGAAAACAAAAAACAGTCATATTCATCATCACAATCACTTAAAAGATTAGAATTGCAAACACTGTTTTCATGTTCCATATCTTTTATTAAATTATTTTTGATGCTACTACTTTTTTTAGAAATACTTTGTCTTTTTTTAGTTTTTTTGGTTACATTCATTTTCTGACTACTTATAAAAGTATAAGGATCGTTTTGTAAAAGCTCACTTCCTTCTGCTAGGAGTGATTCTGATTTAATTTCACAATTCTTTTCTTTACTAATAATACCATTAGTTCCTGTTAATAAGTTTTTGTCTGCTGATTCACTGCTCTGTATAATAAGATTATCATTGGATGTAACTGGTTTTGTAGTTTGTTCAATCTGATTTCCACATTTATTAGTCTCAAGCTCTTCTTGCTTATGAATCTCTTCTTCTTCATTAGTTTTTTTAATTAATTCAAATTCATTAGTTTCACTTTCCTGGCAACTTCCATTTGTGATAAAAACCGGCATTACATCAGATATATATGATTCCTTGTAATTTGAATTTAAACCAGTCGATTTACAAAGATTGTAAAAGGAATCACTTTTTTGTTCCCATGTAATTGGTTGCAATTCTTCTTCAAAATTAGAAACTATTGGAAGCTTTACATTAAAATCATTCTTCACAACTTTCAAATCTTCTGCAGAATCTTCTACAGAAAAAGGCTGACTATTTAGCCATTCAGTCACCTTAGAAATAGGGCTAACAGTGATGTTTGATAATGTATGAACAGAATTGCTTTCTAAGCGACTTATATCCTTAGAAGTATCAGGACGCATTGAATTTATATTGCCCAACTTTGCTGTTATTTCATTCATTTGATTAAAAATTGTACTATTTTCACCTAAAGAATCATTTAGAACCACTTCCAAAAGTTTATTATTTTTGCTATTTGGATACATATTAACATGATTTATATCTATTTCTGTTATTGTGTTAAGGAATAAATTATTTTCTAAATTCATTTTTGATGCAATATGTGAATCCTTGCAAACATTCACTTTTAATAAAGAGTTATTTGTTTTAATTTTGACACCTGTTTTTTTACATGGTGGAAATCCACATCTATATATTAAAAAAAAAAAATTATTAAAATTGTAAATAAATAATACATACATAAAAAAATATTAACAAACAATTTTAAAAAACATTCTTATTTTTGAAAATGCTTTTATATAAATTTAGATTGAGAATTAAAAAACATTTAACTGCTTTTATATATTTGATAGAATTGGAGTAAGAACTGCAAGTTTCGAAAGATTTTTAAACAGATACACAATAAAATATAACATCAAAACTTTTAATATAAGATAATTACTAGTATAAAATATAAAATTAAATAAACTGTCATTAAAAGATCTAAAAAATAGTACTTCATTGTAGGAAAAACCTACATAAAAAGTTTATTCAGTGCAAAAAAAAAAATTACTTAACCTCATGTTTTGATAAAAGATTTAATATATAAACTTCCAATCATTATTATTCTAAAAAAAAAAAAAATAATGCAATGACAATAGACTTTTTTTTAAATTGAAATAGATTTTTTTAAAAATCTGTGTTAAGGTGACAGACAATATACTATTTCTTTTAGCAATATAAACCAAATTTGTTTCTCAACAAAATTGTTTTAATTGGAGATTCTATTTGAAATGTAAAAACTCATTATAAGATATTTATATTCCTAAAAACATTTCATAATTTAGCATTGTTCAACTACATCAAAATATAATAAAGCATTTGTTTAACATCTTAATTATTGCTGGAAACAATTTGTACACCAATTTTTTTTTAACATAAGAATAATGTTTTTTGAACCATTTTCAGAATGGTCTTACTTGCATATGGTATAAGAGATTGGAATATACATTTATTTTTTTCAACCTGTAGAATTTTAAGTGCTTTTCCAAATTATATATATATATAATTGAATATTTAAATACAGTAACTAAATAATTAAAAATTTTAACCACTTAGGAGCGCTTTTGATTATCCCAGTAATCTTTGTCAACTAAAGCTTTAGTTGACAAAGATTACTGGGATAGTTGACAAAGATTACTGGGATAATCGAAAGCGCTCCTAAGTGGTTAAAATTTTTAATTATTTAGTTACTGTATTTAGTTGACAAAGATTACTGGGATAATCGAAAGCGCTTCTAAGTGGTTAAAATTTTTAATTATTTAGTTACTGTATTTACAAATATTCAATTATATAATTACGTATATTGCTTTAAAAATAGACATCGAATAATATTATTACATATATATAATTATGCTATTTGTACTACACTAATTATATAAAAATATGGGTTGAACAGATTCAAAAATAATATATGACTTTAAAAAAAAATCACTTTATAAAACGAATCTCATCAAGATATAAATTAAACTAAGAATTTAATTTGCTAAAATGCATAAAAACCAACAAAATAGCTAGCTAATCACTTTGAAAGATTTATATACTTACGAAATATTTATATGTGTTCCTATTTTGTTTGAAGCGTCTTGATGTGTTGCAACAGTTGATTCTATAATATATATGTGAATGTACATTAACGAACACATACATTAACTTTTATTCTTTAAAAAATAATATTAACTTATTAATTTTACCTGGATCTTGATATAATTCATTGCATTTATTTTTCTGTTTTGGTGAATGTGATTGATAAAAGTGAAAATCCTGAAAATGTTAAAAACATATAATTAAACACAGCTACATGTGTATATAATATATTAATATAGTAGCAACTTTGTCTATATAATATTACCATTTAATGCAAGCCATAGTCATTAATAGAGGCTAGAAGATTAGTGCATCAAAAGCCCGATCTAGTGCCTATTCATCCAATATCCCCAGACTAGTTTCTAACCCAAAGTGAAAACACAATAATGTTTTCAATCCAAGCTAATTTGCTTGTATAGTCATAAAGATCTAGACCCAGTTTCATTATCTATATATTTTGGTGTCTTGGGTTTTTTTTAATAACCATAGTCACCAATATTATTTATCTAGGATTGATATTAGACACATAAGCACCATTTCTTATGCTTACACAATCTATTATCACAGAAGCTATTTTCTCCATACAATATTTCCACCTAGTGCAAACCATAATAATCAATGGATGCCTACTCATCCAATACTGACTAGTTTCTAGCTTATATAGCTTTCATCAGTGAGAAGCCTAGTTAGAGATTTTGATGCACTAACTTCTAGCATTCACTGATTACTATGGCTTGCACTATATGAAAATATGTAAAGTAAGTTGCTATAGTTTAACAGATTGTATATGCATAAGGAACGGTGGTTATGTGATAGTATAGTAGTTTAATATCAATCTTAGTCAAAGAATGTTGGTAACTATGATTACCAAAATATATAGATATAATTTGTTGGAATATTGCACCTTTGTTAAAATGAAAATGAACTAGAACTGTTATAAAGATTGGATGTAGTTGAGAAAATAAATATTTTATTTTACTTAACTCTTAATTCAATATTTGACTATACATATGTTTAAATAGAAGTTTTTATATAGGGCCAATTTTTATACATTTGTGAAAATGTTCAGGGTTGTATTGAGAGCTTTTGAGAACCGGAGGTTCCTCATTGCCGATTACAATGTGAAATATTTAATGATTTTAATTGGTAATATAAAAACACCAAAATAATTATTAATATGAAGAGTAGTTCAATGAAGAAAAATTGATAATTGAAACAATTCCTGGAAAAGGTGCCAATATTAAAAAGAAAACAAGTTTACAAATTAGTAAATTTTAATATAAGATGTTATTAAAGGTAAAATTCATAAACTATTAACAGCAAATAAAAATCCATTATTCTGAAAGTTTTGTATAATGCTATTATAAAAAATTGTTAAGATAATTTATTTTAATAATTTGAAAAATAATTTTGATAAGTATGATCATATGATTGATGAAAAAAGTAGTTTCTTTTTTGTTAAAATGTTTATTGAATCCAAGAAATTCGACAATAATTTTCTTTTCAATAAACATGTTTAGGAAATGATGCCAAATATTTATTGATTAACAGTTAATTCCTAAATGATTTTTGATTGTTTACTTGTAAGAGCAGGCTACAGGATTCGAATAACTGAAGTATAAGTGTTCTGATAATAAAGTAATAATATTGTTATGCATTAAATTTATCTTGAGTTACATTGCTGGGTGAGTTTCATTAAGACTATATTTTAAAATAATTTACATTATTATTATTGAAAAATGGCAATCTCAAAAAAAAAAAAGCCACTGGAATCTTTTGAGAGTTTTCTTGCCCCTTTTTTTTGTGAGTCGTAAATCTAAATGCCACTCATCATTTATTTAGTAATTTAAATTTCAGCATTGTTAATTACATATACACAGATAGACAAAGAGTTTTAACATTTTAATCTATATAAATTTTAACTTACTGTAATTAGTTTTTGCCTTTTATTGGATTTATAACATAAGTCTGTATCTAAACCCAAATTGAATTCTTTGTTTGATAACTGCGAAGCAAATATTCCCTGTGAACAAACTAATAATTTGAATTTAATTAGAATTTCAAAACATTCATACATCTATTTTTATGTTACAATTTATAATAAAAACAATTTACTTATACAATATCACAACAACAATAATAATAATAAAATAAAGACTACAATTAATGTTAT
This sequence comes from Epiperipatus broadwayi, assembly GCA_028023455.1. NCBI lineage: Eukaryota > Metazoa > Onychophora > Udeonychophora > Euonychophora > Peripatidae > Epiperipatus > Epiperipatus broadwayi. The sequence goes on along the minus strand of JAQFVV010006460.1, from coordinate 905,002 downwards.
TATTAGATTGCATAAAGTCAACATCCACCACTGATAATCATATGAATAACAAAGTTTGTAGACTGATCTATCATTTGTCAGGTTTTTTTAGATTGCACAAAAATACACTGATCAATATGTTGATAAAATTCATCCACCATCAATGAAATGAATGATCATTCTCTTTTTTTTTTCCTCAGCATCAACTTTCCATATAGATATATAATTTTCTAATACATCAGTTGGTAACCAAAGTAGAGCAATTTCAACTTCATTATTTGTATTTCAAGACAGTTCAGATTTAATCTTAATAAGTATTTGTTAGTTCTTTTTCCTTACAATTCATTGAATTCTCAAAAGTCTGGAATAGCACAATAGATCAAAACGATCAATATTTACCCACAGAATATCATAGGAAACATAATTTGAACAATTCTAATCTTCATTTTTAAAGAAAAAAATCTATACGTTGTAACAATATATGTAAATACCATTATTAGAAATGCTAATAGTTCTCTTCATAAATGAGTCAGCTTACAAATAATTTTTAATACTAACTCAGAGGTGGCAGTTTAAGTAACACGGCTGTAGTTAGCATTTAATATAAAATAAATGTAGATAAATAAGATCAGAATCGATCCAGATGACAGAAAAAACTTTTTGGTCATAATTTTAACAATTAGTGATGATTCATATTCTACTACTAATTGTAAGTTTAAAAGGATACTGTGACATGTATTTCTTGAAAGCAATATTGACATCTTGTTTGCCACAAAACTATAGTAGGATTAGAACATTTTGGATTTTCTTTTTGTTAGATTTTCAAGATGATATTAAAATATTCTTCAAATAGAAAAAAAACAGCATACAAAATGGATCAATTTAAATGTGTGATGGTCTTTTGCTTACCATTTCATAGCCTAACATTCTATTAAATATCTAGAAGTTGTGATCATTTAAAATGCTACCATCAAAAACTGTAAAAATTTGATGAAAGTATTTATATCTGAGAAATCTAAGCACATAAACTCCATTACATTAACACTTTATTAAAAAAAAAAGTATATACAGTTAGAATGAGAGACCAAATATATGTAGCTATAACAATAAATATGTTATTGCCATTGCATCTAAAGTCTTTGCACAAGTTGAAGACTACTTATAAAAAAGATTCAGAAATTTAGATGAAATCTGGACTGATATTCCTAATATTGCATTTTGACAGCCCTCTATAAAGCTTATAAAGAATTTGGCATTAATATATTCTCAATAAATATTTAGTATACTTTGTAAATGTGATGGTCCAAGATTATTTATTTTAATAAATGTGATAAAGCGCAAAAAAAGCATTTATTATTTTAACATTCACAGTTATTTGTAGTCTTGGTAATTTTATGATCTGAGAATTGTTGATATTTTATGGCTGATGATTTAGTTTACAGTTAAGGAAATCCTGGTAATGAGAGAACAAAAATGTATATATCTAAATATTTGTTCAATAAGCTAGAGATAGAATGAGATTTTTGAGCAAGGAGCTTGTTAGTAAGCTAACTTGCAATAATAGGAATAAATGTATACAATTGTTTCTGCAAATGGTTTGTTATATCTCTTGTGATGTTTATGACACATTATACACACATATATAGAAATAGATTACATAAGATTCATTCTAATACATATATTTTGATTATAATCCATTTATAATTGTATGTATTATTGAATTTATTCATTCCTTCTGCGGTCACAATTTAAAAAAAAATCACAAACTAATATTCAGTTATGTATATCACTTCACAAAGATGATCTGTCAAGTTAATTACTAGAATACTATTAGAAAAAAAATAAATAAAATTTTGATAAAAGATTTGTAAACAGAGTAATATTTATAAGATAAATAACTAGAATAAATTTATATTATAAAATTTATTACTAAATACACCTGGGTCTCATTTTATGCGGATTATTTTAGTGCGACTTTGAAGTTATGCGTTCAAGTTTCTTCTTAATATCTTTCATATTTCACTATATTTATTAGATATCAAGAAATTTAAATTATTAATAACTTATTTTGACTTGAAATACTTTTTTTTTTTTTTTCAAAAATATAACATTATATTAACAGCTAATGTGAATATGGCCTGAAGCTGTATTTAGAATCTTAGCTTCTATGTAAATAACCTATTTATACTAATGAGTAAATAATAATAATAGATTTATACTTACATATAAAAAAATCACAATAAATATTCAAAAAATTTAAACTTTTAAAATGTATTTTGCTATATATATCAGAAATAAATAATTTTTTTTAGATTTTTAAAATAAAAAATGAAGATTTTATAAACTGAAAATAATCTTTCTAATGATAATGTATAATCTTTTTGTTTTGATTGCGATCTCATTTTTTTAATATAAAAACAGAAAACTATTAACACAGCACAAGACTGAAAGTGGCACTAGTTGTATATCACATCATGAATAAAAATAAAGTGGCTAACAGGTTTTTCTGGGCACAATTGCTGAGAGATTCTTGACTTCGTTTAAGGAGAAGCCACAATACATCACATCACATCGAATCTGATTTCTTACCAGTTTACAAACGAACGCTAGCGTTAATGATTAAATATGTATGAAAAATGTAAAATTAAATACTGTAGTTAATAAAAAAAGTTTGTCTTGTATTAATTTTTTTCAAATATTTGAAATTTTTTATTAGTCATACTTTATTTGCTTATTTTTTTTAATGCGAATTTTAAAGTAATTTTTCCTTGTTGCTTTGCTTTTATGAGACTTCTGAAAAATACAGAACCTATCCCTCATTTTTCAAGATAAGTTAAGTCTATTTTTGGGCGATGTTTTTTAATTCGTTTTTCTGTGGAACCTATCTACAGGATAAAACGAGACCCAGTTGTATTTAAAAAAGTTTGTACAAAAAAAAAAAAGACATTGCAATAATGCAAAAATAGTGAGATAATATTTTTTTTTTTTTTACATTTCATTAATTTTTTTATAACTTAAAATGTAATCACACTATATAGTAATTTGAACATTTTATGTGTGTTGAATTTCCACAAAACTGTACATTTTCGTTTTAATTTTCTTTGATTAAATATTATAAAAACATACAGCTATTTCTCGTACTGCAATAAATTAATTCTAATGTATATTTAATTCACCATCTTAGTTTATCCAATTCCAAGTAAGCTTAGACTTTTTCTTTCAAACAGCTGGAACATAGCAAACCATCCAATTATTGGTTGATATATGGCTGTTTAGTTATTTTTAGTTACAGAGTTAAAACAACAAGAAAAAATGTAAACCCTCACTAATCAGCATTTGATTATCTAGAAAATATCTTTTTCTTCATTCTTTATCTGTAAAGAATTGCTAAAAAACAATCTTTGTAGCAGGCTTTTAAACTACTATTTTATCTTACTATAGACATTAAGCTTTTGTTCTTACAAAAAAAAAAAAAAGGAACAAAATGAAATTAGCATACCTTCATAACCAGTATCAGTTTGTACAGCAAAAAGCAACTTTTTAACTCCAGCTATAATTTCTTTAAGATGTCCACATTCTGTTAAACTTCTAAAAAAAACAAATATAATGCTTTCATAAATAAATAGTTAAAAAACAAACAAACTACAAATTCTGCTATTACAACACTATTATGATATTATTCCAAGCAATATACAATATGTTTTACAAAATTAATAATCTCTGATTAAAAATCTGTCAAAGACAAAATAAGTGTCAAGACATATAGATTACAACAATCAAACAATAAAAACTTGATAACCAAATAAAAAGATATATTAAAAAAGTTATTATTTACAAAAATAAAGAATCCTTTATTCGGCAATTTCATATCTTCTTTTTCACATGAAATTTTTCTTTCTCATCTTGATGTCATCCTCTTCTGATTTAACATTCTTCAGATCTCATGTAGTGTACATTAATAGACTGAAAACAGCAGCATATAGCTAATTGTGCATAAGTTATTGTAGGATCCATTTTACCTAGCTTCTCTCATGAAGCCCTACTGATAGCATTGTATAATCCTGATGTTCATAAAGCATGGAACAATGCATCCATAAAAAATGTATTTAACTAATTATTTAACTCTCAATAAAATCTTATTAAACAGTTTTTTAGGGAAAAATATAATTTTAGAAAAGAATTAGTGCATTTATATGTTTATAATTCCCAGTTATCACCTTCATGGTAGAATAATATCTTAGATGATCAGAATTGTCAACAAGCACAATATTTACATATAAACTAAAATAATCAAAGATAGATTACCTAATTAAAAATTTGGCTGATAATTATTTGTGGGTTTTCAGTCACTTGTTGACTGGCACAAATTTACTATGAAACATACAGCATAGGACTTGAGCACCTATCCATATTTTAGCACTTTTACTTTCATAAATTGTTCTAGGGTTCAAATTCATTTATTATTAACCAGCTCTGGGTACACTCTATTAGATTTTATATTTGTGAGCTGGTTCACTTTAGTCATTGTAAAGCCCAAGCAATTGAACTAGTCACAGCCTAATAAACTGCTAAGCTTACCAGTAGACACAACAAGTAGATATATTGTTTATTAGACATAGTAACTTTAACTCTTGTTTGACCCAAGAGTGATATTTGATTGCCTTGATAATCGATAATCACTTTACATCTAGGATGCAGTCAATGATTATTTTTGCTATAAATGATAGCCCATGTCTTTTTTGACATAATGGATATCGCAGATCCAGTGTACAGTCCCATTATTACTGGTGTATCATCAATAATAATCACATTTATACAAGCATTATTGATTTTATTTACTTTTAAATTATGTTTCTGGCTTTTTGAAATGTAATCTTCCATTCTCTTCCGAGTGTTTTTTTTTTTTAAATAAGCAGCTTCTATGTGACCATTACACATGCAATATCAACATGCTGTATATCGGTGAGACATATGATGTGCATGTTTTGCTTTGCCCTAGCAATAACAAAATATTCAGTAAGATTTATTCTAATCAGGAAAATCTTTAAACAATCCGACTGAGCTACAGCTTTAATGCTGGGAGTACTAATATTTAATTGAGCTGTCTGACATGCTATGAACTCAGCTAGTCACCTGAGAAACAGCTGAATCAAATGTGATATCAAGTCCATTAACAATTTAACCTCTACACTGTTGTCCTTTATCCACAAATAAAACAATCATATTTCAAGGCTTCATTGAGAAAGTCTTTAAAGCTGTAGTTGAAGGCTAGCTGAGTTTAATAGCAAAATGTATCGCTTTCTCTCCCTTCCCTTGTTTATAGAAAATGAAGTGATATCTTTGCATTATTGTTGGAGATTTAGAACAAAAAATTACTGTCAGTAAAGATAGTGCTGTCAAAATCAGGCTTAGCCGACAGGGCAAGCAATATCTCATAGGTCTGAGATCAAAATATAGACACAAGTGTGGGAATTTTAATTCAGGCATTTTGATTTGATTAGCCTACATGTAAAAAAACATTCGATCCATGTAGGATGGCCAATTTTCAGGAGGTGTTGAAACAAATTCTTCTTAATGAGCCAATTTTAACCATTTTGATTTTTTTTCCCGCTCTTTCTGCACAAGGAAAAAAATTTTGACTCTACTTTAATAGCTAACCACTCGCGTTTGATGTTTTTAAGTTTCTATTAACATGCTAATAATGCTAGCTGTCAACTTTTAAATAACACTGACCTAAAACAACCCTTAGGGGGAAGATCCTGCCTTTATAGTTAAAGAGTAACCACTCAGTTTGATTTAAATTTTTTATTGAGCCAATGTGCCAGCTTATGTTTAATGCATGATTATATGCAAACAGAAACTCGTAATATATGTTTAATATTTATTAAAAGCAAATATACACATGAATATTCACAATGTATATAATGTTGTATCCTTGCCTGATACTGTTGCTTGGTATAGTATTTAGTTTCCATGCAACTACAGAAAGAAAAAACTTCAGGTACCTATCTAAGCTTATCTACCACTTTCAGCTGTTCTGTGATAGTTTGCTTTGTGCTTGGTATAGTGACACTTGCAGTTGTATTGACACCTTGCTACATGTCTGCCTTAGTTCTAGCAGCTTCCAACCCTAGCATAAATTTACCAACTGCTTTAATTACATTGTAGACAATGTGTATACTGCCATTCAGGTCTGACAGTAAATTGTCATTGTCTCATATTTACCTCCAACTGATCTGGCTATTTACAGCCAAATCCTCTTCATAATGAAAACAATCAGATTTACTGAAAATCATTGCCCATTGCTTGTCACTGCTATTAAATGTATGTGGCGATAAATGCTTAATCCGATCAAGATAAAATAGAATTTGGACTATTCCATCAATTAAAGGTAAGTTGAGATATAACACTATTGTAGGTAGGAATCAAAGTAGCAGGCATTCTTTTTAACTGATTTTATTACTTTACATTTTATTTTGCATATATATGTATATAGTATATAAACATGTGTAAAGTAGATATATATATATACACACATACTCAATTCATTATTAATTAGTACAAAACAATTTTTGATTGTTTTCTCAAACTTTTAATGTTACTTCTTAGCTATAAAAAGATTTACATTCTAACAAAGATTGCAACACTGCAGAACAGGAGACAATGATTTGGCATCTTGCCTCAATTAAGGAAAAAGAATTTATATTTATAAAAAAGTAAAAAATATAAAGTTGGATAAAGAGCAAGATTTTCTGAAAATTTCACAAATAATGGTAAAACTATTTAAATAACTATATAAAAACTATGTGTGTATATATATTGTAATTATCAGTTATGAGAGCTATTTGATGAGAAGTAAAACCATTACAAATATATTTTTCTTAAGAATAAACAAGTAACAAACTAATAATTAAAGAAAGCATCAAAATTACAATAAAATTATTAATGAATATTAACATCTGCAAAAATCCAGCATATAATGAAAAACCCCAAATCAATAAAATGTATCCAGCAATTATATTAATTATAGAATATATTTTATAATTACTAATCATTTTATTTTATTTTACGAGACTCTATATTATTTGAAGTTTAAATTTTATAATAGCAATATTATTCAATCTAATTTATTATAATTGAATGTATCATATAATGCGTGTGCGCACAAATCACTTTGGAGATAATCAAAGTATGTTGTCATATTATACGTGTTAATTCTACAAAGTAAATTTATTATCAAAGTAATTTTAAAACTTGTTATTATCTCATTCATTCCCAGTTATTACAAATAAGCAAAGAGAAGATATGTGTGTACAATAACAATACAAAACATGATATTTAGATATAATCAGATGAATGAAAGGTACTCATCATCATTATACTTTAACAACAGTACTTCAAGTGCATGCATAGATATATCATGAACATTATTATTATATGAATATGCATTAATAAGTATTGAATTAACCATCATACACCAGGATTCCTACACAACACATGGAATATAAAATATATAGAAATAAAAGTGTACAAATATTATTTCTCACATAATGCAGGAATGGATATCTTCAAGCATGCCTAAATAAAGCAAGAATTTGTAACTGCAATTTTTAAATATCCAAGACCGAACAATATATATATATATATGGAATATAAATCTAATCTGGAATAATGTAACATCTACATGCCTTTTAGTAATATTAATTTTATATAAATACCATATACACGCACACCTATACTATATCTCTTCGTAAATAAATAACATATACATCTATGAACTTAAATTAAGTTATATTATTACTTGAAAAAATATTAACATAAATTATTATAAATATCTAACATTGATTATCTTTAACATGTATAAAATAAAATTCAATAATCATTCAAATTTCAAACATTTACATTGTCTAAAAAATCTCAAATAATTTATTTAATATTGAATTTGTTTATATATACCATTCAAACCCATAACCTTTTATATAAAATTATTTGTATATATATATTTTAATTATAGTAATTTATTTGAATATAAAAAATTTACTACTTTAATTATTAACAATAAATAAAGCCACATAAGTTTTATACTATTGTCAAAACAAATTTTAAATGTATACACTTAGTATATTTAAATTATAAAAAATACTTCTGCACATAAAAATGTTTTTAACAAAAAGTTTGATTTTAGTTTGATTGATTTTTACTATCATTATAAAATAATCTTGGATTAATATTCTTCATTATTTTCTGGTTGTTGATTAGAAATCCTGATTAAAAATTTGAATTTCATATAAACATTTATTGTTAACTGTTTTGTGTATAAACCCAATTGCATATTAACCAAAATGCGGTGTAGTGAGATTCTTCATATTTTGCTTCAATCCATTCTGGAGATACTTAGTTAGGATTTGCTTACATATCTAGACAGAAATCTTGATGCTTTTAGCCTGCCATTAAACTAAAATTCACCATACAGATTTTAGTTATAACAATTTTTTTTATCTCACTTGCATATGATTCTTTCTTCAATTAGCAACAAGCAGATTATAAAATTTCAAGCATTGTTTCCTAGGTTATTTATTTTTAGATTAATAACACTGCATATCAACATATTTATTTAGTGTTTTATAAGATTAAAATATTAATTAATATTATTATAATTAGTTTTTCTTAATAATTTAAATTATTTTAATAATCAAATTTAACTAATAAAATATTTTAAATAATCATTAGAATATATATTTTTATAACATATAAATAATTATTCACACACATATTCATGCACAATATAACACATGCTTGCCTAATAGGGTTATGTGTTAATTATGATCTAATTATATGTTTTATTTTATTATGTTTAAATAGTTCATCTTTCCCTTACCTTGCCTAACCTGTCTCCAAAGTAAATATATTTGCTGTGCCACCTCCAACCCACCCCTATTTTAATCTATTATAAAATGATGGATGATTATAATCAGGTGAAAAGATTATATCATTTCAATATATATATATATTGTAACGGTTCGGTTTCCGCATGAAAGAGGGAAATCACATCTTACTATGGTCGGACCTAGGATCTTCCTGTAGGATGCCGTGAGTGATACGATAAATAAAGAGCCTGATCAATGATTGCATCCATCTTCAATAGCGAGCTCAAATAATTACAGATTAAATCTGAACACAATTTAGACCAGTTCACCCACTCCCTATCCCTCTTTCACATTCCATTATGCCACAGATTTCAAACTCAGTGAGAAGTTGAGGTTGACTCTTTTCAGGAGTGAATCTATATACATAACAATATCCTCATTCCTATATAAGTGCAATGAATTAATGATTTTCAACCAACCTTGCTAAAATATTATGACATAAGGAAAAAGAATGAGTGTGTGCATATAATTTAAATAATGTGTAATCATGCTAAAATAGAATGATTTTGATAAATCAGAGAAAAAAAAATATATGTGTGCATCTAATTTAAACAAATGTGGTCATACTAAAATAGAATGGTTTTGATAAATCAGAGATTTCTTAAAGTTTTAAAATAGTCTAACACATTCTATTTTAACAAAGAAATATTAATAACTATTCAAACCGGAATCTTAACAGCAATTTAATAAGTACCCAGATATGCATCTCTAACATTTGATAAGATATCACATGATCACCATTTCTTATGCTTGCACATAACTGTTATTAAAAACAAGCAAAAATCTCCATACACTGAGTGGCCCTATCATTGACACTAAATATTTACAAATTTTTAAAATTTAATATAAAAATTCTAACCAGCTTAATTTTAAACCAGCTCGTTCTAACTGACAAAGTCCATTTTCCTAGGAAAGAAATCTCCTGTATATTAATAATCTACTATTGTCAGTAAAGCACATGCATTCAAGGTTAGTTTTCATACCAAAAAATAAAAAAATAAATAAGGGTTAGTTAATAAACAATTCTGTTTTTTACATAGTGAGTGTTTTTAATGTGGGTAAAGTAAAATCTTACCTCCCATATTAAGTTGGATGATCTGACAAGCTTGTTCAGGAAGAGAAACCTAAATTTTATTAATTACAAATAAAATTATTTGGTCATGTGTGTTGAAATCCCCCCTTTTCATTTTGTGATTTGATAAATAAAATGATCTAAACTAGGCATATGCTTCACCATTGTTCACAGATAAAGTTTAGAATTCAGATGATCCACTTGAATGGTTTGAACAACATTTTTGTCTTGAGAATGTCCTATGTTTCTAAATCTCACAACAAAGTCTCTTGATCTTTAGATTCGTACTCCTTCTGGGATTCAGACATTGGTAAAGTGAGCGCTATTGATTGCATTTTGTAAGGTGCTGCTCTTTCTTTGCATCCATTCCATTCTCTGCAAGCTGATATAGTGGAATTAAGATAGAATCTCATTCTATAGCATTTTGACATATTAATTAGGCATTTGATGGATGAATTAATATTTACATCTTCTGGCAGGTGTCTACACAAGACTTCTACGGCAAGTTGTTTAGCCGAAAAACATTGGAATAGCCTTTAAATAACTCGAATATTCTTGTTTATAAATTATTTAATGTTAAAAAGCTTTAAAATGTGGTTCTGTGATGTGCATATATGCTAACACATACAAAGTTATTTTTCTAATAATTTTTGAATAATGTACTGCTATTCCTTTATAGTTTTTCACAAGATAATATTTCTATTCTTCTGAATGGTTACTGACTAATATGAAACTCCTTTGGAAATAAATTTGCGATCTTATAGATGAACTTCTTGTTGACAAAGGGTATGTAAATGAATAATTCCTGTGACTTAGTCAATCATCTTTTTTTTTTTTTAGCGATTCTGATCTTCAAATCTTCGAAAATGCATTATGTGGTTAAGTTAGTTAATGTTTTCAATGAAGTTATTGAGTCATAAACTTTTATCTTTTGAACAATGGGTTGCTTGGCTATGCTTGATCAAGATCATCTTCATGTTCTAAAGTTCAAGTCCTGGTTAGTTTTCATGGTTATTAAACAATAGGTTTATTTTATTTTATATTTATATGTGAAATATTTAATCTTTAATTGTTATGTCCAGTTAGGGAAATATTTTTATATTATTTAAAGTGAATGCTTTCTAATTGACATTACTAATATACGTGTAAGTTAATTTTTATTTTATTAAGTTGACCTGTATCATTTATATGTTAAGATATTTATTAGGGTATACTGACTTGCAAATAAGTGTGTACACGAGCGTTTATGTGAATTGTAAGTGACCCTTACAATATATATAATAAATATTGGGAGCTGAACTCATGATACAGACAGTCTATATGTAACAGATATTATAATGATCTTCAGATATAAGAATTGATTATGAATAATTAATAAGAAATGTGTATTTTAAAGATCTGCAGCCTTATAGGATAAATTTTGATGATTAAATATTAGGTACTATTTCCAATCTAAATATTCTTTTCCATCTCCTCCATTTTATTTTTTTCCCATTCTCTGTGGATAATTATTAATGATTTTAGGAAATATTTTATGCATAAATGATAACACTATATTTTTTAACATTTTTTTCAACTTTCATAATTATCAATAAAATTATGCATTCTTCTAGTCATCTTGTTCATTTGTGTATATAAACTTAGTAACAATTTTTCTAATTATCTAACATCTTCTTATAAAGTATCTAAAATAAATTTATTTTCCTCTGAAGGTTTTGTTTCTCACATTTTAATTGCATGTCTCATTTATTCATGTAGAATATGTAATGTGTTAACTGACACTAGTCTCTATATAGTTTACTGAATCGATTTTCAATAGAGTAAAAAAAAAAATTAGCAATTGATCATAGCCTATGACTTGGGTACTTAAATGTCATGAGCTAATAAGCAATTAATATTACAATTATTATTAATTGAAGACAGTATATCGTATTGTTCATATGGCATAGCTTAACAGAATTTTTCCACATCCTTCATTTAGATATATATATATTTCTTAAATACACCATCCTTCTTTCCAAAAACAAAATAACATATTATACCTTTAAGACTTATTTTCTTTTATAGATTTCCATGTTATTTTATAATTATATTTAAGACATAATTCATTTTTATTCTGAATCATTTTGCAGCATTTCAAATGTTCAATGAATCTTCCAAATATTTATTTTAATATTCTTTCTTTCCTGAATTACATTTTTTAGTTTCATTAAGTTTACTTTTGAATTTATCAATTTTTGATTTTGTTATCTGTGAAGTAGTTTTTAATAAAATATCTATTATCTTTTTGATGCTATCGATTAAGTTGATCCATTTTTAAAGTCTTTCAATATTTTAAAATTTGTAGTTTCTAGTTTAAATGTAATAAATTATTTCTAAAGATTATATATACTAATTAAAGTCTTTTTTAATAGCTTTTGTTTTTTTCTATATTTTCACTAAAGACAGTTAATTTTTTAAATCATGAAATAAACTTTTTGTGATAATCAACATACAATAAACTATTTTATTTTCATTTAGAGACTTCCTTTAGATTTTTCTTAAAAAAACAAATAACCCATAATATTGTTTTTTTTTTTTGTCATTTCTAAATCTTATGTTTCCTCTCATTTTTGACTTCATTTCAAAATTTATATATTGCACTTTCAAATGTTTCACAGTTTCAGCATTAATAATGCCCATGATACATATAAATCCTTCTAAAACATGCTGTAACAACTAAATAAAAGTACATTTTCTTTATTAAACAACATGAGTCTAAATTATCTGCTTTTATTATCTTCTAGTAAGTCAAATAACTAAACTTGCTACTCTGATATATCATCAACATCCATGAAGTTGACTTTCAATCTTTTATTTATAATGAATCTCACTTCAATTATATTTCCAATAATTATGCTTCTATAAATAAGTTTAAAATTTGAAAACTCATCCAAAAATAGGGTATGCAATCATATAAACATGAGATAAAGCAATTTTGCATATTATACAGCACTGCCCTTTTTCTGATAAAGTATATCAGGGAATACAGTACTTAATTATAAAAGCAAAAAAAAAAGTCCCACTTATCTGAGTGACTTGGTGCAACTGGATCTTTCAAGGAGTGAATTCACAAACTTTATATTCATATTTTGTACTAAAATTTTTATATTTCAAAGTTACTCCAAATTCAATTAGATAACAATTTTGTCATGTCACATGGAATTCATTACAACACGTAATAATATAACACAATCTAAATAGTCCTCCCTTATCAATTGCTCAACTATTCCTAAATTTCTGCCAAAGATTAAAATATGATATTGTGACAGTCAGATGATGTATGTTGATTTAACCCAGTTCGAATACTAGGCGAAAGTACCTCAAGGCCAACCATACGCGAGATATTAAATCAAGAATACTATGACCTCTGCCCTATTCGTCTCGTCTCGAAGCTATTATGAACCGAACAACACTATCTGAGCCACACATAAATTATTTTTCAACCGGCCACAAAGCTTAGCAACAGCGGTAGAGACATGGACGGGAAATCCTAAGGAGCTAAATAGTTAAATGTGCAAAAGTACTAAGAAATATGTGTTTTGCGTTATGCGTGCCTGGATCATTGAAAAGTAAAAATAAAGCATTTAATATAATTAAGAAACTCAAGCTTTTGCTAGTTAAATAATATGTTTAATTAATGATTTTAATAATATGACTAATGATATAATGGCCTCCGCTATTCCTCTAAATTAATGAAACAAAATAATTAGACAATAAAAACGGATTAATAGGTTTGCGGTCTAAATCTTTTCCCAATTTTAATAAAATTGTCAACTCGATCTTCTTGATAAAGTACGATAAAAAAAAGAATCTTTCGCAAAGCATTTCTAATTGCTTTGCGCTAAAAACAGTGTTTAAAAATTATTTAAAACGTATATAGTTAAATCAGGTATACGTAAAGCTAATGGCGGACAAAAGAGGCGTTATCAAAGAGATCCAGTTGGCACACAAAAGAAACTGGCTCGTATTTAATTAACAAACATAAATAAAATTGGAAAGAGATTTTAAATGAACAAAAATTAACTATTAAACTTAACCGCAATGGAATACTAAATATTTACACAGGTTAGTAAGGAAGAATAGCGAAGGGAAAAGGTTAAATATAGATAGATGACCACAGAATATATATAATTAAGGCTAGTCTAATAAAAATGGTTACATAGCAAATACATATCAATTCACTGAAGCAATTAGAAAAAAATGAACAAAAGGTAGCATAAGAAATAGTTCAAGAGAGGAGATACGATTACCGTCCTTTTTCCTTGGTCATGTTCCCTACGGCGTTCGTGGCTTGATCCGACCGTCGAGATGTAGTTGTCCGGACAATGAAAATATGTAGTAAGGTTTTACGAAAAGTTCTCCAGACACGGCACAGAGTTCAGATGACTATTGTGTGGATATTAAGGCATTTTGAATGGTATTCCGGAACCTCGGCGATAGGCAAAGCTATTTATTTGCCTAGCCGAGCATAGTAGAATCTATCAAACTTATATGATTTTTAGCTTGAGCAGGTTCAAACTTCTTCATGATTTGTAGACAACAGTTGTAGACTTTTGGGAATAAAATCACGAACAAAATCTGACAGAGTTCTCCTAAGAGAAATCTGAATGCACCTTGCAATAGCAAAATCTGAATCAATCTTGCAATAGCAAACTCTGAAAGAATCACCTTCACAAGGAAAATCAGAATCAACTGAATCCTTCAAAAGGAAAAATCTGAATAATCAATCTTTTGTTCTCCCTTCTATTTATACCCTCACTGTCAGCTACCTTCTATTGTTTGTATGATCTGAGATCTTGATAAGCCTCCCCATGCTCCTTTGTTTCAAAGCAACACTTTCTAAAAATAACTTTAACTTTTTTACTCTAACTTTCTTACTTCAAAGTTTGAATTCTCTTAATTAAAAAGAAAGAAAGAGAAGGCCATCTTTAATTACACTTGAAGGGCTCACTAATTAAAACTATACATTCTTTTAGAAAATGTTGGCAGGCTTATCTCAAAATCAAATCATACTAAATATTTTAACAAAATTTTAACAACAATATATTATTATTTTTTTATAGTAGAATAAGCATTTTATTTCAGCAGAATTTTGCATTAACTCATATATATACGCTAGATGTATATATATGTTTGACTAATAGGTTAAGCAATTTTTATTAATAGAATGAAATTTATTTAAAACAAAATATTTAAATGTAAAACACATTTGATAAGCATAATTATTTTTAACTCTAATGCAAAACCCTGCTGATATTGGACTATAAACTTAATTTAGGTCTACAATATTAATTAAGTTTATAGGAAGATGTGAAGCATGGATTGGACTTCAGATCCATTGCTTCAATATATTGGATCATTACTAAGGAAAATATAATTTTCACATAATGCTTAACAAGATTATAATATCTTTATAAATAATAAATCTGTGGAACAAATGTATTGTAAAATTTTTATTAGATATGTATTTGTTCATTGGATCAAAATATAAATACATATAATCCTTAATTGATATATACTTATAGTGATCTTAATAAATATATGATGTCATTATAATATTTATTATATAAAACCATATGTATTTTTTTTAAAAGTAAAAGTGCATTTAAGTTTTTCAAATTATTTCCAAATCTTCCCTTCCTACCTCACAAAGTCCAACAACGTCACATTTAATGTGATAGTTCTTTTTACCACTTCATGCAATTTTTTTTTCTTTCGAAACTGATCTACAGATGTAAGCAGTCAAATTCAACATCAAATGGTAATTTATGTGTAATATCAGATTCTTAGCATTATCTGTCTTCAATTATCAACTGCTGCCTTAAAGATGACATTATAGCTTTCATGATCATTTGAAATTTGCCAAGTAATAGAAATAAATATTTGCAAGTATGAATATAAATAGATAAATTCTCTCTACAAAAAATCCAAACAATATTTTTTATCAAACTTCTAGAACCCCCCCCATGGGATTTATTTACAAATTTAGAGGTAAAAGTTAATAAACCCATCCATTGGCATGGATTTACTTTTTTTAAACTATGTCAACATTCATCTATTAATATAACTTGCAAATGGCAAAAATTTGCCACACACAGTTCCTTTAAGGCTTCAATTAACAATAAACTCCTTTTTGCAGCCAATACGAGTATGCATGCAAATATTTACTTTTCATTAAGTTTCAAATTTTCAATCATTTCCCCTAAGAAAAATTAAATTTAAGTAATTTAGGGGCAAAAATAATAATATTCATAATAAAACATCACAAGATCTTCCTACCCTCATTCAGCACCTGCTTATCTGCAGTAATCTGATCAGTCAATGATTATTTATACGTGCATAGATGGTTCTAAAAAATTATTGATATGGAATGGATTACCATTGTTAATGAGACATTAAATCTAAGTTAGGAGAGTCTTACAATACTTTATTTTAGTACAATAAAATATAAAGTTGCTGAATTAGTACCAAACCTCTATACGTAGACAAACATTTGTATTCAAATATTATGGTATTAAAAGCTATTAGCATGAACAGAAAAAAACAAATAAAAGTTGTTGTTGGATGGATATGTGCAATCTAATGCATTCACAGTAGAGTAGATTACTGCTATTATTGTAATTACTAAAATTTGTATAATGAAAGTAATTGCCAGTCAATTGGCTAGTCTACATGATTGCTAGTAAGAAATACAATCTTTTAACAAAATTTTAAAATCAGAATTATTTTTAATAGAATTATCTATTATCTCTCATAAATAATTTAAAATTTAATTAAAATACTAATTAGTTTAAAAATTTCAGGATGGTTACCACATTAAGTTCTAAAATTGCTATTATATAATTGTATCCCTCTATTTTAAAATAAATTACATGACTGTAAATTTGTTTCTGATTAACACTCCAAAGTTTATAAGTTTAACATGGTATAAACTGGAATAAAAATGTAGAGAAAGATTAAAACAACAACAAAACAAATATTTTATTATTTTATCTTTAATTCTCATAAAAGTTTACTACCAAAGCAAGAATATCTTACCTTTTAGTTATTACTTCTTTACACAGAGGACAACAGGCTGTAGTTCTTTTTAATACTTTGGTAATACACAATCTTTAAAAAAAAAATGTTTCCAATTTTTAAAGCTCTACAAATTCTTTGGATATTAGATATAATATTCATGAATATATATTGAAACAACATTTTATTTTATTTTACTAGAGAAAAATCATACTATTTAAAAAAATTAAACTATTTTATTAAAGAGCAATAAATATATGTAAATAAAAAAAAAGTAGTTTTCTCTAAGTATTAAAGTAATTGAACAGTGTTATTTACAAAGTCATATGACATTATAGCAAAGAAAAAATAAAGTTGCAATTCATGGATCTTCAGCTCTCAAATCATTGCACTAAATTATGAAAGAGAAATATTAAACTGAAAGATAGACAATAACACAAATATTTACAAATATATTTTATATTCTATATAACATGATTACTATCAATAAAAAATTTCCAAAAGGCTGAAAGTTGTATTATGAGTGAACATTTTCTTTTATAAATCAAGAAATTTTACTGTTAGCTTAAGTCCTATCTCTCCCACTTTCTCATACATTGCTTTGGCAGATAAAAATCCAGATTTTTTTCTCCAGTTTTTAATTATAAATAACAGTTCTTACAAATTTAAAACAGTTTTGAGCAAAATGCCCCAAACAAATTTTTGATTATTTTCTTATAAATTGCTCCCATTGAGATCATAACAAATAAAAATATCCATCTGAAATTCTTTAATTTTTTTCTTTACAGCTACTCTGTTTAATAACCTTTGCCTTTGTTTCCTTCTTTCTCCATATCAACTTCAGTTTTCCATCAATTGCCATTTCTAGAAAATTGTCCAGTCCAGCAATCGATTCTCTCAAGATATCAGATATTTGCTTACTGTTTTAACTGTGGATTTCACTTTCAATGCTTCTTGATAAATATTAATATGCACACTTTGATATGTAATTTCCAATTTCTCCATTTGCTCACTTACTAAGAATCCAACACTCAAATCCATAAGTAACATATATAATTATTAAAAATCTTTCTTTTCAGAAACATAAACATATTTTCTTTTATTATTAAATAATTTCTATTGAAAAGCACTCTATTTAAATTTAATTTTGTCTATTATATTTCCATCTGTGCTAATAATTTGATCAAAGTAATTATAATTTCTAATTTATAACTATAGATTTTCTCATTTTTGAAAACTCATAAATCGTCACTTTTTTTTTTATAATATTAACCTTTAGTCCTACTGTTTTCACTTCATATTTCATTACTTTCCTGGAAACTCTAAAGCATTTTTTATACAAATAATCTGATCAACCGCAAAATTTAGATGAATTAATTAATTCCAATTAAAGATGTTCAAGATCCCTTCTTATTATATTACTTACATTAAACCTTTAAATAAAACACATCTCTCATAATTCACTTCCACAATGCTTTTTTAGTTTCTTATGATTATCATAAGAATTTAAACAGAGCATTGTGGAAAATATATTAGGAGGAATATGATTTTTAAATCATTTAGCTTTACTCTTATTATTACTATAAAACAGCTTTGAAGAGATGAAATCATTTATATATACATACATAAACATTCACTAATGTTCATTTTATAAGTATTACAATTTGAAAGTATAATAAAAAATGATATGATGTTCTAATGCTTTAATCGTATCATAAATGTTTATAAAGTCAAACACCTTTTCGTAATTAGCAAACCTAACATGAGATGATAACTTCTATTTATTGATCCTTTTTCCAATAATATTGGATGCAATTACTTTTAGGTCTGACCGTACTCTTTTAATTGGCATAAGCTCAAATTATTTGACAACAATTTGTAATAAACTTAATAAATATCTTTTATATAAATGCTAATCTGTAATCTTAACATCATTTTCATTTTTTTTAATACATTAATATAACATTGCATTCTTCCAGTCAATTAGTACAACCTTATCACCGAGACCATTTTTTACAAATTTTGCCAGCAGTTTCTCTATTTCTTCATGACATCTTTTAAAATATCTATAGATTTTCTGAAGCTTTTACATTTTTCATAGATTTAATTGCAAATCATTATTTTTAATTTAGAATATGTGCCTATTTAGGAATCACGACACTTTTAATTCTTATTAGTGAAATAACTTCTTTTAATATAAAAAAAATGTTTATCTTTAAACTTCTAAGATTTTTTACAGCCTTCCTTGCCATTTCAATTACATTTTCTCATGTCATCATTAACTCTTTTCTGCATCATTTTACAAAATTCCACATTCTATTCTAAATGGATTGTTTTTAATTATTTTTATATATTTTTTCTTTTACTTTTATCGTTTCTTCTATGTAAATAGCTATTTTCCATAAAGTATTTCTTATTTTATTTTTATATTAAAATATTATAAAATGAAATGGTATAGTCCTTATTCATATTAAGTGAGCCTTTTGAATTTTCTCCTATTTATGTTTGATATGAATAAAATCTTATGATTCATTATTAAGTAGCATCAGTACTTCATATTTAGCTTACTTTCACTGTAAGTTTAGTATAAAAAAATTATTTTCATCAAAAAATGCACGGAAATCAATATTTTCTGATAGGAGTTTCAGTAAATTTATCATTATTTCTAAAAAGGTAATAATCCTTAGCTAAGAAAATATGATGATATACTTTTCCTATAAGCATATTCAGAAAAAGTTTATAATAATCTAGATTAAATTATATTTACCGATAATAATTTTCCACAGTAAACTCATAAAATATTATAAATTAATTTGTGTTTAAAAAAAAGGGAGCAAGAAAAATACATACCGACAAAATTGATGACCACATTTGGTAGCAACTGGATCTTTCAGAAGTTCTAAGCTATAAAACATATACAAACTTTACTTTCAAATCTATACTAAGTTACTAAATAATAAATATAATACTGCAATTGATATTAATACATTATTAAATTATTATCTAGCTAAGTATTATTAATTTTTTGTAATATAACTATATATAACATGTATAGATTAATATAACTTATTAAATAATTTTGTATAATAAACTGATTTTGTGATATTATTAATTATTAAAAATTTATTATTGCTCATCAATGATTAATAGTATTAAATTTTTTCTAAATGATTTTTTAAAAAAATTATTACCCATGTACAATATGTTAATCTAACACTTAGCGTTTTTGGATTGATTTTGTTAGATTAAAAGAACATGTTGCTAGTAATTGAATACACTCACTAGTTCCTCATTATAAATCTTCCATATCTTTAAAACAGCTATATGCTCTTGGAAATAATACTAAATATAAATATTAAATCCACACATTTTTATATTAATACAGCATCTTTGCAGTAATCAAAAGATAAAAAAATACTTTATCAATTTTTTTTCTCTTCATTTTATTAAAATATAAATGCTGCATTATTAATACATTAAACATCAACAAAATAGAAATTATTAAACATCACATGATCACTATCTCATACTAGCACATAATTGTTATTAAACAATTCAAAACAAAGCAAAACTCTCCATATACTGGCCACAAGCCAGAAACTAGTCTGGGGATATTGGATGAGTAGGCACTAGATAGGAATTTTATGCACATGCCTTCTGGCATCCATTGATTGCTCTTGTTAGCACAAAATGGCATTACTATATGGAGAGTTTTGCTTTGTTTTGAATTGTTTAATAACAATTATGTGCTAGTATGAGATAGTGATCATGTGATGTTTAGTGGTTTAACACCAATCCTGCCTAATAGGATAGTGGTGGCTATGGTTGTTAAAGAGCCAAAGACACCAAAATGTGTGGGTGCTGAATTGGGTTCAGACCCATACGACTATATAAGCTATTGAGCTTGGATTGAAAATATTAATTATATTTTCGATTTCATTCTCATAGTTTAGTAGTTAAATATAGTTAAAAGGTGGCTGCTGGAGGGTTGCATTAGATCCTAAGATCTAGGTGCAGTGCTCTCAGATCCAAGGCTCCTCACTGATGAAGGCCACAAGCCAGAAACTAGTCTGGGGATATTGGATGAGTAGGCACTAGATAGGGATTTTATGCACATGCCTTCTGGCATCCATTGACTGCTCTTGTTAGCACAAAATGGCACTACTATATGGAGAGTTTTGTTTTATTTTGAATTGTTTAAAATAGAAATTAGTAATTTTAATATCTATTGGATAACATTTACAGTATATGCTATATGTTAAATGCTTACATTTATAGTAATCAACCAAAAAAAAAAAAAACATTTCTATAAACTTTCATTCCATACTTTCTTCCTTTGCTTATTTCCAATATGTTATAATACTTAGCAATTAAAAAAATTTCTTTTTTTTTTCTTCTGTTGATTTAAACTATAAAAATGTTAATAATAAAAGTCAATTTAAATAAATAGTTGTTTTAAATTAAAATAAATATTTTAATTTTAAAATCATTCATATATATATATAATGATTTTTTAAGTTGACTAAAACCATTAATCAAGGCGTCAAATATAGAGATAACCTTAGGTCAAGTCATATCTTAGCAACTAAACACAAAGGAAATAAAAATAGAAATTATATAATTATTAATTATAATAATTTCAACAATAATCAAATATGAAATCATGAAAATCAAATAGTATATTTAACACATGCTACCGGAAGTTGATTCTACTATAAAAGCTGGATCAAATAATTTCAAAATTAATTCTATTTTTTGCCAATGAACTAGCCACTATGCAAAGTTGTTTTGCTGTGTTCGAATTCCGAACATATTAAAGATGGATCAATAGTTTGAACAAATTTTCTTATTGATAAAATTTTTATTAGAATATAATTCTAATCTCACTCAATAAAAAAGTAAATAAATTATTCTTAATATCATTAATTATAATTTCAAAACGAAATTCGTCAAAAAACATTTATATATTTAAACTGAATTATTTTAAGAAGTTAATAAGTATAGAAAATGCACCATGAGTAAAAACCATTTCCCATAGGATCATTTGCTATTCCCATCAAAATGCCTAAAATATATGCATACTTCATCTATATAATTTAAAATGAAACTTTAATCGATAGCAAAATAATTTGTGAAAAAGAGGTCAACATTATGTGAGAGGAAGAATTCTGGACAATGGACTATTCTAGCTGCCTCATCGATGGTTGATGACAGAAGAATAATGAACTTTATCCTTAATGAACATTATTAATCTCATTATGGAAAGTAATAGGACAATACCATCAAACTTTAAGATCAATTATAGCAGTGTTTCCCAACCTGTGGTACGCGAGTTGCTGGTTGGTGGTACACGAAAAATAATCAATAATGGCGGACATAAAAAATAAAAAAAATAAAATCATAAAAATATCATAGAAACGTTTTTTCCTATAATTCATAAAAATTATTTTAATGAATAATATTATACAGTAAAGTTGTTAATATGTACAGTCGATGATCGAAAATCCAGCAATTGATATCGTTTTTTTTTTTTTTTTGGAGTGCACTTTTAAATTTAGCCGTTAGCCACCAGTAACTTGAGATGTCGCCGCCACTGTTGTGATAGTGCTGCACTCTCATTCACTTCACCGCATGGCTTACAAGTGACAGGTTATTGTTTGTGATTGTATCGTCTTTGTTTATTAAAATTCATTGATCCCTATATAACCTACTTATTCGAACTTAGACAAGAAGCACAGGTTTTTTTTAAGACAATCCTTTTGATCTCTCTTCGAAATTGTATGATTTTGATTGGCTTCAGGTGCTTGCATATTTATCTGATATTTTTTGCAAATAAATGAACTTAAATTTGACACTTCAGAATAACTCGATAACGATCTTTAATGTTAATGATAAAATTGAAAGTATGATTATGAAATTAGATTTTTGGAAACAGTGAATTGAAAACAATCAACCGGAAAAATTCGAAACTCTACATATTTTTTTGTTTGAAAATAAGGTTAGTCTGTCTCAAGATATACAGAAAATATAATAGCACATTTAACAGGATTAAAATTGTCTTTCATGGAATATTTTCCGAAACCCGAAAACACAAATGATAAGTGGACTTCAAACCCCTTCTATGAAGAAAATTTAGAAAAAGCTACATCATTATCAATAAAAGAGAAAAAAAATTTAATAGAATTATTGACGCAATCTAATTAATTTTGGTTGAACATTAAAAAATATGAACAGTTTTCTGAGAAAGCTCTTAAATTATTATTATCATTTACTAGTATGGAATTAGTAGAAGGAGCTTTTTCTTCATTTATATATATATATATTTAAAAAGTATTGAAACAGATTGAATGCAGCTGTAGACTTAAGGGTATATCTTGCATCTTCTGAACCAAATTTCAAAAAATTATGTTCTTCGAAACAAGCACAAGGATCTCATTAAATTTATTTTATAAAAACATTTGATTATGATAAAAAAAATATATTAATTGGGTTTTTATAATTTTGTGTTTTTATTAAAACCATTTATTAGTAAATGAAATATGACAAAATAGTAGATAAATATGATACTTTGAACAAACACATACATATATGTTACAGTTAGTTTATAATTTCAGTGAGTTTATAATCCAGCATGACGTTTAGGCATGTTACAATGTAATTTGTCTCATTATCTGATGTGAATACATGGTCACCCTATAATATGTATAATGCAAATAAAATAACACACTCGCAATAACAAATTTCACAAAATACAAGTCCTCTAACAAAGAACAGTGAAGACAATGATAACTGCCAAATAGTAGGTTTCTTCCACTGTTTTATCCTCTAGCTAGATACCAATATAGCAATCAATAATTTAGACAGTTAACTGAATTTTCTATCTGACCAAAAAAAATTCAAAACATGCTTGCTAATTTAAAAACATTTTCAAATTTTATTTGACTTGGATTCAAATTCCAGGTCATAGGCAGGGCAAATAGATGTCCTGCCACAAGATCTATTATAAATTATATGCGAGGAACAAATTGTAAAATAAGCGAGTTGTAGTTGAACTTTAGACAAACTTACATAAGTAAAGCTAAAACAAAAATTCAGATTAAAGACATATTAGAATGTTTCAAATTATTTTGTAAAAATTTCAGGCTAATTATTATAATTAATAGGCTAAAACTGGAAATTGTAAAAATAACTTAATTAGAACAGAAAGCAATGTTTGAGTATTTGAATTGAGTAGCATTTAATATTTTTATCAGTTTTTTTTTTTTAATTTCTCAGTAACCAATTACTGATTTTCTTTTCATTTTAAACTTCTTGTTATTATCATTTAAGATTTAAATAAAAGTTTTTATAAAAAAAAATCATTGAATGAAAAAAAGACATCATGGATTAATTTTCTGCAAAATTTAACCTAATATTTTTAATTTTGTAATTCCTAGTTGTGTCAGTAAAAAAAAAAATATTAAAAATTCAATTGCCCTAGAATACCTGTGCCCAATTTATTTAATGTTTATGTTCAGAGAGGGAAAAAAATTTTTTGGATAGTTTTATTATATCGATATCATTACAAAAAGATACTTTTCTTCTGGAAACTTTATGCACATGTCAGGAGGAATAGTAAACATTGGCTCATTATTGAAAATAATAGCCTCAAATGATTATTTTATGAGTTATGTTATATTTAGAAGTCACAATATATAAAAAAAGTTGTGAAATAAACACATGAACTTGTGTTCCAAGATTAAAATGAAAGTTCCATTTAAAAATAGATCCTATTGCAAAAATATTTGATGTTCATTCTTTAGAAGAAATTACTGCAATTGCTAAATTTCAGCAGCTATTGTGCACTAAACATATCAATATGAATTCTCAAGGTTGTCATGTTAGTAAGGTATGAAATTATCTTAAGAAATTATTATGGATATGAAGCTTTTCTACAAAAAAAAAATCCAATTTAATTCTCTGACAATGATTTTATTAAAAAGAAAACGATGTGGCAATCTTTACTTGGCAGAATAATAAATTGAACCTGGAATATCATAAAAAATATAAAAAATTAAACAAAGGATTCTACAACAAATAAGAAGGCTTAAGCATGATAGGTGTATTAAAACTGCAAAGGAAATTCTGTTGATGTGATCATTTTATATATATATTTTAATACACTGAAAGTTATGACCAAAAAAGCAATATCTATGAATGCATGCCATTCTTTTATATGATGATAAAATTTCAAATAAATATAATGATATTTTGATTATCAATAAATATTAATATAAAAATTCTATGATGTCAAATTTTTATTGATACATCCATTTAAATTTGGACAAGATTATCCAGCTTAGTGAAATTAAATAATTCACTGTAATCTTAAAAATGGAAAGACTGTAGGATCTGATGAAATACTAGGAGAAATTTTAAATTATAGTAATAAAAATAGTATCTTTCAAACTAATGGAGTTTTTAGGAATATGATTCCTTGAAGTTGTGCCACCTAATCTTAAGGAAGTTAATGCTATTAGTTTAAAAATAAAGGAGATAGAAAAGTCAGTAATTACTGTGGAATATTATTATTATTATCCAATACAGCAAAAATACATTCACATACTTCATTGAATAAACAGCTTCCAATCACATATAGTTTTTTTTAAAAAAGTATGATTTTATAGAATCAATAATATGCTCTATGAATAGTTTTTATTGGCAAACAAATACAAAAAAAGTATTGTAAGTAAAAGAGCAATTTATACATTGTTTTTATTGACTTAATCAAACATTTATTTTAATTAATTGGTTGCCCACCAAAATTTATTTTAAAGAGTTTATACATAATGGAAAGAAAACATTACTACAGCCGATGAAAAATATGAGCATTTGGAATACAGCTAGATTTTAAACTCCAATTTTGTTTTCTATTTTTGTGATATGAGGTCATGAAGCAAATATCAAAATCTGATAAATGTTTGATAGTAAAGTTTTAAATTTCAACCAATCTAAAGCAAAAATGAAAACTTCATTTTATTGACTTCTAGATTTAAGTAAGATGAAGATTGTGAATTTTTGCCAATTCAAGAGATAATTTATAGAATGTATCTTAGTGTTTTGAATATAACCAATGAAGATTTTGTTTTGGTAATTAATGCTTAACAAGGTTGTAATGCCAGAAAAATCAACTTGAGAATATGAATCAATTTAAATAACTTGACAGATTTTTTAGATAGTAAGTTTGGATTTTAAGATACAACATAGATGTCAATATGCTGCTATTTCAGAGAACAAGTTAAAAAACAAGGTGTTTCACTATGATAATATAACTACAACTAAATTAAGGCAAAACTCTCCATACAGTAGTGCCATACTGTGCCAACCAGAGTAATCAATGGATGTCAGAAGGCTTGTGCATAAAATCCCTATCTAGTGCCTACTCATCCAATATCCCCAGACTAGTTTCTGGCTTGTGGCCATCATCAGTGAGGAGCCTTGGACCTGAGAGCACTGCACCTAGATCTTAGGATCTAATGCAATCCTCCAGCAGCCACCTTTTAACTCTACTTTACTACAAAACCATGAGAATGAAATTGAAAACACAATAATATTTTCAATCTAAGCTCAATAGCTTATATAGTCATATGGGTCTGAACTCAATTCAGCACCCATACATTTTTTAAACAACCATAGCCACCACTATCCTATTAGGCAGGATTGGTTTTAAACCACTAAATATCACATGACCAACATCTCATACTAGCACCTAATTTTTGTAAACAAAGGCAAAACTCTCCATACAGTAGTGCCACCCTGTGCCAACCAGAGTAACCAATGGATGCCAGAAGGCTTGTGCATAAAATCCCTATCTAGTGCCTACTCATCCAGTATCCCCAGACTAGTTTCTGGCTTGTGGCCATCATCAATGAGGAGCCTTGGATCTGAGAGCACTGCACCTAGATCTGGGGATATTGGATGAGTAGGCATTAGATAGGGATTTTATGCACAAGCCTTCTGGCATCCATTGATTACTCTGGTTGGCACTACTGTATGGAAAGTTTTGCCTCTGTTTACAACAATTATGTGCTAGTATGAGATGTTGATCATATGATGTTTAGTGGTTTAAAACCAATCCTGTCTAATAGGATAGTGGTGGCTATGGTTGTTTAAGAACCAAAGACACCAAAATGTATGGGTGCTGAATTGAGTTCAGACCCATATGACTATATAAGTTATTGAGGTTAGATTAAAAATATTATTGTGTTTTCCAATTTCATTCTCATGGTTTAAAAGATAGCTGCTGGAGGATTGCATTAGATCCTAAGATCTAGGTGCAGTGCTCTCAGATCTAAGGCTCCTCACTGATGATGGCCACAAGCCAGAAACTAGTCTGGGGATATTGGATGAGTAGGCACTAGATAGGGATTTTATGCACAAGCCCCTGTCATCCAATGATTACTCTGGTTGGCTTAGGGTGGCACTACTGTATGGAGAGTTTTGCCTTTGTTTACAACAATTATGTGCTAGTATGAGATATTGATCATGTGATGTTTAGTGGTTAACAACTAAATTAGTTAGTTGGCTCAAAACTAAGACTCTATATCAATGTAACATAAAAGAATTTTAAAAAATTCTACTTAAGGCTACTTCATAACATTCTAAAAATGTGAAGTTAAATCATAAGACCAACCAGACTGTCCCTCAGTTTGAGGGATATGATACTATATAGTGTACTACTATAAAGCAATACTTTATTGGATAGGACATATGAAGCAAATGAAAGATAACAGACAACCTGAAAAGATATTTTAGATCAACAAGAGCATAGTTTTTGTTAAAGAGGCAGATTCCATTTACATTGTAAAGATTATCTTCAAAGAGATGCAATTAAGAGATACATTAAAGCAAGATATTAAAGCCTTTGCAAAGCAAAGTTCTCTCAAAAATAAAAAGGCAGCAACACAAGATGTCAAAAAAAAACAAAACAGATTACAACTCTAATAATTGCAAACTTTTATTCTTAGAATGACCATATTTGCTTATAAGTGCTGCAGCTAAAGATAATATAAGAATATAGTGAGATGAAACGATAAGAGATAACTATATATGATGCATGAGAGGAAAATCATTTATGTTAATATTATTAGACAATCACCAGGCTTTAGACCAGTTTTAACAAGAAGTATTATGAAAATTAAGCAATTAAGTACAAGTCACAGAGTAAATTGGCCTATAAAATATTTTATCATAGACAATTACCTTTTTTTAATTGCCTCATTACACTACAGTCTTGGAAAAATCCAATTTCAGCTGATTTGTAAACTAATTATAGGATTATTCGAAAAAAAATATCTTAAATCTTCTGGATAAAGGTGATGACAGAGAAATAATAAAGATAGTCAATTTTTCTATTAATTATTAGCTGTTAAAATTTGCAATGTCTTTAATTATAAATTAAATCTTAAAAAAAAAAAAAAAAATTCCTGTTAATGTTTTCAATTAAATCTCCGAAATATTTCTATCTCTAAATTTAAATAAGATGTAAATAGTTTTTGCTTTTCTGTATAAGAGTATTGTACAATTATTTAAGATAAACTAATATATATTTAATAATAATAATTAAAAAACTCTTACCACACTGAACATTCTAATACTTTCTGTAAATTTTGCAAAGTGTCTTGAACTGTAATCAAAGATACTACATCCTCCATAATACAGAATCACTTTCAACTGAAAAAAGAAAGATAAAATTATGATATATATATATGTAATCATATGTAAATTATTAAAACTTATTGAAACTTATGCTAAACCTTGGATCAAACCTGATATCATCAGTTGGTCAGGAAACTAGGTGAAATCACATCAAACCTAATAACTCAGTTTTTATTAAACTATGAACGTGAATTTTAGCAGTAATTTAACTAAAATCCCATTTGTATAGGCTTAATCTTAATCCAAATCATTTTAAAATAATCTATCCTTCAAAAAAATATTTTAAATGTGTACATATTAAGTAAATATCACAAAAATATGTAATCTATTAACATTATTTATTTACAAATTTATAGTCTTACAGTGACATTTGGTAAAAGATCAACATAACTCTTGCATGATTTGTTTCTATCAAACAAATCTAATGTCATCAATAAGATATCAGGTTTGATTGAGAGAAATATGTATCCTGCAAAAGGTTAGTTAATTTTTCATCAAACATCATGTAAGTTTCTATGAATTTCTAAAGAACATAAATGACATTAATAGAGCATATATTTATGTAGAATTTAATTCATTATGTATACACTATTAAAAGCCAGTCAGCATTTAGACAATCCCAATATCAATAACAATTTCAAACTGTTGTCAAAGAAACCTTCTTTTAACAATAAAGGTGGAATCTTATATATATACAGTCATTAAATAACCAAAGCATAGCAAAGATTTTCCCTACAGATTTCCATTTCCTATAAGACCAAGGTAAGAGGCAGCATTATTATTCAGATCTACCAAATATCAAGTAATGAAAGGTTTAATGTTTTTCCATTCCTGTTTTATCTTCTAACTAAAAGCTAGATATCCTTTACTGATCAATATTGGATGGGTAAATCTGAATTGTTTTTTTATTCATTTTGGATTTGAATCCCATATGATGGACATAGCTGTCAGGTGTGTTAATACTATATAAAGCCCATCATATATAAGAATACACAATTAATATTATTGATGAGATGAATTATATATTTATATTTTGGTGTAGAATCATTTACTTTATAATTCCAATATTGGTTATTATTACAAAATATATAATTTAGTCTTATCACCGTATTTCTTCACTATTTCATAAAATGTTATTGGTTTATGTATTTCATAAAATTTATTATACAAAATGAACTTATTTAAGCAATAATGATCATAATAATATTACTTTTTTGTATGTCCTCTAGAAGTATTTCATTACTAAATTAAAATAAAATAAAATATAAATCCATAAAAAATTATGTTAAATGTCTTCTTTTTTCAAAAAAATAGTAAACACAATATTTGTCTAAAGAATAATTTAAGTCCATGATTCATGAAATGACATTCACTTTCGTTATTTCAATTTTTTGTCTTAGGATAAAAATATAACAATCAATTGTGAAATAATCTATTGTAACGCAAAAAAAAAAAAAAAAGACTTCCCAATATTCCTTTTGTAAAAAAACCTTGCAAAAAAAAAAAAAAAAATCATTGAAATAGTCAAATAGCAGATGATGGCAATTTAAAGTTTTCCCATTTTATTTTATTCTAAAGTTAAGAATAGCATTCAACAATTAAATAATAAGCTAAACTGGCTACTTCTCAGGAGTTCAAAAGAAATTTGAATGCTCAAAGTGCAGAACTGGAATCAATCTAATGATCTTATGCTCGAGTTGATACTATAACTGCACTAAACCATAAAGAGCAAAATAACTATTGACTGGCAATCTGAAAGAAAAATTCTATATGTATAACTTAGTGTTTCTATCAAATTTAAAAACAACAGGGAGCTTTTGTTTTTTATGGCCCCTTAAAACCCATTACTTTTTGGTGAAGTTTTCACTTTATAAATAAATAAAAAAAATTTCATAATTTATTATTGTTTTGATATTACATATAGCATACTAAAATAAGCAGTTTGAAATTGATTTCAGAATTATTACACTTGAATCATTAGTCCTCCAATTAGGGGTATTTGATAATTTTACTATTATATTTACTTAGGTTCGCATGTTTAAGGTAGATGATCTGTAAGCTTACAGTATTACAATGGCGATAGTCCTAAGGAGAATTATTGGTCTGGAAGATAATGAAAGATTCCATAACATTTCCATAGATGATAATTCATCCTAGAGGTTAGGTAGGTCATTCTAAAATTGAGTGCACGAAAGTTCTTGCTGTTTGGAATTCCGTGATCATTTCATTTGCTTGAAACAGAAAGTTGAAATCTTCATAGATAAAGGTCAGACAGATCACAAAATAGCTGTACACTGGGCCGGTTTAACGAATCCCCACGATTCTTTTACCCCAGCAATTTGATGGAGCCCATTCTTATAAAATTTTATTAATTAATAAAATCACTTCTAAAAATTTACTTTCCGCGCTTCTTTCTCTATAATGGTCACTTTTCCGAATCACTACAAAATCAAAAAAAAAAAAAATAGTTCTTTTCTTTTATCTCTCTTTCACCTCACTTTTTTTGTCTATCCATACTCCGATGATCATTATCTCAGGAATGCTTTTAGCATGATCAGGTTTTTATTGTCCCAAAATAATTAGTGGCCAATACTTGGAATTCTGACGACAAGTGTAATTAACAGAAATTGCCCATGGCACAACTTGCAACTCATTTTATTACTCTCCAGCCTTATATATTTAATTTGCTTTCGTTAAGAAACATGCATTACTAATGACATTATTTCAATAACTATAATTTACAGTGATAAACAACAAAATATATAAAACAAAAATATAAAACTACAGCTCCGCACATAACCACTCTTCTTCATCTTCACATACAAATCTGTTAGTAATTAATTCTACACAACATGTGTAATAAATATATATGTATATGTTCATGCCTTTAAATGGTTAATGTATTTCACTCACTCTTTTGTAACAGGGTTCGAATATATATCTATAAATTTTCTCGCATCTATTAATTTAATCCATAATAACAACCACAATAAACACTCTTTTGTAATCATTATTGCCTTTTACTTTCTTTAGTACCCGTATTTGAATCCAGCTACTGTTACAGTAATATAGAGAAAAGTATAATGGCTGAGTTTATAAAGAATAAAGGAATTATAGAATATTATAGGTATGTGGATAAGTATTGACAAGGTTTTTAATGAATTGAATAATATTAAATATAAAATTAGGTTTATAGTGGAGAAAGAGATAAATGGATTAAATTATTTAAATATTTTTGTGAAAAGAGGAATGAAATAGTGGTAAAGCATTATATTAGATAAAAAAACTTAAAGGTTTAATTGATCCAAAGTCATATCAATCATGGTGTCAAAAAGTAGGGGTTTTAAAGAGATTTAAGTTAAAAAATGATAAACTTACATTAGATAAAAAAGAGGCATATGAGCAAAAATTAGTAGAGAATGATTATGTTAAAATAGAATATAAAAGAAAGATAATTAAAAATATTTTTAGAAATAAAAATGTAAATGGTAGAAATAAGTATGATAAGAATAAATATAAAGATTGTAAGTGAATGTTTACTCCATATTCAAGGGAAGTATATAAAAAGTTAGTAAGAGAAATTACCAGATAATGCAAGAATAGGCTACGAAAATACTAAGTCTTTGGGTAGATGATTATATAATACAAATAGGATAAATGATATTAACAGTAAGATAGGGATGGTTTATTAAATTGAATGTGTAAATTGTAATAAGGTATATATAGAACAGACAGGAAGAACTATAAGTGATGAGGGAAGGAACATAATAGAGTAATTAATAAGAGATATTAGGTCAGGACCATATATACATTACTTAGATACTGACCATAAAATAGAGTGTGAGAAGAATATTAGAATTATAAAATGTTAAAGATTATCGAAAAGGAATATGTTATGAAACTATACATTCAGAAAAATTTGGATGTGGTAATATAGTTAAAGATCCAGAAAAATTAGGTGGAAAATGGGCATTATTAGATAATTGAAAGATTTAAAAATTATGGCAGAAATGTGAATGATAGTTTATAGGGGGGTGGGGGGTGGAATATTTATTTATATAGGTATATAAAAATATATGTATATGTATTTTTATTTTGTCATTTATTTACATATTTATATGTATAATGTTAATTATATTGTTGAAGGTAAAATAATGTCCAATAAGTCATGTGATGTATAAAACTATATCTTGAAAAAGACTCAATACGAGATGAAAGCTGGGTTGATAATTAAACAATTGTAAATATAATGAATTGTTTATTTCAATATTATTTAGAATGATTATTATATTAAGCAATATATCTATAACAACATTGTGGACAAATAATTTGTATATTGAATATTTGACCATTGATATATATATATAATTGCTTTTTTATATTTTTTGGGTTATTTCATTATTAAATATTTTACATTTGTTTTTATTTCATTTGTATATCATAAAATAATTATGTCATTTATAAAATATAGCTTTGTATTTTAATGCAAAATGTATAAATAGAAATTTCCTCATATATTTTTCTGCTATAAAACAGTACAAATTGTGATCCATGCTAAAACTTTTGACTTGCTTTCAATATTTTCTTTTATATTTGAAAATGATGTTAGAATAAAATATTCTAAACAATTATACAAGAACTTTTATATCTATTTTTATTTATTTTGCATTTTTCAATAGCTAAATTTATTGCATCATCCTCGTTAATATTTATATATCAACTATTGATGTCAAATTGCAAAATAAAAATTTATGTATTTTTTTACTATTACTATTTTTTATTAATTCATTTATTTATATAAGTTAAATACAAGTCAAAATATATTTAAACAAATGCAAATGTCATTCTCCTGCTAAGCTCTAATTGTGCCTTTATGTAGGAGAAAATTTTCAAAACAATTTACATAGCTTTTTTGATAAGTATAATATAAAATATGCTATTAATGTATTAATCATATATAATAAAAATATTGACAAAGTTAATATTTTTCCTTTTCCTCCTCTTTAATATCTTTTAATTTGATTTTTTATTTCCCTAAAATGTTGCAAACTTTTTAATGTAATAGGTAAATTATTGAATAATTTAGGAACAAAGAGATTTCTTATTTTAGTTATATATTTATTACAATACTTTGAAACTATTTATATATATTTGTTTTTCTAAGACATATTTCAAACTGTTTCATATAAGATTTTTTGAAAGTACAATCAACATTTTTTTCTCTACAATTATATGTTCAAGAAGTTCATTGAATAAAATATTTTTGTATTCATTTTTTTCTTTTTTTACATATAATTTTCTTCTATTGGATCAATTATTCTATTTTGCAGTAATGCTAATCTAAAAATTTGCAAAATCATTGTATTGTTCTATATCTCAATAAAGATTTACATATAACAATAAGTTTAATATATATATAAATATTTTATTTTGTAGAACATTGTTATAAAAAATATCTAAACTTATTAAATAATATATAAATATGATCTGTCTAAGACATTTTTTCATTTAATATCATTCCAAGATACTTAATATATTTTATTTGTTCTAGATTTATATTATTTATTATCATTACACATATACAATTATATGAATCATCAAAAATGGAAATAAATTGAATCCATTATGCTATTTTTTCATATATTTAAATAATCACATAATATGATATAAACTAGCAGTATATAACAACAGTAATTGTATATATATTAATAAAAATAGAAATTTTTTTAGCAAAGACTTTTTGCCCTTATCAATGTGATGTAAATTATTTTAAAGCTTCAATTTACATTACATACTATAATGGGATGGATAGATAAAAGAGTGGTCCTGGTGGCAATCTGGGGTGATGGAAAATCATCATCAACCCCAGTTTAAAATTTAAATATAAAATTTACAATAATGATGTTAATATCAAAAAATATATAACAATGTTTATCAATTAGAAGAGGCATGAGATCATGATATCTCGTGAGATCTGCCAGTCACTTTTTAGAACTATAATCAAGTATACATATATTGCAATGGTTAAGTTTGTATAATTAGTCAACAAGACCCAAAGACCAAGCAAGGTTCTCGACCAGCAGATATAGGTTGCTCCCGCGTCCTTGGTTTAAACCACTACCAAGCTTTCCTGGTCTCAACCACCTAATAACAGTCTTGATGTCACACAGTTTCTCTTCCTCTACATAGACTCCACATAACTCAGGATTCAAACTTGGTTCTCTTTCTCGGGTTCTTTGCGGCACATCACACAATCCAGGGTAGCACACGTTCGTCTTACATTAATTTATTTATCTGAGATTTATTACATGCTTTGAGGGTTCAGTGGTTTTGAACATGATTCATCAAAATACATTATACGAAATATGGATAATCAACATGTTAGTAAAGACTATGTACGCATTACATAGGTGGATAAACAATAACTAATTTGGCTCACAAATTTACATTAACAATAATAAAGTTTAGTACAAATGGGTAGTTAGAGAGTGGCTTACATGATATAGTAATAATGATCTGCTGGCCTTTACATAATATTCAAGCTAATGATGGCTTATTTCTTCTATTGAAGTTCCCATTCTAGATGTAACACACATATCACTAAGTAAATATTGATTTATTAAGGAAAAGTTTGAGGGCGGGTTTGATGTCAGGTTACCTGGGTTTGCTAACAAGTGTAGGCAAAGACAATGATACATAATAATAATAATGCGATACTGCCTAAATGAGTGAGACAATGGTACATTAGATGACAAAGATCGACTCTGGCGATCGTATGGTGAAGTTCATTGCTGTTAAGTGTATGTCCCGGGCTGTAGAGGTATATCTGCTTCTAACCATGGGCACATACTAAAGGAGAGTGCTAAGTAGTGCATAAATCCAGGATTTGGGGTCGCAAGAAGCCAGACTTGGCTAATCTATAGATTATGAATGGGCACATCAAGTCTGGCCTGCCCTCATGCAGTTTGTCCATACGGATGCATGAACCATAAGGAATATATATATAAAATTTAATAATAAAGACCAATGTTACCCAGTAGGCAGGAACACACATATAAGAGATAAACAACTGATTTATTGAGCCATCTGCATACATAATTACTATATGAAACTTATTTATATATATAACTGTGAGCACTCCCAGTTAATAATGAGCGAGCATTTGGAAACATAAACCCGCTATAATTATTCAAGTACATTTAAACTGCAATAATTAATAATAATAATATTTTAAGGCAGGAGATTAATAATTCATGAATAGACTGACAAATTTTTATACATGGACAGTGGTTGTAGTAATATAGACGTTATATTGATTTGACTTTATAATAATTACACTTGCTAAATTATAAATAAATGTAAGACCATATTTCTTTCAGAAGATACATTGTATATATCATTATTAAAAGAGAAATATTCATTTAGCAGGGAGCAATGTAATAATCTAATTAGAACCAATGACTTATTTATTTTTTAAATATTCTTAATAACAATTCCAACTGCATCTAAGTTATAAATTATAGACACCTGATAGATAAGCTATATGAACATTTTAAC
This sequence comes from Epiperipatus broadwayi, assembly GCA_028023455.1. Lineage (NCBI taxonomy): Eukaryota > Metazoa > Onychophora > Udeonychophora > Euonychophora > Peripatidae > Epiperipatus > Epiperipatus broadwayi. The sequence goes on along the minus strand of JAQFVV010006460.1, from coordinate 868,711 downwards.
AAATAATTAGATAACTATGCTCACCATTCCTTCTTAAAGTCAACATAATTCGAAGAACTAACATATGTATTTAGTTTGATACGATGGTGGGGGGTATTAAAGATATTTTCATTTAAAATACTTAATGCACATTAGTCTATTTTTTATCATTTCAATTTTTAGATTTGGCATCGTTTTGATTCGCTCCGTCCCTTGAGACCTTGAGAATCAAAAAGAGCAAACAACATATTAATGATTTAAAATTTAATTCCCCCCATCATTCAAGGTAATACGTAAGCACATAAACTAAAATAATCAAGCCAGCAGATTTACATTTTTAAAACAAATAAAAAACGTTCCATATTAATAAGATTAAGACTAGTTAAGAAATATTATAAGTTAAGTTACAGAATTTTAAATATATAGATTAAACATTTTACTGGAACTTCTTAGAGACTTCTTTCCATATAGAGGGATGGATGACTCAGCATACTATGCTTGCATACAGGCGGCAGCTGTGGATGGATATTCTTTCATTTCAAAATGGAACTCTGGATGTCAGACTTCCCATGATGACCAAAATAGCAGATGCCTGACTACTCACACATTCTAGCAGGTATGTTAGACATTTGTAGATAATAATGTGGAGTTCAGCGGGTGATGTATAATACACACGCTATTTTAAATCTGTCTGAATATATAAACTTTATTCTAGGATTCTGTTTGTCTCGCTCCAAGAATAAAAGTCAATTTTTAATTTTATTAGATTTATCTTTTATGTTTATTAGACTTCTCACATGACTTATATAGACTTCTCTTTAAAGAATATCTATCTTTAAAGACTCTTCCTTTTGCCTGAGGCTTATTCGCTGGTGTAATGGTTTTTAAATTTAATTTTAGATCTTAACTTTCTGTTCCATTAGTAATTGCATTCTTGCATACTTTCTGCTGCCAGTTTAGTTTCCTGTGCATTGTATTTTTATTTTCACGATAATACTTTGCGATGTTTACAGACTGTAGAGGTAATAAAGTGTTAACTATTTCTGAATAGCTAAGAAAGTACAACATTTACTTTGCCTTGCTTAATGGATTACAATCACACTCCCATTGTTTTATAAGTTATAAGATTTCTTTACTTTATTTCCCTGGCATTACTAAATTCTGTAGCTAAAATTTATTTCAATCCGCTTTTCTTTTAACAAATACTTTTCGTGAATTAAAATATGTGGCTTGATTGAAATACATAACTTTCTTAACCCTTTTTCTATTACAATCATACACATCTATTTCTAAATAAATTATTTATACACTGGGAGATAAGTCGAATTTAGTAAGACATGAAGCAATTATTTTTCTGAAGGTTTGTGATGATGGTGTTCTAGTTGTATTTTTATATTGGACTATTTCCATCATCTAATATATGTACTGAATGTCTTTAGAAAAAAATAACTTTATTTAAATATTCCAAATACATTCAACTGTTAGTAATAGCAAATTTCAAGAGGTATTAGTCTCCCCTCTTTTTCAGGTGTTGCTGGCCTGATCAGTGACAGTACTAACATGGGTCTCAAAACATTGGGCATTTAGTGACCTGTTTGATAGCTATTACTAACAATTGAATCTATATGGAATATTACTTTTTCTAAAGACATTCAGTACATATATTAGATGATGGAAATAGTCCAATAAAAATTACAATGAAGCAAGTATATCTGCTTACAGATATACATCGCTTCAATATCAACTAGCATTATAAAAAATATAAGTAAATGTAAGTAATACTCAAAGTAACCATTCACCATCATGAATGATCAACAATAAAATAAATCAGAATAAAATCAACACTCGATTTAAGTGAAAGTAATACTCAAAGTAACCATTCACCATCATGAATGATTAACAATAAAATAAATCAGAATAAAATCAACACTCAATCTAAGTGAAAGTAATACTCAAAGTAACCATTTATCATTTATGAATGATCAACAATAAAATAAATCAGAGTAAAATCAACAGCCCATCTTGTGACTGGATCGTCTGTAGACCAGGCTAATTATTGAGCCTTTGCCAGCTTGGGCAATTATGGATATATCACTTAAGTGCTAATCCATTAGAATACATAATCATAAAAGCAATAATGCTGGAATATTAAAACATGCTGATCATCATCAATGCTCTGGCTTAGTAACATTAATGTACTGGCCATCTATAAACTTTATTTCTAATACACTAAATAAAATGTAGTGCAGGGACTTAAGAATATATTCTGCGCCAAAAAGGATCCTTGTCAACTGAATGCCCCTAAAGCACTAAATACACCCCCATTTATATATTCAGCACATGCTTGAATCTAGCTCAGACAATACAAGCTTTATTAATGTTATATTGACCAAGACATAATGATGCAATACAATTTTTAATAATTGAAAACAAGTTTATTAACAATAAAAAAATGATAGTAAGGTTTCTAGAATATGGTTTCAAAGCCTAAGCCTTCTGATTTTGATTAACATGCAATAAAAAAATTATCATATTGTGATTTATATATATGTGATTTACAATATTCAAGTTATTACATTATAATTTACATTATTAATATACAAAATTTAAGTTACTATATGGTGGTTTACATGTAAGTTCCACTAGGTTTACCTAAAACTCATTCAGCACACAGGCATGTGGCTTGATATAAAATGGACATGTTTGAATTGACATTTAATAAAATAAATTATTAAAATTTACATGTGTCTTTTTCAAAACAAAGCAAAACTCTCCATACAGTAGTGCCATCTTGTGCTAACAAGAACAAACAATGGATGCCGCTTGTGCATAAAATCCCTATCTAGTGCCTACTCATCCATTATCCCCAGACTAGTTTCTGGCTTGTGGCCTTCATCAGTGAGGAGCTTTGGATCTGAGAGGACTGCATCTAGATCTTAGGATCTAATGCAACCCTCCAGCATCCACCTTTTAACTCTATTTAACTACAGACCTATGAGAAAGATATTGAAAACACAATTAATATCTTCAATCCAAGCTCAATAGCTTATAGTCATATGGGTCTGAACTCAATTCAGCACCCATACATTCTGGTGTCTTTGGCTCTTTAACAACCATAGCCACCACTATCCTATTAGGCAGGATTGGTGTTAAACCACTAAACATCACATGATCACTATCTTATACTAGCACATAACTGTTATTAAACAATTCAAAACAAAGCAAAACTCTCCATACAGTAGTGCCATTTTGTGCTAACAAGAGCAATCAATGGATGCCAGAAGGCTTGTGCATAAAATCCCTGTCTAGTGCCTACTCATCCAATATCTCCAGACTAGTTTCTGACTTGTGGCCTTCATCAGTGAGGAGCCTTGGATTGAGAGCACTGCACCTAGATCTTAGGATCTAATGCAACCATTCAGCACCCCACCTTTTAACTCTATTTAACTACAAAACTATGAGAATGAAATTGAAAACACACAAAATTTTCAATCCAAGCTCAATAGCTTATATAGTCATATGGGTCTGAACTCAATTCAGCACCCATTCATTTTGGTGTCTTTGGCTCTTTAACAACCATAGCCACCACTATCCTATTAGGCAGGAGTGGTGTTAAACCACTAAATATCACATGATCACTATCTCATACTAGCACATAATTATTAAACAATTCAAAACAAAGCAAAATTCTCCATGCAGTAGTGTCATCTTGTGTTAACAAGAGCAATCAATGGATGCCAGAAGGCTTGTGCATAAAATCCCTTAGTGCCTATTCATCCAATATCCCCAGACTAGTTTCTGGCTTGTGGCCTTCATCAGTGAGGAACCTTGGATCTGAGAGCACTGCACCTAGATCTTAGGATCTAATGCAACCCTCCAGCACCCACCTTTTAATTCTATTTAACTACAAAACTATGAGAATAAAATTGGAAAACACAATTAATATTTTCAATCCAAGCTCAATAGCTTATATAGTCATATGGATCTGAACTCAATTCAGTACCCATACATTTTGGTGTCTTTGGCTCTTTAACAACATAGCCACTACTGTATGGAGAGTTTTGCTTTGTTTTGAATTGTTTAATAACAATTATGTGCTAGTATGAGATAGTGATCATGGGATGTTTAGTAGTTTAACACCAATCCTGCCTAATAGAATAGTGGTGGCTATGGTTGTTAAAGAGCCAAAGACAATGGGTGCTGAATTGAGTTCAGACCCATATAAGCTATTGAGCTTGGATTGAAAATACTAATTGTTTTCAATTTCATTCTCATAGTTTTGTAGTTAAATAGTTAAAAAGGTGGGTGCTGGAGGGTTGCATTAGATCCTAAGATCTAGGTTCAGTGCTCTCAGATCCAAGGCTCCTCACTGATGAAGGCCACAAGCCAAAAACTAGTCTGGGGATATCGGATGAATAGGCACTAGATAGGGATTTTATGCACAAACCTTCTGGCATCCATTGAATGCCCTTGTTAGCACAAGATGGCACTACTGTATGGAGAGTTTTGCTTTGTTTTGAATTGTTTAATAACAATTATGTGCTAGTATGAGATAGTGATCATGTGATGTTTAGTGGTTTAACACCAATCCTGCCTAATAGGATAGTGGTGGCTATGGTTGTTAAAGAGCCAAAGACACCAAAATGTATGGGTGCTGAATTGAGTTCAGACCCATATGACTATATAAGCTATTGAGCTTGGATTGAAAATATTGTGTTTTCAATTTCATTCTCATAGTTTTGTAGTTAAATAGAGTTAAAAGGTGAGTGCTGGAGGGTTGCATTAGCTCCTAAGATCTAGGTGCAGTGCTCTCAGATCCAAGGCTCCTCACTGATGAAGGCCACAAGCCAGAAACTAGTCTGGGGATATTGGATGAGTAGGCACTAGATAGGGATTTTATGCACAAGCCTTCTGGCATCCATTGATTGCTCTTGTTAGCACAAGATGGCACTACTGTATGGAGAGTTTTGCTTTGTTTTGAATTGTTTAATAACAATTATGTGCTAGTATGAGATAGTGATCATGTGATAAGTGTCTATTTGACACACATTGGTATTTTCAATACAATTAATATATATATGCACACATTCATGTGTGTGCATGTAATTTCTGAACATATTTGACTTACCATAAAATAAATCTTTGTAGTTGTCAATTTCAAATTGACAAAATAATAAATATTAATTTTTTATAGTAGGTAATAACATATTTAACATACATGTATGTGCATATTGAATTGCAGGCATACACTAACGTTTACCTATTTTAATTTGTAACAATAATTTTTCTAATTAAATCAATATTGAAAGTATATAAAATTCACATATGTACAAAAAATAAATAGATATGAATCAAGTTCTGTTATAATAGTTTACAGTTTATTTTTCATTCTAAAAAAAAAAATATCAGTTTATAAGTTTCTTTTTTAAAAAAAAAAGTATTATCAACATTTTTTTTCTTTTAAAAATATAACAGTCAATCTTGACCCGATTATTGTTGATTGAATAATTAGAAATGTCTTCAAATTTAAAACAGATTTTAAATATTTTCACTTATTCTCTTGAAACCCCCCCCCCCCAAATATAATAGAGTCTATCAATTAAATCTTTATTTTTTAGATATTTAACTTAAGCAAAATTGTTCTTTAAAATGTCATTTCTAATATTTAACAATACTCACCAGCTGTATATACATTTGTCTGTGCTTCTCTGTATACATAAATAAATAGCAGCATACATATACCAATTCTTCAAGCTTTCTCTTGGTAAGCTTGGTGTCTCTGGGTGGGAATGGTTTAGTCACATCCATAAAAGAATAATTCAGGCATGATTGGCATTATTCCTTCTGTTTATGGTTTGATGAGCTTCAGGCCAGCAAACTAATCCTATGTTAGCTATGGATGGATACAAAGAAGTTGGGTCTCCAAAGTGTATCTAAAATCCAACATGATGAATTAGTAGACTGCAGTTGGATCTACTGTTCTGAATTCAGTTACATCTGATTCATGGTAGCTATTCTGGAAACTCTCTACTACAGTCGACAACAAACTGCAGCTATTTATTTTGGTCAGCTAATTGCTGTCATTTGCTCAAAAATTTTACTAGGCAAACTTTAAAAACTAAAACCAGACTGTTCTTTTCAAAAACTATTATCCAGACTGAACTAATCTTTTCCACCCAGTCTTAGTGAGGTGATTAAAAACACTAAATTTAAAAATTGTTTTTTTTTTTTACATCTTGATTAAAAAAAAATTTAATCCTTTTGAAAGCGACTTTGAAATTTTTATCAGTGTGATATACATGTTTTATTTAGATAAGAGATTTACCAAATAATTAAAAAGATTTTCAAACATAGATAATAGATATTTTTACAATTATCAGAAAACATGCTTATTTTTAAATTTCAAAATCAGGGTTACAAATAATACAATATTTATTTAGACCTTTTTAAAATGTTTTAATTTATGATAAAATTCTGTTTTAAATCCTGAGTTATTTAACCTTTATTATTTTTATTCCAGGAAATATAGAAAATATTTACAAAAATTTATATCTGTGTTTATTCCTACTTTTCCTTTACTTTATTTATATATGCACACACACAACTATGTTGCTGTGTGTCATGTAACCCAACTAGTTACAATACATAACATCTTTTGTATAATTTTTAACCCAACTAGTTACAATACATAACATCTATCTTTTGTATATATAAAATTAATTAGAACCAATTATAATAAAAAAGGCACAGTTTCAAGCCAATTACTTATAAATATAACATTCAAAATAAAATTGGCTAATTAAAAATAAGTGAAAAATTATATATATGTTGCTGTTTTTCTCTGTACATTTTGTATGATTGTTAGAAAATGTTTAATTGGGAAAGAAGTAAAAGAAGAAATGAAGTAAAAAGAACAAAATTTTTTTTTACCTTGTATGTTCTACAGTATTTGTAAATAAGTCGATTGTTGTTTTATTATGATTGGTTCTAGCTAATTTTATATATAAAAAGATAGATGTAGCTTTGTATGCAATGTAAATGGAAACTTTAAAATAGTTTCCATCACTATGATAAGGGCAAAAAATCTGTTGGAAAAAACTTTCTGTATTAGTTTTATAATATATATACAATTATTGCTGTTATATAATATTTTATTTTATACTGTGTAATAATTTAAATCATGTAAATGTAGATGTATATCAATATTTTTATATTTTATGTGAAGAGAGCACATTAACCTACATTTTGATTTTTTTCCATTTATATAAATTTAAAGCATCAAAAGACAATTTTATTCAAGTTTCTTGATAGTTTTTAATTGCAATATTAACATTCTTATTTACATTCATAATAACAATGTCATCTGCATATTGATCATTCAATATTAATATTCCCCAAAACACTTATGAAAATAAGAAACAATGCAATATGTATAGAACCTTGAGGAACTCCATATAATTTTTTTTGCTCATTACTTAATATATTTTTGATAGAATATATGTTATTTTTAAACAATTTTTGATAAAAAGCAAATTATTCTCTAATACTACAATTTTATAAGCTGTGAATCAATTGTTCAATAATGTCAATATTTTAATTCATTAAAAAATTCTAGATTTTTTTTTATTATTATTTTGATATGTACAAAAAAAAAATAATTTGAAAACTTTTCTATCTTTTTATATAATAAAATTAATATAAATATTAGTATAGTGAGTAGCAATGATATAGAATAGTCTTAGCAAGTTAATATATCAACAGCAAAAACATTCAGAATTATTTTTATAGCATATGCTCTATATTTTATAGTTAATGGAATACAGAGTCAAAGAAAATATTTTATCATAAGATATAAAGTACAGAAAAGTTCTAAAAAATATATAATTATTTCAAATCAAGATAATTCTGCAAGGGAACAAAGAAATGAAATGTGAAGATAATGCTGATAATAATAATACAAAGGATGTGCAATTAGAAACAGAAAACTAGCTCCGAATGTAATACATTAAAAATCAATAAAGATATGGAACTATGTAATGGTATCATATAAAAAGATAATAATAATAAAAAATGACTGCAAGTTAATAACAATTAATAAGGAAAAAACAGTCATAAAAAAAACTCTGATGAAACAATCCCAATGCTGAACGTAGACAAATGTCAACAAATGGATATATAACAAAAGAAGATTGACAACAAAAAATTCTTTGATTACATTAAGTTATGTATCCCTGCTGTTAATTCTGTATTGATTATATTAGCAACTAATGCAATTAAAAGTGAATTCTACAGAGCCTAAATAGAGCCCTATATTGTTGAAACAGGTGCCTTTCACTTAGAAAAAGTTTATGAAAATAATGGATTATCAAGTTAAAATTCTAATAAACTAATTATATGTTTAATTACATAGGATGACATTTAAACATCTTAATAGTTGATTTTTTAAAAAGATCCATTCAGTTAATCTTAGGTGAGAATTAATTCTAGAACTTTAGCTTTAAGTCCACCATAATCCAAACAGTAAAAAATCAAGTGATATGTCTTGAGTTAACCTTAACATAAAAAATAAAAGAAATTCATTGGACAGATAAAATACCATTAGTCCAAATACCTATTATTCAAAACTTATACTATGATAACAAAATTTCAAAGATGATCTTTTTATAATAAATATATATATATATTAGTTTATTAATGAAAAAAAAAACAAGTTCAGTAAGTCCCTATAAGTTAGTAAGTTTAATTAGTGAGCTTCCGTTTTTTAATATTAATTGAATAATTCTTTTTAATTTGTGATCAATCTTCTTTTTTTTTTTTTTAAAAAAAAAGGAATTACATTCAATTGCTAAATATAAGAGGAAAGAAAAAAAAATTAACTTAAATTTTTAAAAAAGATCACCTGAACTGCTAAATAGAAAGTTGAATTATTTTTTTAAATAATTAAAACCAAGATGAGTTAATCAGTAAAAGCCAATTATTATTTTAATACTACTATAATTTTTTTTTTGTACTGATATAAAAATAAGTATATATATATATTGTATTTTGAAGTTTTATATTATTAATAAAATAATGTTAAATAGTACACAGAGAAAACATTTATATATAAACAAAATTATAAATAATAATATAAAATTATGCCCGATGACTGGAATTGATATATCAAAAAAATTATTTAAAATTATAAAAGTAAAATTACAGTTTATTTATATTTCTAAGGATTTGGGTTTAGAATGAGATCTATTTTTGAAATCTGAAATCTGGAATTTTAGATTGTAATATAATTGTGTTGAAATGGAAATAAATCATAATTCTCATACTTAACAGTCTACACATGCTTAATAATTTTTAACAACAACTTTGATAAGAATATCAAGTGATACAAATTTTGAACTTGAAAAATTTCAAAAAATTCCCTGAAGTGAAATAAGTTTCTTCTATCTCTTGACAATAACTTGATTAGATATAACTTATTCTGGCACATAATGACATATTATGAAAAATATAATTTATGCATTTATCCACAAAAAAAATTTGGATCAAAGGGCCAAATTTTTGAAAAATGATTAAATAACACATAAAATTCCACAGAGTAAAGTAAAATTTGGGTTGTTTAGATCAATCCTAATTATCTAATTAATATTATAACATTTATATCAATAAATCTGAAATTTTTTAATGTTTATATTGTTTACTTGTTTAGCAAAATAAATTGTAAAAAAACCTGTATAAAAACTTATCTCAGTATTCTCTAAAAAAGTCATTAAAAAAAAATCCTATATGGCTATTCCTAAGTTATAAATTGCACTACAAATTCAACTAATCTTTTGTATTCTTTTCTCTTTTTCCATAATGATTACCATTTTCTTTTGAGTTTATTTGGTTGGTGAATTAATAAGATCTTAAGAAAGTTACATGGAAAGATCATAATATGTATTGTAACACTATTTGTGTTACATATTTCATAATTTAAAAATATATGACCAAATTTATTAAGAAGGAAAAGAATAATTAAAGAAATCATTATTTCAGAGGTAATTTTAAAATGTAGTTTTGTAAAAGTAAAAGTTTATGTTATATTGTGCTTTAAAAATAGAATAAAACTATTTATTAAAAGCAGGTGGGGAAAGGAATTTAAAAAAAAAGATTTAAAAAAACCTCTCCTTTTTATAAATTAAAAAAAATAAGTGTGTAAAAATAAATGTTAGTGAAAAATCTAAAATAAAAAAGATATTAATTAATCAGTATAAAAAAACTTTTTGAATGCCAGTAAAGATTGCTGGCTGATAATAAAATCGAAATCAATAATAGTAATAATTAAAAACCATGTAAACTATTTATTCTGTAAATGTGAAGAGATAGTAGATTCATCTAGAAAAAAGATGAGATTAAGGAAAAATGTAAAAATGAATTTAAAAAAAATGTAAAATTTATTAAATAAATAGATTTACAATATGATAAAAACTAAAGTTATGATAAGGAAAAAAACAATGAGAGAGAAGGGTATAAAAAATCATAATCGACTATTGTTATATTACTCCACTTTTGAGTGTGTACATCATTCCGGTCTCTAATCTATTAGATTATTCCAGTCTTCAGGTTATTATTGATGCATTACGTTATTCATTGCTTCAGAAATCTAAGGACAATATAAACCACTTATTACCACTATGGAAAATATTGCAGAAGCCATAGAATTAGGAACATGCATTGTTAGACCACCTTAGAAGTGTTCAACTGGACTTCAGACCCCAAAGTCCTCCGCAAATCAACTGCCCTGCCTTGAACCCTCGCTGAAAACTGATGCCAAAGTCATAAAACAGATGCTGCCGCCACTCTCTTTCTCTCCCCCATTGTGAAGACAAAGGGAAAACAAGCTTTGAAACCATTGATGGAGACCAAAAATCCAACAGGTTGCAAATTAAGTCATGAAAACCTGGGTAAATATATTCTGATCACTGTCTATAGACACTTTATATTTTCTAAATGATGTGAACTTTAATGAAGGACTATTATAAAATTTAGCCTTAGTAATCACTTTTATATATATGTAAATTTCCATACTATCATGTTATAGTAAATATGTGTACTGAATAAATATTAATGTTTGCTTATTATTTGGGTCTATTCTCTCTCTCGTCACTGAGTCATCATTTATTTAAAGAGATAAATGTTTATAGGTGTTAAATTAAGGTGCTGGACCCCTGATTAAGAATAGGAGGTAGCTTGGGATATTTCAAGCACTGGATTGTGTGCCTGTCATCCGAGCATGCCAGCTATATAATATACTATCGGCTGAAGCCTGAGTTTGCTCCTTAAAATTAATAAAATGCTTTGGATGGCAAGGTTTTTGTTCCAGCATTCGAGGTAAGCCATGTTCAGGAAATGGGGACCTATTATCCTTTGTATAGTCCGATCTAGCCATGGTTATTGCTAATGGTCATGCTATCAATGGTATTCTCCCCTCTGCTTGAGTGCGCATCTGTTGTCATAGCTTAGAGATATAATTGATTAATAGCATAATGAAATGATAAATATAAAAGAAATAATAAATAAATAGTCAAGAATACAAGAAAAGAAGTATAATGAATGAATATGCATTGAGCTTGATAATAAGCTTATTAAGAGATATTAAAAAGCTTAGTTAAAAGCAAGATATTAAAACTTATTAAAGCCAAATGATATTAAAGTTATGTTAAAAGTTTTTAAAGCCAGCAAGAATAATGTTTATTTAGAGGGACCCAGTCCAAATGCCATCCAAGGTGGGAGCCGAAGTGCCATAAATGACCTAGTATAATTAGAATTTAAAATTGTAAAGTCCAAAACTAAAAATTAAACTAAACTTAGTAATAAAGTAAAATCGCGGTGAGAAGAGAAATAGACCAAAGCAAACAAATTATAATACAAAGAATTAAAATAATTAAAAATGTAAAATAAAAAGAGTAAGAAATGCAATGTAAATAAAAAGGAGAGAGAAAAAAAAGGGGCAGAGAGATAAAAATTCATTATTGGGGTTGTTTATAACAAGGTGGGAATTAGAGAGGACTGAGGGGGTCTTGAGGTTAGTCAAATACTTCGTTCGATTTAAAATATTTAAAAATGAAAATAAGTAAAATAAAATTTGTTTTGTAAAAGTTACTAATAATAATAATAAAAAAAAACAAATTTATCTGCAATAGAGCCAAAATAAAAGTGGAGGCTCAAAATAATATAGAAATAAATGAAATCAGTCCATATGAGGAAAAGTGAAGCAGTTAGAAAGGTTCACAAAAGAAATGAAACAGTGGATCCAGGAAACTATGCTAGAAATTGGAGAAAAAATATATGGAAAAGGCAAGTCAGAAATTAAAAACATAGTGACAGTAGAGACGAGAAAAACTTAAGTATGTACCTGCATTTAAATAACACAAATAATCAATTTTATAATTATAAGCATTTTCAATGCTACAGTGCTGAATTAAGGAATCTGAAAGTTTAATACACTTTCTTTTCTTCCGATCATTCCAAAAAATTTCTATATCTCATTTATCCATATCATTCCACATATGGTCTCTAAAAATTGGACGATGGGATCCAATTTGGTCTTTAGTTGTTTTTGTTCACCTAATAGCTTATCATCCTACATGTCTGCCCTATTTTAACTGCAAATTCTTTCTTTTGTGCCGATATAATTGTTTAATACCCCTTTTTTTAATCCCAACACACACCTTCCAATACTTATGCTATATGCGTATATATAATTGATTTTTTATAGCAATTAATCCAACATATTTTGGGTCAGATCATAATATAACTAAATTATTAGATTCGTAGGTTTGATCAGACCTATATGATAAATTCTTTTTGTAATATATAATTCTCTTTTTTTAAATAATTGTTTCGGTATATGTATTCATTTGTCTTTTATGCATATCCACTTAATGAAATTATTTACATTTAACTATTTGCTTTGGATTTCATTGCAGGCACTTGCTTAATATTTTATGATTCAATTACTATGTTGGAATGTTTTTTATAGAATATAATAAGCTTAGAAGAAAATAACTGAGCCCTTCATCCCATTAACCACAGTGAAATAATAGGCTGATATATGGTATTAACTTTTTAAAAAGTTATAAAAGTGAGACTACATTTAATTTCTGCGCAAATAAATAATAAATGGTCATATATACTTAGCTAAACTGAAATAACTGCATAATAACACCAAGTATAAAATCATTAAATTATATTTAAGAAATTATGATTATAATTTTTACGTATAAAAAATAAACAATTTGTACATATTGTACTAGAGCATTTGGAAATTAAAATACTTCATTTCTAAATATTCTGAATATTACAACTGTAAAGTAAAAAAAAACTAAGCAATTACTAAAGACAAAACTTTTAACTCATGCGTTATATTTATTACCTTATAACTGTCCCATACATTCATATTAATCTGTAAATTAGCGCGGCTTAGCCTCCACCTCTGACAACTTTCAATTTTCCCGCAATTACTTAAATTTATAAAAACAGTAAGTTACAAAATAAAACAAGAATTTAAATCATTTATTTCTATTTTTCATTTCTCATTATTATTTAAATAAAATTACTTAATACATATAACATATTATAATCTCGTTTCATAGTTACTGACGCAATTACTAAAATGGCAACTATGGTAAGAAGAAGTAAACGAGAGGTTGCGTCATATTTTAAAACTGAATGTACAACCGCTACTGGCCAAAATCAATTATCTGAGTTATTGGATGTAATATTAGATCCACTTAAACCGATTGACAATTGGGAAACTATAGAATGGTGTCGGTGGCTTGTTGCTGGAGGAAATACCCCAGATGAATTTATCAAAACAGGTGAGGTTCTTAACACAATTACCCGCAGCATGTTTATTTTTTTTTTATATATATATATCAACTAAGTTATTACGAATGATTATTATATATTTTTATGATTTTGTTTAAATAAATGAAAAACTCAATGACAGATTTCAGTTTTTGAAATAATTTATTTTAAAATTACTTGTGCATTATACATGTTGAATAATATCCTATGTGAGGTAAATGAAAATGAATGGAAGATCTGAATATTTGTAAAAATTAATTTACTATATGCTGATATATTAATTCCGTTTTGCTGAAATTTTTTTATGTTAATTATGCAGTAAGAAGTAAATAAAAATGTTGTTTTTTGTTTTTTTTTAATTTGTATTAAAAACGTAATATTCTTGGCAAACTACAAGAATGCACTTCTGTAGAATTTATTTTATTTATAGTCCAGTGCTAATAAAATAAAGTAGCATTTGCATATCTGTATTTTCACGTGCAAAACACAACAGATCTAATTCTATTGCCTTTACCGAGATTTTTTTTTTTCAAACTAGAATTGATCCTACAAATTTACTTTGTCCACGAGGCAATTGCTCAGAGATTAATTTCAATTAAGTGTTCTTGTAGAACATTTCAAAAATAAATCTCATTTGTTATGAGTGCAAATGAGATTTATTATTGAAAACAGATTTTGTTAAAATATTTACAGTATTTGTTTATATCTATTCATGCATGGCATAAAATATGTCAGAAACTGAAATATATTATTTTAAGCTTAACTTTAAAAATGGAATTACTCTAATTATATTATTTCGTGAAGAGCAATTAAAAAAAAACAAAAACCTATCAACATATTTAATATCTTTTCATTATATTATGATTATTTGTCCTAGAGTAATTGAAATATACATATAAGTTCCTCATATTCCAATTATTTTCTCCAAATTCCCACAATCACTTCCTTTAAGATCATTTATTAATTTCCTTTTCATCATTTTAGATCCTGTTAATCATTCATTTTTATTTATCCTTTTTTTTTTAAAAAAAAAAATCTAGAGTCAATACTTATTTTTTGGCATAGCTTTTATCTTATATTCTTAATATTATGTTCTCAACTTTCTTATGAATTAAGAATCTTAAATGCTTGCAATTCAAAGTCAGTGATCTACAAAATCATAAGAGTTATCTAGGTTTTATTAACTAATATTGTTGCTTAAATAGTTTTCTAAATATTTTAAAAAATTTAACCTTTTTTACATTTCTCTTTTTAAATAATCATGTAAGCTGACTAGTTAGTTATAATGAAGTGGTAAAAATAGTATATTAACAATAGCCTTTCGACACTATTTCTTCTATAGTTTTTCAATTTTTTTAAATTTTGAACATAGTCTTTCACTTTTTTAAATATTCTCTTTTAATTAAATTATTAGCAATATTGATCAAATATTATAACAAATTTAGATTGAGTATTACATTTTTCAACATTATTAATTACAACGCTTGAAATACTTAATATAGAACATTTGATAAGCTTGAATTTTGAAGAATAGAAATCAGTTCTGATAAATATTTGTCAATGGTGTTTAATATTGTTTGATTATCAGGAATACTAAACATCAGGTTATTTCATTATCAGAGTATAACCAAATTTATTAGAATTTGTTTATCATGATTAATTAATTACAATAGGGTTGTTGGTTTAGCAACAATAATACTGATTCTCAGGAACAGTTTTGATAATAACATTCAATGTTGTCTAATTTATGTGCTTCGAAGTAAAGTTGATTTAAAGAATTCTGTATATGATTGATTAAAATATACTATTGATGGTAACTTAGAATTTGAAATAAATAATAGATTTGTTTAATAATTAGTTGATCAAAATATTTTTAATATGTATGCCAACATTTTGTGATTGATTAGAAGTAGTATTGCGGAATTATTACAGTATACATTTATAACCTTCCTTTTTCTTAATTGGTTGCAATGTAGACTTCGAGATATTTTTGATTTTCAAACATTTTTTTTTTGTAGAGATATTTTGTAATATACTAAGTAGAATTATTAAATTTCTAGAAAATTGTGGGTGGGTGTAAGAATAGTTGCAACTAAAAGAAAAAGAGTGATTAAACGATTGTTGCTTTTAAATATTTAGAAATTAGATTAATTAATGAAAGAATTAGTCATTCTAGTAGAATGAGAGTTATTATTGCTAAGGATGATTATTAAACCTAGTAGATTTGGGTCTTTGAAGTTAGAACTAATAAGGAGAATTGTTATTTTATTCATTTATTTATTTTTTGAAGCAAAGATCTGGATAGTCATAAAAAAAAGGAGAAAAGATTGGATGCTCTAAGATGTGGATCTGGGGGAGAGTGGAAAAAATGTTGGAACATCAAAGTTAAAGATAAAATATAGGTAGTTATGATTTATGCCACATCTATAAACCGAAATGTAATTTGTTTTAGTTTAAAAGTTACTAGAAATATTGTTTGAAAGTGTAAAAAAAAAAGTTTTACCAACAATGACCTTTCAAAATAACGCAGTACTGAAAGAAATGCTGCCAGACCGATTTTTAGCAGTTTTGAAAGATTGCAGTAAAAAAGAAGTCGTAAAAATTACCTTTTTAAAAAAAAAACATTTTTAGAGAAAAAAAAGGGATCGATTTTTAAAAGAAAATAATTTAAAAATAAATAGATTTATCAGAGAATGAAATTAAATGTAACCAACCGTCTTAAGTCTGAAAGCAGATTTAAATAGTTATGGTTTCTATATTATTCACACCTTCACATTACACGCTATGTATGTTTTAAGAATGTGCATATAAAACCCAACTAGCAAGCGAGTGTAAATATTGCTTCTAAACGGTGCAGTTTTTTCGTGCGAGTAGTATGGAGAAACAGCGCCACCTAGCGGGCTAGATTGCTGGTAGTTGCTGTTAGCAGACGATGTAAGTTATCTGTGTTTACGTATGGCTATCAGTGCCACCAAGTGGGCAGTAGTGCTGGCAGCTACTTGGCATAAGGTTACTGTGCTTACGCATGGTGAACAGTGCCATCTAGCGGCTGGAACTTTGCGTCGTCTGCTTTTGGCCCCCTACTCTGAATATTTCTTTGGTTGACACAGAAACAGCATCTCTTGCGGCTACATGTGGCATAAATCATAACTACCAAAATATATTGAAATAAAGATTATTAAGAAAAGTAATTGGATGTGTACTTAGAGCTTTAAAAGTAAAGTAATTATGAGAAATATTTTGTAAAAAAAAAAAAAAGTGAAATTGAGAAAGAAAAAAGTTGTCAGATGACTTTAAAAAAAAATATCGTTAAATTTCTGAAGAACAGATTGTAGCAGTATTTGGAAGAAAGAGCTTGGATACAGAAGTGGATCAAGCAAAGTGGGAGCCCTAAGCGGTAAAAATTTTGGTGTCCTCAAACTCGAGTTAGAAAATTTTTTTTTCAAGAAAACTCATTAAGTTATTAACAAAAAAGAAAAAAAATCAAAAATTTCATACCATAATGTAAATGTCGATGGCAACTCTGTCTCTATTAAATTTTAAAAGATTATGCAATGAATTTCTTTGACTTTCAGCAATTTCCAGATTTTTTAAAAACTTTTTTTGCTTTTCTGCCCCACTTTGATGTCTCTTCATTTTTTTGCTGTGAAGAAAAAAGATTTTTTTTTTTGTAAAATAGTTTAAAAGCTTTTAGCCTTGCAAACAATGCCTACTAAAAATATTTTTTTTAAGGATAATGTTATTAAAATGTTTTAAGTTACAAAATTGATTCAAACTTTTGTTTAAATTTTAAACCTGATATTTTTAATTTAACTTGGGCCATCTCAATTCCCCAAAGATTTGGCAATTATTTTACTTCAGTAGATTTTGTTTATTATAAAATACATTTTAGAAAAATATTATTGCAAAAATATTTAAAACTTTGCTTTCACATTATCTTGACACAGCTTTTTTTGTTTATAACTATTTTAATTTAAAATTAAGAATTATTAGAAATTTTTAAGTAATATTTAGTTATATATGTATTTTGGTAATATGTGAACTTTACATATATACATGGGATTTTTAATATAAAATAACAAATCGGCTCATTTAACAAAGTAAAATGTATAATTTAAAATATTTGATTTTAAATAAAATATGCATGCTGTAATATATATAAAACTACGATAGTACAGCTGTTTATTCATATATATCTGTGTGATGATGCATATGCCGGTTATATACATTTACTCATAGTGGGTTTAAACCCGGCATAGATGGAGCTATGAAGAAAAATAGGTGAAACATATATGAGATCAGGAATATACCGTTTCACTGGAGCTAAATCAGCTTCAGTAAAACAGCAAAATTTATTTACGATAATTTTTTCAAAAGCAGAGTATTTAAATTGAAATCAAATTATTATTTTGGGAGGGATCAAATTTTTTGTGTAATTAAAAAATGTATATATTTATTTAATTTGATCCTATTTACGCTATACTAATTTCATTCCCTGATGTCCAGTTGCAAGTTAGAATCCTGCCAAAACTCAAATAAATTCCCTTTCCTTGAATCCTAATGAAAAGACATTTTAAGACCTTGGGACCCCTTAGTATTCCGGGGTCTTAAGTGGCTGCTTAGTCTGCTGCTGTTTGGATATGTAATATTTGCTTTTTCAAAATGACTAATGATAATGAAATTATATATAGACCTATATTGAATGTTGTATTTGGAGTTTAAATAGATATAATTTTGTCTCTAAACTAAATTTTCGTGTTCTATTTATTATATCTATAATTTTGTAATAATTGTTATTCTTTATGTGTCAAATGATAGAATGTAACATCGTTATATGTGTTAGTTAGATAATCTTTAATTTTTTATCTTTCTAATTTCGTATTTTATTATTTGATTTTATTTTTAGCATAGATAGTTTAGAGATGTGCTAAAATAAGAAACACTCAAGTAAAGTTTTGACTCTAGATAGATTCAGATCCTGAATCGCATTAGCAAGAACTGATAAATGAATTTAGTAGAGATCTTACTGAAACATAGATATATTAGAAGAAGAAATATAAAGATATTGAAGAAATATAAAAGAAATCTAAAAATATTGTATAACATGGCAAGGTTATATGTAGTTACAGCAAGTAAAAATAATTGCACAGTTTAAGATTAAAATAAAAACAGCATTAGTATCTAGGAGAATAATAATAAAATGTTAGCGAGATCAAGTTTGGGAAGGTGTTGTTATATAGGGAGAAAGTGCAGAGAAAATCTGCCTGTGTTAATAGAAAATAATTAAAAGATTATTGTACAGCTGATTTCTAAGAATGATTATGGATCATGTAAAAATGAAAGAACAGAAAGTTTTATTTCATGAATCTTATAATAATTATAATTTAGAAGCAGCATATTGATTTATTAGTCCCCAATTTGTATTTTTGAGAAATGTATCAAGAAAGATAAAAAAATTTCTGCAGAAATTGTAAAAATATGATGCTTATCAGAAAATGCACTATAGGGGAGAAAAAATTTGTCCCAGTTTTGGAAAGAGTTAAGAGAACCAAATATGATTGAAAAAATGTGTAAGTATAGCAGAAAAGTTATTAAAAGTAGATGAAAGCATTATAAGAGTTAAGTTTGTTGATAACCAATAATACTAGTGAAAAGAATGAAATTAATATATATATAATTTATCATAAATGGCAAATTTCATTTACTAAACTAGGTCACTTTCCAAATCTTTTTATCTTCTGCTCTTCTTTTTAGATATTTATAACTAATTCCTTCACCAATTTTTATATTTAGTCTTCACAATCCTTCTAAGATGTCTTTGATAATTACTTATTTCAAAGTACTTATCCAATCGTATTTCTCTTCCTATTCATAATTTTTTTTAAGAAATTAAATTTTATTTTTTAATTAAATGCATTTACATCTTATCTCCAAATAAAGCTACATTATAAACAAAACATTTAAGATGGCTCTTAAATTTAATTTCAATAGGCTACAAGAAAATCTTTCTTCTCTAAAAAGTTAGAATACAGTATTTAGCCATAGCTATTCTCATTTTTTTTATCATTATTTATAACAAGTTATCAACTTTTCAAATGTTTAGAATCATTATTTTTATAATTTTTGTCAGTGCTTGCTCATATTTTATTTTACCATTGATTTTTATTAAAAATAAAATTAAACCAATAAAAAGTAGTAGTTAAAAATGCAATATATTACTATCGTGTGTTTTACATCAGTGCGTCAATAGTTACTCCATCTGGGCATTCCAGATCAATGTGGATTTTTTATTTTCTAAATAATAGTAGCTAGACATCTATTTATTGAGGTAGTTTATTGGACCGGCTATGATCTTACTATCAGAAAAATTCTAAGTTTATTTGAAATCTTCAAAATTCTTAATAATGTTTTTGATATTTAAGATAATTGTTTATAACTCATACTTCACTACATCAGGCTTTTTCTCCACCATAGATTACATTATAAATATCTCCATCAAAATCATAACTATTGAAGGAATATTTAATAGTCACTAGTCATAGTTTACATTATAAATATCAGTTAATCCTTTCAAAATTATTTTCTTTAAAATTAATAATTCATCTGAAATTTTCAAATTGTCAGAAAATTTGATTTAATGAATTCTTCTATCTCCTGTACTGATTTTATCATTATCAAAACAATACTCATTTATCGAAATTATCCAAATACATATTAAACTAAACAGGAGATATACAACCTTATCCTTCTGTAAGCTAGACCATTAAATCTTATAAAAAATACTTTTCAAAAACAATTAAACAAATTCCTCTATATTTTTCAGCTATAGTTCTCATTATTCCAATTATTCCATCACCTTTTGTAAATTTAATCTGTGTAGATTTCTAAACAAAACCTTAATGGTTTATGAGATTATGTTTTAAAGCTTCAGATTTTACTGCATATCTTTTCTCTACTAAAATCATTTCCATTAAAACTTCAATTTTGTTTTATATCAGTTAAAACTTCTTCATTAATATAATGATAGTATTAAATTTCTCAATAGTCAGTTTATTTACTCAGGTGAAGTCATAAATGGAAAAATAATTATGAAATAGAAATTTGAACTGTAATGGGTCAAAATGGATTTTTTCTATAGAATTACTTAACAAATTTTTGTTTCTAAAGAAGAGAATTCTGAAGTCTGGCCAGTTGCCAAACATGAAATAGAAAGAGATATTAAAAATTGGAATATATTTTAATATTCACAATAGAACAGCAGCATCCTACAATGTTAGCTATTGATTTGCTATAACAGCACCACCTTTTAATTATGAGCCTTCGCTATTTTGTCTAATTTTTAGCAATATGTGTTCAACATCTGTTAATGTTATTTGTTCATTTTGCATATTTGATAATTTTGCAAATGTATGCATTGTATATATAATATTTTTTGGTTAAGTAAATAGTATCTTGAATATATCTAATACTTATGATAAAAAGAAGTTATGAATGTCTTACTTTAAATGATGAAATGATCCATATTTTTAAATATCATATAAAAACTTTTCCATTTTTTCTTTAAAAATATATATTTTTTGTAAATCATATGCTGTTTTACACATTTTACCTTGTTTTGAGCATATTTTATGATCATTATCAAGAATTATAATGTTCTCATTGTATTTATTATGAATCATGTTTTTTTAATACTAATTTTAGTTTTATATTTAAACTATAATTTATTTTCATTATCAAAGATTGTATATTCAAAATATGTATCAATCAGTTGATAGAATTAAAAGTATTAACGTGTTTCTCTCTATTTTAAAGAAACATGAATATTTTTCTGCAGATAACATTAAGGTTATTCATGATTTGCTGTCATTAAAGGATTCTGTGCATTTTATGTGCACTAATGAGTTTTATAAGATGAGAGAGGTATGGATTATTGGTTTATGTTATTTCTCCTTTGATGTGCTCTGTCTATATTGATTTTTTTAGAAAGTAATGTTATTAATCATTTTTCTATTTCTTTGAAATTATTTGTTAGGTATGTTGATGTTTGTTTGGTATTCAGAAAGATAAATTGAATGATTATTTTGATAGAATGCTTTTGATTTTAATATTAATTTTACTATTGAGGGAGATATATTGTTTTATTTTGCAGTCATTTTATTAAAAAAAAAATTAAGAAATATGAAAATGCCAGAAAAGTTATCAACCTTTTACTCATAAAAAATTTTCTTCAATGAATTTAATACTTATATTCATTCAGAGGAGTCAATTTCCTTCTGATTATATTGATTTAGGTTATGATCAATAATTTATTAGAAATATTATATTTAATAAAAATATCTATAGACTTTATAATAAAAAAAATATAATTGTTAAGGAGAATAAAGAGTTTATTTCTTTATCATTTAAGTGATCAATTTATAAATTGGTTTATAAGAATAGTCATTTTTTAATGGTATGAAAGTGGCCTGGAAGAAAGGCCTTGATTTAAATTCGTTATTAAATAGTTCAAAACAATCAATTAATAGCAAATTTGTTCCTGGTATAGTTTATAAGATTCTTTGCAGTTATTATAAAATTTATATAGATCCAAGTAAATTAAGTCTTAATGAAAGAATTAAAAATTCATAAGAGTAGAATTAAAAATAGATTTCATTATTCAATTTTGTATATTCATGAACTGAATACAGATCATACAATATCTGACAATGCAGAGATTATCTTTTATGGAAAAAATGAATTAAAAAGAAGTCAAAGAAACGGATGATAAATCTTGAATCTGAAGCCATCAATCATCCTCTGATGTAAAAGATGGTTGATTTTTAAACTCAGTTATGGCAAGGCTATGTTGTTTTGTATATATGTGTTGTTGTATCTAATTGAATTTCACTTGAGAAGAGATCTATTTATTTGTTAACGAATGGAACTATAGTGAGAAAATTTTAGTAAAATTTTATTTTTTGGCTGGTATTGTAATGCTATATGAGTTTTTATTTTATCCTTAAGGATGTATAAATTTTGCCAATGACCATAAAATATAGTTGAAGCACAGGATGATGTAAAAAAGTTTCACCATTCTCATAAAATAAATACAAGTTTTTAAAAGAAGAGTAGAAAAGTTTTTAATATAATATTTATTAATAGATAGATCAGTTTGAAAAAAAAAAAGAAAGAAAATTAATGGATTATTTTTAGTAATAAATTAATAAAGATAATATAATTTTAATAATGTCATATCCTTCTTCATTCATGGAATAAATATATTTGTTTTTTTAAATATAATCAAAATTATATTTAATAACTAGAATTAAGATCTTTTTTAGATATCATAATTGCAAATTTTTGGAAAATAAATAGGATTTAACAATTATTTGAAAATCGAAAAATTTTAAACTATTCATTCATTATAATTATATTTTTGAAATTGTATTTATACCTATTATGTAATAAAACTACATTTATGAGTAAATATTATGATCTTAAAAACTCCACAAATCAATAAACTTTTAAGATCAGTGCTTTAAATTATATATTTATTTATAAATTTATATTTATTTCCAATTATAAGCATATATTTCTCACCATATCATTGTTGTGCAGATGTAGAACTGTTACATAAATATTAGTGATAATCTTATTTTGTTGCTAACAATAAAAAAAAATTCAATAGGAGCCAGATCTATAATTTACTATTATTATAAGGTGTTACTGCATTTCCATATAAAAGAACTTTTATTTTTAATAGTTTAAAAAAATATATACTTCATATATAAATCAAATTAAAGTTAAATTAGATGGATTGCATCTCAAGACTAATTATTGTAAAATATAATGGAATAAAATTGACAGCATGGATTGAATGTATGAGAGCTTTATTCCTTCAAAGTACAAAGATTAATAGTAAAAAATTGGTAACTAATCATCGACACAAAAGAGTAATTCATTATTTTGTAATCAATGACATTTTTCCTATTTTTTTAAATGAATGTTTGATCTTATTTGATTAAATAATGGTCTAACTTAATGTAAAAATTTCCTGCTTTTAATGTGATTTTATGAATGCTCAAATGAAAATCCTAAAGTAACGCAGATTCTTTTATTATAGAACAATGAAGTACATATATTTGTTGTTGAAAGTATGCTAATTATAGAATGACAGTTCACATTTTAAACAAACAAAAAATTCTTAATATTTGTTTTTCAAAATAATTTTTGCTTTTAAGCATATTTTAGCACATAATAATTTTTAATGTTTCTTACTACAGATTAATTTTATTAACTAAAATTAAGGTAAAATAGTTAGGGAATCATGATGTTTGTACACTGAAAGCAACACATCAAGCAGTGATTAAAGAATCTTCAGCTCTTGAGTCCTCTACTCTTATCATTGCACCAATCTATATGGGACAATTCAAGGATATGTATCCATCAAAGAAGAAAATATTCATTTTAATAACATTTAATGAAATATAATACATATTACTAATAATACATTAATATTACTATTTTCAAAAAATATTTATTAGTTTAATATAAAAATATTTTAAATTATTAATTAAAAACAAAATTATATTATAACAACCATATCACATTGTGACTAAAATATTACATATAAAAAAGAAGTTTTTGGTTCTATATAATAATAGTGAAAACAGTATTTTTAGGTATAATATCATAAAATAGATATCTTTATGTAATAACTATCTTGATTGATGTTTACAATTATCCATTTTTTCTTATAACCTCAATTTTGAAAAAAAAATTGCTGAGTCCATAATCTTATTTTTTAATTTTGTTTCAATTTCATTATACAAATTTATGTTATAATATGTTTAATAATAAGCATTGAAAATTACATTCTAATTTTTTTTTTTTATCCATGTAGAGTGCTTACACAAAAAGATTAAGTATGGGAATCCTTATTGTCATGTAGCTTGACAAAACTATTGAAGCCAAATGAATCACTTAAAAGTTATTATTCTGTACAGATACTCTTACCACACAAAAAGAAATGAAATGGAAGTTTTTTCTCCATATATATATTTATAATAATATGAAAATAAAACATCAGCATTATCATGTTTTTTTGCCTATGCAGTTTAATTCTATGATACAATGGCAAAGTCATGAGTTAATTATTTCTGAATCGATTTTGAGCTGAATAAAATAAAGTTGATTTGTTAAACTAAATAAATTTTACATGACCTATTATACCGGTCAGAATTGTATGTTCATTTAACAAGATTCAGAATCTAGGCAAAAGTACCTTAAATCCACTCATGCCCGAGATACACAGGTCAGGAGCAATCATGGATTCTGCCCTGTTTACCTTTCTCTAAAACTATTTAACATTATGAACAACATTTCTGATGATAACAGATGAAATTTATTTATTTCAGTCCCAGAGACAGCAGAGCAACAAGATTTACAGGGAAAAGATGACATTAGCTGACTTCGAACCCCTCATAGGATATGCTAGCTTATGATTATTTTAATATTTCACTGAGAATTATTCAAATAAAATGTAATAGACCAGTCTACGGTCAACAGAACTTGAATTATATATAACACAACCTATTTAATGATGTGCATGCATAAAACATGAGACAAAGAACAATTAAATAATAATTGGTTATGAAGTGTTAATAATTTATTAATAATAATTACTGAGAAATCGAATAAACAAGTAATGATTATACAAATTTAATGAATACAATGACGAATCTATGTACATGTCATAACATTACTAGAATCTGGGTTTCACTTAATTATTAGGGATGATTTGCATATTCTTATAGATTATATAATAATAGAACTTAGATTAATGCTTAAAGATACGCAAACACAAGTTAAATAAACAAATAATCAAGATAATGTGGCTTAATATGCTAACAGAGAGATATTAATTTTAACATTAATTTATGATTCAAATGCTATGATTAACTCAATGAGAAATAAATGACCTTAACAAACATAGATGAAATAGTTTTATTTACATAAACTTATATTCAAGTTATAGTTTATCCTGACCATACATTAAAACATATTCATAGATATTACAAGATTTACTCGTTCAGTAATTATACTGCATGTTGTTTATTAGCATACCTAAAGATTGTTGTAATGAGAGGACAGCTAACTTAAATAAGCTTTAAATGACATTTCTAACATATAAAAATAATAGAAAGAAAGAAAGATGGTTTACAGAAATCACAGCATTACGACTTATAGATAAATAATCGGGCAATATAAAATATTTTAAGAATTGCGATGCTGACCTAAATGATAACATTAGAAATATTAAGTCCTCTTTAGAACGAGAAGCTTCATCAGTTATACGAATTTGAGAAATGTGTCTGCATTAATGACAGGACAGTATTTCAAGAAATGGTTGGTAGGGATTCCATGGTTCGGATTTCCCAATGTTATCCCATACAGAGCCTACCTACAACCTGGCATTATCCTGGAATCGGTGCTTCCAAACTCCATTTAGGGATATGCCATACGAAAATGATCCGGGACTTTGGGTATTAAGTTTGATGAAGCAAGGTATACAAAGTTTTTATAATGCTATCAGGGGTAAGCAACTCTAATGAGATTCAGGTCATTAATCATGCTGATGTGTTAACCAAGGCCCTCATAATTTAATAAAATGTAGCATAATGATATGACAAATTTAATCCATCTCTAAAGGTACACAAATGAACTTAAATATTAATTAGAAAGTCAAAATATAAAAGAGAGGGAATATGTAGTTCCCTTCATCAAACAAATGTAAATACGCTTAACGAATACATAATTACATAATACAGTTATCACACTGGATGGCATGGTATGCAAATGATTGCTAATAAAGAAAGGTAAGGCCATTAAGTTTACTTTAGAGAATATTAGAACTAACTAATCAATAGCGTTAACATGGTAATAAATTGATATCATAAATATGACAGCGTATAATCTGCCATTAAGCAAATAGAACAATTTAATAAGATTATTCAATCAAGCGAATCTTAATGTAGTAAGAAAACTTACATTTAAATCTTTTGTGTCCCATAATATCGGGATGGAGAATTAAAATAAGATCAATTCACCAGATTGAATTATTAGCATATTAAATGAAATATAATAAGACATAACATAATAATGGAAGTTAAAAGTTTGCCACAGTTAAAATAGTAAAATAAACGAAGGTGAAACCCAGCAAATACATTTAGAGAATACATTTATAGATTCATGCATTATATTATACAGAGAGAAAATTATTAATTTACTAGAATTATGATAATTGGCACTACATCGCCAATTATTAAATAGATAGAGAGTTATATTTTTACTTTAAACAAATTAAGATTACATAGATGGTTTTTAAAGAGTTCATGTTAGCGGCACAGATGGGATTACCTTCTGTTACTTGCCGACTTGATTGATGTATGGGTTGATATGCGTAAGAAATAAATATGGAAAACACGGTCGGCAATGCAGAGTTTTTGAAAAATAATGGTTGGCATCTTTTTAGGATTAGTTTAGCATTTTATTAAAGCAGTCTTTAAGTGGCGATGGCATAGCAGCATAGTGATATGGAGACAATCTTGAAAAGATCAGGAAAGCAAATTTCTTCGGTCTACTCAGAAGTCATGATTCAAAATTTTGACTGGCGTAGATTCATTTAACACTTTCTGAAATAAAAGCAAAGGGTGCCTAGTATAGAATTTTGGCTGTATTTGCAGAAATTTCAATTACCTTGCCGCTGGCGAAGCCTGGATGTGCATTGCCTGTCCTGACTGCACTTATCCTTTGTTTAAGATTTACATTTCAAAGATAACAATGAGATAAGTTCTAGAGAATATTGTTTAATCTATTTCAAGTTTGGAAATAGATTCAAGAGATATAATTTCCATTAACGTTAGGATTGCTAAAATAAATCTAATTTAATAATGACATTTTAAAATTGAACAGGATATATTTCTTTTGTTTATAATTTTGAATTATCTTAATCACTCTTCAGAACTTTCTTTGGTATTATGCCAGCTTAATAAAAAAATATATGAATCTGTGATACATACACACACATACACGAGTATTTAAGGTGATGGAAATTTTAAATATTTCCGACTTAAAACTAATGAATATTTTTTATTCAAAATAAATGTGTAAAACTTACAATAAGGTGGGGGGGGGGTGTATATGTGTACTTGCACTCCCTAATGATTAAACAAGTAGATAGATGTGTTTGAATCTCTGGTTTAAGGTTTCTAATATCACCAGACAGTGAAGTAAAAATATGTATAACAGATTTTACTGCTTCACTGTTGATCAATAAACTATTTTTTTATCAGATTTTGCAAAACGACAAATTCTGTCACATATATATATATTACTTACAGTACTTTTTGAGGATTAATAATTTAAATAAACTAATTTAAGTCTAATCTATCAACAATTATCATATTAGAGATATTTATATTTGAATAGTACACTATTTGTGTAAAATAGATGCAACTTTTTTTTCTGAGCAAATTCACTATGCAGCAGCAGACTTATCAAAACAAATGAGCATTAAGAAATTTAACATATTTAAATAATTACAATACTATTTTAAAGTCAGATTCTAATTTTAAATATATTTATACCTTTTAAAATAAAATATTTTCTAATAAAAAGACAAGTTAATTTTCTTCATTATTTTTTACCTACAGATTATTATTTAATTATGGATACAACCATCATTTTTTTTTCATCATTCAGATTTATCAACTCATAATTATCTTAAAAAGTGTTTGGACTTTTAAATCTGCTTAACAAGTTAAGGTTTAGCACTGTAAAGAAAAGAATGTTTTCAATCATTGACCAGCCAAATGATAAAATTCATTAATATCTGTTTTAGTTTTCTGATTTACAATATTGTAAATGAAGAATGTGTCAGAAATGTATAGAAACTTGCTAATTCTAATAATAATAAGATGGATAAATTACCAGTCAGAGAGATTCAGAAATTAGTTTTTGTGTAAATTTAAAATTTTTTAAAGAACTTAATATTAAAGTAAGATATAGAGAGTAAATACGCAATGAGATTTAGGAGAGCATAAAGCGTGAAACTTGAGGATTATCTAAAAATAATAGTAATGGGTCGAAAAACTGCAACAAACAATTACTATAAAGAATAATGTTTTATAATGTCTTTTATTGATTTGTCTTTTACAGGAATAATGATTTTATTATTGTACTCTTTATTTTTATTTTTTTGACTTTATCATAATGTATATAGATAAATATATTTTTAAAGAAATTGTGATGTGTGCAATTAGTTTTTGCTTAATATCCTCATCATCAGTTACAGTGGGTAACATTTCCCAGAAATTTTTGTTCCCAGGGAATGAGAAATTTAAAATTAATATTCTTGGAAATCTTGGGAATTTCAAGGAATTTAATAAAGTTAAAAATTTTGAGAAAAAGTGAAAAATGTCTTCAAAAATCAAATTTAATTCAAACTTTAAAAAAAAAATCATACAGTAAATGCTAAAATATACAATAAATATGTATTTTATTTATTATTTGTTTAAAAAATAATGTTAAAAAGGACAGACTATCTAGGGACAGTCACACAAAGATGATCTTTTTTTTTGAATAAAAATTTGGCGCTGTTGAGAATATCTTTTCACTTTTAATTGAAGTTGGCTGTATAGTCATCAAAGCATCCAATAACTTTTGGAGATTTTTTTTATGTTTTTTGTACTTTCATATATTTGTAATTTGTTTTGTAGATTTTTTGTCAGATTATGTGACATTTTTGTTTCTAATTTTTTATTTTTAAATGCTACATTGATAACATTAGCCAATCTATCATTTATATCACAAATTTGCCCATTATTTTTTTCACATGAATTTTCATGTTGAGTTTCCTTTTCAACTATACTGCATTCAATGTCTTTGTCGAGTAATTTATTAAAAATCTCGCTAGCATAACAAGTAATTGCAAACTTTGATAATGAAGGCAAATCTTCTGTAGCATTAAATTGTAAATTCAGTGCTTGGAGAAATTTTGTTAAAGAACAAGATCTTGGTTTCTTCATTTGATGATGTGAAATTTAAAAACCTCCAACAATTGTTTTGAAATATCCTTATTTTTATGTAAAGTATCAAATAAAAACTTCAAAATTGCATTGGCCATAACCAGATTTGCATCACGTCTTCTCAACGCTTCAGCAACAATTTTAATTGGCTTAAGTGCATTGCAAATATTTCTTAATAATGGAACATTATTATCATCTAGTAATGTTAAAGAACCCAAATTTTTTAATGTTCTCAAACTGAATCAACTATTTTTAGGAATCTTTCAACCATAGTAACAATGCTATTCCATCTGGTCTTGCAATTTAGAATCAAATTTAATTTTTTACCATGCTTCATCTTGACATGTTCTTGTAATATTGAGTTTCTTATCAGTGAAGTTTAAGAAAAACCTTTATAATTTTTCATAGCATTCGCAATGCAAATTTAATATCCTCTAATTCACATCTTTGGGTTAAAGCATCATTTGGTTCATCATCAATATTGAATTCAGAAAAGTCATTATTAGTTGAGCTATATTTATTTTCAGTGTTATCAGTTTGATCAACATTATAACTTCCAATATTTTTATGAATTACTGTATCTAAATGTATGTCATGGTTATAACATAATTGGTAGATATAGTGAGACAATTTTCCATATTTTACTATAATAGCAGCACCATCGGTAGTTTATGCAATTACATCTGATAAATTTATGCCAAAATCAGATAGTTTTGAATTGACTAGTTTAATTATTATATCAGCTGCACAATTTCTTGTAATTCTTATTAATCCTAAATTAATATATTGTTTTGAAGTACCGCTTGTTTCGTAAAATTGTCCATTCATCTAATGTAAGACTGAATTTTCTGCAAATATCTTTATGAGATTGCTGCTACTTCACCTTTTGCCAATTTGTACAACTCATGAATTAATTCCAGAATAATAAAATGCTACCACCTTAAACTACACATGCCTGATTATACTACAGAGTAGCGACTCAGACAAATGGATTTTCAGGACTTTTAGAAAGAAGCGCCATATGCATACAAATGAGTTTCACAATCAAACAACTTATTTGTTTTGTAAAATAATCTTTTATTTTTTATTAAGATGTTATCTTTTGTTAAGTCACATTGTCATTCATATTAAAATAAATAAATTTGTAGGGGATTTCAATTTCAGACTTCATAATGAGTGGCTGTATACGAGGTATTAGTGTAGTTGTTTTTAAATTTTTTTCCAGGAAATTTTTTGATTTTTTTCTGGGAAATGAGAAACAAAAAAAAATTTTTTTTCCCTGAGAATTCCAGTTGTGAATTCTCTGGAATAACCCACTAATCAATTGTCTGCCAAACTCTAGGCTTCACACATCAGGGCACCTTGCATTTTTTTTTAATTTACTTTTTATATAGTTGTAGACATTTGTTAAAAAGATCAAATGTTTTCCCCCCTCATCTGCTTGCTGTGTACTTGGTATTTTCAATAATTTTTGCCTGGAAAGCATCAAAATTAAAAAAAAAAAAGTAGCACTAAGACAAACTCAACAACAAATTTATTTGCTTGTACTGAGATAATAATGAAAATAATAATAATTGAAAATAATAGTAGAGTTCACTTTATTTTGGAGAAATGATTAATACATGTGGGGATAGATTATCCTCACAAACTATCTGTAGATAAATATATTCCATACATCTTGAGTTTTCATTAACTAATATTTTATACACACAACTTATCAGATGACATCTTGACATCAGTCTTTTACTTAGGCTAATCAATTTCACTTCATTTTAAATCTATATATAGGGCTCTGTCTTAGCCCAGTGCTTTTTTTTTTCTCTTGTGAAAACTTCATTATTACTCAACTTGCAGTCTATCCACTTATTTTTTCATTTTCATAATAAATCTAATTAGCATTTCTCATCTTTATTTATTATTCATTTTATTATACTGTATGCTAATTTTCTAAAATGCATGTTTTAACGGAAGTAATAATAATAATGTACTGTCTTCCCGATAAGCTTTATTTATATCAATAAACATATTTTTATATGTGCATAGACTTCTATAATTCTTTCTAATTCATCTTATATAATTCCTCTACCTTTAAATACGCAACTCAATTCAAACATTTTTCTCTTTGTAATTACCTCAAAAAAATAATTTATTTTATTTATTATTTCAGCATCTCTATTTTACTGACATTATTTTTCCAAACTCTTTCAAATTTATATCTCTAATGTTTATAATTTTTTTATTCCACTAATAGTCCACATTTATACTCCTCACAAAGCAATTAAAACATTTAATAGTACCCTCTTTTAGATTTAATTTTAATGATTCCATGCTATCCTTATTAAAAACCTGTATTGCCATTGCAGTTTTTACTGTAATTTCTTTATTTTTGCATCCATAATTAGTTTTTTAATTTCACAAATATTTTAAAGGCTTAACTTGCTCTATGATTTTCTGTCCAATACTTACTTCTATTTTTTTTTCTCTATCTATTTTTATTCTATTTTTGTTAAAATTATTTTCAACTCAAACTTCTGTTTTGTTAATCATATATAATATTTCATAGAATTGTTTCACTATTTTCAAGTATGACCATATCATCATTGAATCTGATTCAGTTAACTTTTTTACCCTCAATGCTAATTTATTCCTTATCAAATTAGTATTCA
The DNA here is from genome assembly GCA_028023455.1 of Epiperipatus broadwayi. Taxonomy (NCBI): domain Eukaryota; kingdom Metazoa; phylum Onychophora; class Udeonychophora; order Euonychophora; family Peripatidae; genus Epiperipatus; species Epiperipatus broadwayi. The sequence goes on along the minus strand of JAQFVV010006460.1, from coordinate 836,154 downwards.
TTTAAGACCTTATTAAAATTTATATAAAATTAAACAGCAGATAGACAACATTCTTATTTTAGACTTCTTCCATATCTGTCTTCTCTATAGGAAGATTGTTTAATATTATATATATTTTGTGATACATATGGATTTTTCAATAAATGTTTTTTCTTCCATTGTGTTTTTCTTTTGGGATATATCCAGCAAACTAACTCATTTCATTTTATCAAACGTCTTTTCAAAATCAGTAAACAAATATTAACTTTTTTCTTTCTCAATATATGTCTTAGTTCTCATCTTTCCATTTATGTTTTTACCAGGATATCTATTCAGTATTTCTTTATTTAGGATAAGAGTAAAAGATTTATAAAGTATGAAAAAAAATTGCCTTCTAAATTAAATTTATCAAACTAAACACTGTTTTTCTGCTATTCGAAGACCAGAATGGTAGTCATTTATATTGACATCTGCAAACTATGTTCACATTTTTTAAATTTATATATATATATTTTTCTATAACAAAGTTTTTTATTTTTATTTTTTTAGTTCGTCATTATGACAATGCTACCACATGTGGTTTAGTTTGGACTCAGAACTTTGTGGCATATCGGTGTCGGACATGTGGTATTTCTCCTTGTATGTCATTATGTGCAGATTGTTTCCAAGCAGGAAATCATGAAGGACATGATTTCAATATGTTCCGCAGTCAAGCTGGTGGAGCATGTGATTGTGGAGATCCAAGTGTTATGAAACAATGCGGGTATTTAACAATTTATTGTGTTATAAATAAATTTTATATTTTATTATTAATGTTATACCGATTTTGTAATTACTAGTAATAACAATATAAATATTTTTTTTTATTGTCTCAATTTAAATGGTATAAATATGAAAAATGAAACTATGGATTCAGCTACATTAGCAGTATGACTTTTCTACCATTAGTGGTGAATGTTATATTACAATCATATTATTTGTTTTTATGATTAATGTGCTGCTACACATTGATTTAACTCAAATTAACTATGAGACTTTTGTCCTCAGCTAATTATAGATACATATTTACAGACCGATGCTGGATGGCTAGCTGCTTGAAAGAAAAATATTAAATCTGTTTGCAGATTGAAAAAATTGCCAATGTTTACCTAGGCTAGTCTGGACTCCGATCCAGTGAGTGTTATTAATCACTGTCATAGTCTCTTTTAGAAAAAGCAGTTTAGATTCACTTAAAGGAAATATAAAAACAATATGAAATCTAAAAATCTGACTACAGATATTTTAAAAAGGAGTAATAATGGTTTTAGGTGACAATATGAAAGTTCATTGACATCCAAAAGACATTTTATAATGAAAGATAGAGCACCTAATATAGCTGGAAAATTGCACATAAAATTAAAATAATAATAATAGTGAAAATTTAAGTAAATATAAGAATATAACAAATTGATGTTATGGATAATAGTATACAATGTGGTTATTTCTGAGTTTACAGATGGCAAAGATTAATTCGGTTGTTAATACTAAATAAATGAAAATTAGAAAAGTGAAAAAAAAAGTAGTTCAAGAATTTAATTATTAAAGCTGAATTTAGTTATCTGATTTTGATAATGTTAATGAGATAGTTAATACTAACACATTAAAAGTAAACTCTTTTATTTTTAATAATGTATGCTTGATTCTTTTATGGTATAAATAATTTTTTCACTACTTCCAATGTATTAAAAGTTGAGTTTGAGCCTATGACTTTTAACATGCATTAGATAAAAATTTGATATCTTCTGTTAAATATAGAATACTCTTGCATAATGCGTAATTTTTTTAAAAATAATATTGAAATTCATTAAAGTATTTAAATTGATTTATATGAAGATTCAAATTTTAAATAATAAGCAGATAATAAGTTATTCTACTTATATTAATTAATATAACTGGATAAACTAATTTATATATTTTCTTTTACTATCAAATAATTTCAGTCGTATAATTAAATTTTAGCATTTATTGCGTTTGTATAAAGAGATTACTAGGTATATTATTCAATTTTTCTAATGATTTTTGCCATTTTAAAAGTAAATTGGTATTCAAATAGAAATGTAGATTAAAGTTTTCATATATTGATTTATACCGAGTGATTCCATAATTTCTCTTAATAGGTTTTGTTGTCAACTTTACAGACCACATATGCAAAATTAATTAGGAATAATGTATAACAAACTAATGAGATTTATTAGTAATTTATGATTGTACTAAAAATAAATAATATATTTATAACATAGGAATAATAAAAATTACCTTCAAATATGTTTGCTAAATTTCAATACCAAACTTATTTAATTAAATACTGAGATCTGGTAAATCTATCATGAGTATCATTCAATAAAATAAAATGTTTGCTACATATATTTATGTGTGTGCATATAACTTTCCAGATAAACTAAAAAATGCTTAAAATGCAAATAAAAACAGTGATTAAATAACTTATTTTTGCAAAGAATAAATAAGCATTCACCCATTTTATTTTTTCATAAATACACATGCATATCTGAAGATTTTATTAATACTTGAGGCATGCTCATTTAAAATATTCAGGTGGTTTCACAGATTGTTTTATTAAATGGTAACTCGTTTTTCATTGCATTAATTTTTCTTTTCTTTTTTTATTCGTTTTAAATAATATATATTACTGCCTATATTGATTTTGCTTTAATTTAGTTTTTGTATACATTTACATGATTATTATCCATTGTATAATTATATATATATATATTTAGCAATTATTATTATAATTTTTAAATAAGGAAATCTATCTGGAAACAGTTGAAATTATCTGATCTTTTTTATATATAGATTTTGTCCTAATCATGGTCCAGAAGTTCATAAAAGTAAGCCAAGTATTCCTTCTGATTTGTTGACTTTAGCAGAAGTTATGATGCCAAGACTTCTTTTACGTTTTATTCAGCACTTAAGAGATGAATCAAAAAATGGTTTGTAAATTTTAGGTTTTTAAGGTAAAAAAAAATAAATTTACAATTAATAAATATTGCATATCAAGGACAAATATTAATAATAAAATGGGATAATAATAACAATTTTTTTATCTTGCTGCAATGAAAATTAGTCCACAATGCCATAAGTTTACAATTTTTTATTTTTATGCAAGTGTAGGTGTTAAATTTTCTACTGATGGCAGATGTAATGATTATACGTTAATTTGATCATCATCAGTAATAGTTTATTACTTTATTAATACATTTCTAGCATTTTTGACTTTTCAATGTATATAAGAGTTGGACTAAATCTGTGATATCTTTATTAGTATTGTACAAGCCACCATTTACAATAAAAACTGTTTGTTTTCTATATGGGATGAAATCATATAACATTTGAATAATATTTAAATAATCATGATGTTATTTTTCATACAGAAAATTTTTTGGTTCTGTGAAAGATAGTGGAGGATATCAATATCTCATTCTTTTTTCAAATATAGTGAGTAAGAGATCCTCATTAATGTTTAAGTTAATGATTGGATGACTATGGGAAATATAAACATTATTCTCATGTTGTTCATATATTTATATGTATACACAATAGAAACTTTATCTATACAATATTGCCATCTAATACAAGTCATTGATTGCTACTATGTTAACAGATTGTGAAAGCATATGAAATGTTGTTCATATGACATTTGTCTGTGTGGAAAATCAATTTATGGCAATGAAAATAATTATATATTGAAACTTTTGAATACTTATAAGTATCAGAGCTGTTACAATAAGAATGATTTTATTTAATAAGAATTTCTTGTTAGGGTATTGTCAAAGACTTATGAAGGAAAAAAATGTAATAATTAAAAGAATTCATGGCTATACCTTACTTGATAAATTTTATAAAATAAATATACAAAAAGAGCAACATTTTTTATTTTGAGCATATTTTGCATCCTAATATAAAATATTAATAACTAATTGTCTAAAAAAAATTGAAGTAAGAGTTTAAAATGAAAAAAATATTTAATACAGATTTCATATCTTACAGATTTGCAATCACTGTCATCTTGGGATATAATACATTGTGCTTGCAAGACAGTAAACCAATGCTAAGTTCAATCTATGTGGAAAACATTTTGCAGGAAACCATGTAGAATTGTCACATCTGCAAAGTATATTTCTGATCTTTCAGTTACTGATTAGTTATCCTTGTTTATTGCCACTTTGCAAGAGAATGAAAAAAACAAACCAAATCAATAACAGTAATGACTTGTGTTTTCAAAAAAAATAAAGAAATAAGATTTTTTTAACTTTTTTGCATTTTCCAACAATTAGAAAGAAATTTTGATTGTTTTTTATTTGACTTAGATAAGCAATGCTAATTTTTGTGAAGTAATAAAACAACTGTAATATAAATTAATTTAGGAAAATATATGTTAAAAGATGATTAAAGCAAATAATGAAGTATAAATTGCCTTATATGAAAGTTTTTTTTTAAAAAAAAATTATGAATCTTTAAATGTCCAATCTCAAATTTTGTAAGCCTGTATTTTTCTTATGCAGTTTAATGTAATGGAAGAGTGGCAAATTTACTATCAAAAGTTCCTGGATTGATTCTCAATTAAGTAACATAAATAAGAAGAATCTGTTCAGGCAATTGAATAATAGAATGGAATCTCCAAATGATGAATCATATTATTTTTGACTTTTTTAAAATTTTCGTTAAGTGCTTGCAATAATGTAAAGTAGTATATGCCCAGGGGTTTATAGACAATGCTAAAATAAATAATCATTATCCTGTTTTTTGTAAGCAATGTAGTAAGCCTGATTTTTATATTTACCACAATAATTGTTTGAAACTGCACTTAACTGAATAAAATCTAAAAACTATTATAACAATGGAAAAAAGATGGCAGATGCTTTTGTGGAATTTTTAAAGTTGAATTAATTATTGAAAATCATGGTTTAAAATGCAATTACTTATTTTCTGCACTTATTATTTTTCATTTTATTGATTCTTTCACTAAAACTAATTAAAGTCATTAATTACTGTAGGAAGAGAAAAGTTTGATTATGAAGAAAAACTTTTCCTGTGATTTTAATTTTATTTAGCATAAATTATATATAATAAGATTGAGAGAGAAATTTGATATTAAATCTCCCTTGGGAAAAGGAGCAGCCATAAATTATTCAAAAATATATTGTAAATTTTTTTTTAAAAATAATTTTTTTTTTTCTAGATCTCCAAAGCATTCTTTTCATTTTTTATTTTATTTTATTACATAATTTAAATTCATTTATTATTTCAAATTTCACAGATTTTTTACCATTTTTCTGATTGTGGGCTGAGGTTGTTATTTGATAACGACCTTTTACTTAGGTATTTACAACTGTAGATCACTTTCAAGTGAAGGAAGATTGCAAGAATTAGAAGAACTGTCTCATATTAGATAGGACATTATTGGACTTTGTGAAGTTAGAAGAAAAGGTGAAGAGATAATTGATTTAAAATATGGACATATACTGTATTCCAAAGGCATAAACATTGGAAGTACAAGTGGAGTAGGGTTCATTATAAATAAAAAATGGAAGAACAATATTATGGAAATTGATGGTGTAGTGGACAGAATGGCAATATTAATTATTCAACTTAATAACAGATACCAAATGCAAATAATTCAAGTTTATGACCCAACAATTTTTCGTAGTGATGAAGTAGTAGAGGATTTTTATATGAATGTACAAAAATACTAGAATTGGTAAAAAATTGAACGTTGAAAGTGCTGTAAGTAAATCTAGTTATGGTGATAGAAATGAGATTGGTTATAGACTTGCGGAGGCTGCAGAAATAGAAAAACTATATTATGAATTCTTTTTTTGAGAAAAATGTTAAACGGAGATGGATATAGAAGCATCCAAATGAAGGTACAGCAGAATTGGATTATATTTTGATTAACAGAAAATACATATTTCAAGATTGTAATGTTCTTAATTAATTCAGCACAGGAAGTGATCATTGATTAGTGAAATAAAAGATACATGTTGGTAGAAGAAAGCAGAAATTGACCAGTAAAATTTTTAGTGAGACTAGAGAATTTATGAAGAAAAGAAGGATTATGAAAATATATAAAAATGATGCATTAAGAAAGATTGAATATCTCAAATTTTGTAAAATGTTGTGAAAAGGCATTGATAATGATAGAAGAAAGTATAATTGTGAACTAGCAAAGAAAGTTATAGAAGAGAATAAAATCTCAAGAGTATAAAATAGCATTTTGGTATTGGTAGAAAACATGTATGCAATATGAAAAAAGATGGAACTATTACTAAAAAGAAAGATGAGATCATGAAATGAGTAGAAGAGTTATATCTAGAATTATATAGTAATAAAGAACAAGGAGAAATACCTTCTACAACTATTATATCTTCGGAATTTCCCAGGATTTTAAATGACATGAGACCTGTAATTAAATTTATGAAGAAGGAAAAGGTTCCAGATAGCAATGTAATTATAATCAATATCTTAAAAGAAGCAGTTGAAGAAATAGAAAAATTTTGGCATGTCTAAATGAGAAAGATATACCAAATGATTAGAAGAATGCAGTATTAATATTTAATAAAGATGATAAATAAGATATTAGAAATAAGAGATATATCAGTCTTTTATCAGTTTTGAGGAAAATTTTTAACGATAATTAATTACAACTTGTCTAGAGCAGACTTTGAATTTCAACCAACCAAAAGATCAAGCTGGATTTAGAAGTGGTTTTAGTACAGTGGATCATATACAAGTATTGAGAGAAGTTATAGAGAGGACCAATGAATATAAGTTGTCATTTTGTTTAGGTTTTGTAAATTATGAAAAAGCATTTGATTCTATAAGCATTTCTTCAATGATTAAAGTATCAGATCATCAAAGTATAAACTTAGGATATTGTCATATTCTGAAGAATATTTATAAAAATTCAACAGCAACAATTAGATTACATAATAATAGGAAAATTAATATTGAAAAAGGTGTATGATGAGTGACTCGATATCTCCAAAACATTTTATAGCAGTGCCACTAGAATATTTTGTGGATTAAAATGGAAAGCTAAAGGAATAAATGTAAATGGAGATTATTTAAGTCATCTAGATTTTGCTGATGATGTAGTTGTTTTTGCAAATAATGCTTTAGAGCTTTAGTAAATGTTGCAAGAGTTATCAGATGAAAGTAAGAAAGTAGGATTAAAAGTAAACATTAAAAAAACTGAAGTAATATTCAGTAGATTTTTTCAAAAGATGAAAATAAAGATTGATAATGATAAATTAGAAGTTAACAACTATAAATACCTTGGTCAGATTATTACTACAAATGGAAACATAATGGATGAAATTAATCATATAATTAAACTTGATTGGAATGAAATAATTTAATATTGAAAGGAAATATGCCCATGTTTTTGAAAAGAAAATTATTATTTATGTATCTGAGACTTGGACACTTAACAGAAGAGCAATACAGATTTCAGAAAGAAGTATGGAGAGATGCATGTTAGGAATAATAAATAGAGATTGAGAACAAAATATATGGATAAAGAGAACAAACATGTTATTGATATCATTGAAAGAATTAAGAAACAAGTGGAGTTGGTCTGAACATTTTCCTAGAAGAGATGATAATTGATAAACAGTTGAATGCTTAAACTGGATTGTAAAACACTAGAAAGAGATCTTGTGTGAGATGAATGGATGAAATAATGAATTGTGCAGAGATGATGTGGAGAAAAGAGACTAGAGATCGGAGAAGATGGATTGAACTTGGATAGGCCTTCATACTGCAGTGGATTGATAATGGTTGAAAATGATGATATAGTTTGAAAACATTTTTTATTTTAATATTTTGAATTCTCACCATTTTTTTATTGTTAACTTAAAAATATACTGGTTATTAGTGATACTTTATATATTGCTTAAGTTTTGTGTAAAGTAACTTTTTTTTTTTTTTTAGGTAATACTTTAGAGAATTACAGACAAGCTGTTCACCATTGTGATCGGTATTTAGTTTTTTTACATTCTTTGGTGGATATGGGAGCTGCTATGAGACGAGTGATTTCTAAAGCTTTAACTAATCCTCATAGTTATAAAAGTCTCACAGAAAGTAAGATAATCCAAATTTTAGAATTTTATTTTTAAAATGGGAAGAGAAAAAAATCATGACTCTTATATTTATATTTATGAGTGCATGTGAAAAAGTCATTTACAAAAAAAAAAAAAAATGATTTTAATAAAATTCATTTATTTTTAAAATAAGCAATATATATATATTTTGTATAATCTTTTTTTTTTTTGTTTTAAATGTTATTCAGTTAATAAAAAAGAGCTAAAGATTAAGCACATTCTAAATGATTTATTCCAAACAGTTTATGGCTTTTCTGGAATACCTCTGTAAGAAATATTTGTAATAAAATAATAATAAAAGTAATAATTGTATTTGAGCGATTAAGTAATGTTTGATACTAAAATGAAAGCATGATAACAATTCCATTCACTTGTCTTACGAAGAATTTTTAGGTCAGATAGGTTAAAAAAAAGTTCTGAGTGATTTAGCCAAATAATAGAAATTAGTAAACCGAGAAGGGGGGAAATAAAATATCATGTTGGTCAGTTAAGTGGAATTGTTCTCATTTGGGCATTTTGATGATTGAATGTCACATGATTTTCCAAGCAGTTGATTGCATAATAAATAAATAATTATATATTACAATCTTTTTAAATAAATAAAAAAATGGGAAGAGAACTACTTTAAAATTAGGAAAGATTTTTTTAATATGCTATGATTGTGCATTTTAAATTAACCTTGTGTTATAATAATCTATGAGAATTAAATACTAGTGATATAATTGTCTAAGCTAGATAGAATTTGAAGATTTAATTCTCCATTTAAGAAAAGAGTAATTTATAAAACTAGTGCTATTACATATTGAGGCTGTCCACTATAAAGAGATTAAATGTCTATGTAAATTTATTAATTTCTTACTTTTATATTTTATTATTTCTAAAAAAAAATCAATATATTAAAAATAAATCTAAAGATGCTGTCAAGTTATTTGAAAAGTGAAATGACTTCAAACATTCTTTTATGAATATTTTATAATAAACAGTGTAAAAATAAAGATTTAAAAATTTTTTTATTTGTTAAGAATTATAGTTAAAATTTAATATGGTGAATTTTTGATTAGAGGGTTTTAAACATTTTCAAATATATGGATACTAACAATTGTTAATGTTTTGATATCATATCAGCTAATTCAACAAATGGTATTTAATTCTAGAAATAGTACAGATTTTATTTTTAAAGCATTTTAATAATATATGATGTGACCACTTGCCTTAAATATACAATATTTTCAATACTATTTGTCATAAATGAATTATATATGAATATGCTGTGTAAAGAAAAATACCTGATATTATTAGATAAATAATTACATTTTTATAGAGAAAATGCAGGTGTTTTATTTCACACAAGATAATAATAAAAAAATATATACATGATATATATATAAATTTTTCTCAGGGGACATCAATGAGCATTCTTTCAATTAAGAGAACTATTTATTTATACTAAATATTATTAATTTTAATTATATAATCAGAAATTAGCTGTGCAGTAATTGGAAATTTTTTAAAATTAGACTTTAATTTAGGTGTTGCTTTTTTATTTTTGTAATAAAATTTTTAAAACATTTGTGAATAGCTAAATGATTTTTCCTTTTTATATTTTCATAATTAATGATTTATTTAGAATATTTATTGAAAAGTTATATTTCAAATACTCATATAAAGGCTTAACTACATTGTGTTTTTACAAAATATAATACAGTTATTAATTTTGTAGGAAAAATTTTTTTGTAATGAAGACATTTAAAAACCATTAAAATAATCAAACTAACTACAATGATTTCTCAATAACAGATTTTGTATGCACTGATAATGATTGATTATATGTTTTCTATCTTTGAACATTGTATTTGTAGGTATTGATATTAGCAGTCCATTTTATGTATTATTTTAGTATTAATTACTCTGTCTTAGAAGCTTTTTTTTTTGTAAAAATAAATAACCAAGATACAGCAAATATCAGGCCAATCATGATCCTTACTTAATGTCTATTTATTGGTCTTTTTCACTGAGAAGTACTGAATTACAAATATACATCCAGAAGTCAACTGTACTTTTATTATGCTAGTAAGTTAATGACTAGTTAACATGGATAGATATTTGCAATTCAGTATTTCTCACTAACAAAGATTAATTGTTAGAAACTAATTTGATTTTTGGTGTTACCATCTGTTAACCATTGATTACTGATGTTTATAAAAATGGTTGTTGATTAATTATGTAAAATAGATTGCTGTGGTCAATATAAACTTTAAATATGAGTTAAAGAAGCTGCATGATGCGTTGGCATGCTTTCTTTTGGTATACTTTTTATTAGTATTACATGTAAGCATTAGGAATTTTATTTTTTAATCCATTGTAAATCTTAACATTAAATAAAAATTTTAAAAGATTTTTTAAGTAAAATTAAATATTACCAAATTCACCACTTCATTTATTTTGCTATAATATCTTGTATAAATGCAATTTATTTACTGTATTTTAAATACTTTTTAGCAAAAACCTTTTATTGTACATATATGCATACAAAGTTTTACGTTTTGACTGTCCTGCAGTCTTCTTCAGAATTATGATATAATGAACAAAGTAAAATAAAATACATAACTATATACATATTACCATAAAAAATGTAAAATAATAAAATAACATAAAATATAACAAAACATAATAAAATTGAAATAAATATAATCAAACCCAAATAAAATAATCCAGTTAATGTAAAATAAAATATACAATATAAATATAAAATAAATATAAATTATACATGTGTATTCCTGACTGTATATCTACATATTCATGAACAACTATTAATTTAAATATATTATTCATTTTTATTATTTTTAATAATATCCTAATTACTTCTATAAGGAATGGGGTATGATATACATACAGTTAAGAATACACATGTATTTATTTTATATTTATATTGTATATTTTATTTGGGTTTGATTATATTTATTTCAGTTTTATTATGTTTTGTTATATTTTATGTTATTTTATTGTTTTACATTTTTTAAGATAGTAGGTATATAGTTATGTATTTTATTTTATTTTATTTTGTTCATTATATCATAGCTCTGAAGAAGACTGCAGGACAGTTGAAACGTAAAATTGTGTATGCATATATGTACAATAAAAGGTTTTTGCTAAAAAGTGTTTAATTACTAAAAGTACAGTGAATAAATTGCATTTTTATAAAACTAAATATATTATTAATTTGCATTACATCTATAAATAATAAGTTATTCATTTATAAACCTCTGTTTTTACTTTTTGATAACTTTATATAAATAACTTTATAACTCTTTGTTGTTTTGTGCTAATTTTAAAACTTACAAATCTTACTTTAAAAAAATATTACAGTCAAAATTATTGTTCACAAATTTTAAATAATTTTAATAGTATTTTGAAAGCTATTAATACATTATCCTTGAAGACTGTATGAAATTCTAGTAATTCAACAAATTGATTTTATATGATATGATAATATGATTGACATAAGTCAAAAAAATATAATTATGATGCTGAGAATTGCAAAATGGAGTTTGCTGATAATTAAAAGGAGAACTTTTAATTTTTTTTTTTGAGACTTTAAAAGAACTAAGCAAGACAGATTTCTAATGTTCTCTAAATATGTTTTTGTCATTACAGCTGTTATTATTATGTGATTATTCATCTGCTAAACAAATATGGATGAATTACTAACCAACACTCACTAGCCAGTGTGATTAGCTTTCCTCTGAGTTTAAGATTAAAAAATAGCATGATCTTTCTTGTTAGTTGCCTAGTAATTCTTATCTGAAACATCAGTTGAATTAAAACAACGCTAAATTTTGACTGTTATTCCCAGGAAGCTATAAAGTTGTTGGCTAAAGGAATAATTGGAGACTGAAGGAACAAGGCACCGAGAATCTCCTAATTGCAAAATTGGGTCATTCGCTGATGACCTTTTATTTAGTCATCTATAATTGCAGATCACTTTCAAGTGAAGGTAGATTCCATGAATTAGAAAAGGAAGTAATATTAAATGGGAAAATTGTTGGATTTTGTGAACTTAAAAGTGAAAAGATATTGATTATGAAAAGTGGGCATATATTTTATTATAAAGACACAAGTATTGTATGCACAAGTGGAGTGGGATTTATTACAAATAAAAATGTTATAGTGAAGATTGATGATATTTCAGATAGAGTAACAAGATTAGTTATTTAATTTAATGGGAAGATATCAAATGCATTTAATTTAATTTTATGCCTCAACAAGTTTTTGTTGTGATGAAGTAGTGGATTTTTATATACAAAATGCTGTTGGTTAGACTAAATAGTATTTTAAAATTGTCATAAGTCTAGTGCTAGAATTGGAAAATGATTGAAAGATCGAAGTGCTATAAGTAAATCTGGTTATTATGACAGAAATGAGACACAAAATCATGGAATTTGGAGAAAAAAAAGAAAAAATATATTATGGATTCTTTCTTTGAGAAAAATTAAAAAGGAAATGGACATGGAAACATCACATAAAGGTACAGTAAAATTGGATTGTATTTAGATTAACAGAAAATGTATATTTCAATATTGTAATGTTTTTTAATACATTCAAAACATGAAGTTAATACTGATTAGTGAGAATAGTTGATATTGCTAATTTTCAAAAACACTTCAATTATTTTGAGTTAGAATTTGTAAATCATTTTGAGTTATTAACAGATTTGAAGATAATTCAGACAAAGCTGAGGTCAATAACAAGATAACTAATATTCTACTAAGAAAGCAGCAGTTCACCAATAAATTTTTAACTGAATCAAGATAATGTATGAAAGAAAGAAGGAATATGAAAATATTTTAAAATGATATGAAAATGTTAATTATGATATTAAAAATATGTGAAGTGGCAAAAAAAATTATAGAAAAGAATTATCTTAGTATTGGTAAGATGATTGTTTCAGCAATAAGAAGAAATGATAGAACTATTAATAAAAAGAGAGTATTATAAAATATGTGGAAGAGTTCTGTAAATAATATTCAAGAATAAGAAAGCATAATAATCCCTACAATCATAACATCTTCTGAATTGCCAAGCAAACATACGAAGAAAGTAAAAGCATCTGGAAATGATGGTATTATAATCGACATCTTGAAAATAGCAGGTAAAGAAATAGAAAAATTGTTGGCAAAATTTATATACTATATGTCTAAATGATAAAGATGAACCAGATCATTAGAAGAATACAGTAGTGATGTTTGAGATACGTGATATTTGAAATTGTATATTTATCATTCTTCTATTAATTTTATACTAGATCAAAATTACAAACCGTTTTCAGGGATCTTTGAAGCCAAACCAACTAAAAGAACAAACTGGCTTTAAAAGTAGTTTTAAGCATATTAGATTACATTCACATATTGAGAGCAATAAATATGAATTGCTATTATGATATGAATTTATACATTATGAAAAGTTGTTTGATTTCCATAGTAATTAAAACTTTGGATCATCGAGATATAAAATTGGGATATTGCTATAGTCTGATTAATATTTATCAAAATGCAATGCCAGCAAATAGATTAAACAATGATATTGAGAAAATTAACATTGATAGAGGAATATGACAGGGTGATTCTTTTTTTCCAAAAGTTTTTACAGCAGTTTAGTGAATTAAAATAGGATTCTAAATGAATAAAAATATAAAGTGATTATTTAAGTCCCCTAGATTTTGTAGGTGAAATGATTGTTTTCGCAAACAGTACTTAGAGCTTCAGAAATTGCTGCAAGTTACCAGATGAAAATAAGAAAATAGTATTTAAGATAAATGTAAAGAGACTAAAATAATGTTTAATAGATTTTCTTAGAAAAAGAAAATAAAGTTTGGTAATCATAAATTAGATGAAATTAACAACTACAAATGTTTTGGTCACATTATTAATACAGATGGAAACATAATAGATATAAATAATCATAGAATTAAACTTTTGGTAGAAATAATACTACTAAAAGAAAATTAGGTCTTAATAAATGTATTTTAATGATTTTTACATGTAGATTGTTACTTGGGCACTTAACGAAAGAGCAATTCAGGGAGTACATACCACTTGATAAAGTATAGAGAGATAATGTGTTGGGATTAACAAGCAAACAGCATAAGTGAAATATATGTGTGTGACAACAAACAGATATTATTCATATTAGTGAAAATATTAAAAGACTGAAATGGAGCTGGACTAGATATATTGCTAAAAGAGATGATAATAGACAGACAGTAGAATGAAAACTGGATTCCAAAGTATTATAAAAGATTTAGTTGAATGAAATAACATTGTTGCTGGGTGTGATGCGGAGAAGAGAGAGCTATAATTTAGAGTAACTGGATTAAACTTTGAGAGATCTTTAATCCACAGTGGCTCAATTATGATTGAAAATGATGATACTGAAAGATGATATAAAGATTATTAATCTATATATGCATTTACTCATCTAGAAATGATAAAATTAATTATAGTAGAAGTTAAATTCTGAGAAATTACATTGACACCTATCTTTAAAAGCCAGTGAACTATATGACAGTCTATGGGGATAATCAATTATTTTTAAATTATAGTTGCTGAGAATTGTTAAAGATATTTGGAAAAAAAAAAAACATTGTATAAAGTAAAAGTATTTAAAAGTAATTTTAAAATAATAAAATTAATATTGAAGTAATTGTTATTTATTATTAAAGAATTAAATTTTATAAATTAATATTAAATACTATTTTTATATATATATTTTTTTCTTTTCCGCCTTATAAATTTATAAATAATTTTTTAAATATTATTTTATAGTAATATATATGAAAATTTTGATAGTGATATATTTACATATATTTTTTTGTGAAGCTTCAGATATTTTTGGTAAAAATAACTCCTACGAGCTGGATAGTCGGGCATGTTATAAGATTGCTGTTTCAACGCTAGTAGGTCCAGAAATTCCTCAGAAATTACAAGGTAATATTTTGAGAATATAAAAATTCAATATAAAAGTGATAGGTAGAGATGTAGCTATAGAATTTTTAAAAAAATAAATAAAATTTTTGATATTCTTTTACCAAATTAACCAAGCAGTTAATAATGTTTTGCAAATTTTTGGAAGAATGTTTTACAATTGTTTTCAAACTTTGTTTTTGTTGCTATTGAATAATGTCTCTGGATATATTGTTACTACATTTATACGTGATTTATCTGTTTTTTTTTTTAATATGTATTCCATATTGTAATGTGATAAAAATGATGATGCTGGGAAAGTGATCAATATGACTGAATAAAACGTAGCTCAATCATTGGTTGCCATTTTGTAATGGAATATTGATTATAATATGGGATGATAATATAAAAACTTTAGTATGTCTCAGGATTAAGACATCATTCATAATAAAATAAATCTAGCCTAAATATGGGATGCCACTTTATAATAGCCCTAAAGTTGATTTGGCATTTTGTAATAATTGCCACTTGTACATGATCATCATCAGCTAACATTGGGTAGCTACTTCGTTACCATGAGGGATCTTTACTTCACTATCTCTCTACAGTTGCTCAGTCAACATTAGCCATAGAATGAAACAAATTAACTTAGAGATTTTTTTAGACAACCACTTATTACTGACACTATATGGAAATAAAAAATCGTGATGAAATGCCCTTAAGATTTATATCATTTATAACAGAGCAAACACGTATCAACAAATGATCACATTAGGCAATAACAATATTTCCAATACATAATTATTTAGATTGCCCATCACACTATAATAAATTGCTAATGACAATCTTTATTATGTTCTAAAATAAAACACTCCACAAAAATTTATTATCAATAAATCTATTAGATAATTTCACATTTTACAGTACACAATCACATTATATAAAATATACTGCAGGTTTCTGTTGGATATTTACTGACTTATAATCAGTGATATTATTCATCTCCTTAAATCTCCAATCAATCAATTATAAAATTGGATTCTATAACAAACTATATGTGATGATAATTGGCAGTTATCCAAGCCAAAGATAGATATTAAGCTATACTACTTCATAAAATTTATGATCCCCACTTCAAGTTTAAAAGTAATTAAGACAAATCATTCTGACTAACAAAATCTATTAAGATTTTTGTAATCGAACAAGATAAGCTAATAAATAATCAACTCTGAACTAATAAATTATTTCTATCAGTAATATTGATTTAGATAAGTAAACAAACATTTAAATGTAGTAACAAATATAAAATTTATATCTAATTAGATTTAATAATGATGTATAAAAATATACATATATCTAATTCTATTTCACTTACCAAGATTGGTTTGATCTTGGATTAAATTTCAAGTACTAAAATTACCTTCCATAAATAATTAGATAAATTCACCGGATTTTAAATCAACTCTAAGTTTATTGGTTTATAATAAAAATTTATAACAGTATAATAAAAAAAATATATAACAGAACAACAAACGATGTTTGCAATAGACTAAAGTCATAGCCAGTTGAAAAGTACAATGCTATGTTTCATTAATGTATAAATAATTGATAGTCTATTACTGTTTAGAATCAATAAGGATTATAATGAAATATGTATGTTTGAAATTCAAAGGTGTGTTGCATAGCAATATACTATATAAAAACTGAAGGAGAGATTTAAATGTCTTCTTTAGACTTTAAATAGAATATATAATGATAAAAAAAAAAGTGATCAAATAAAAATTGATCTCTATTTATTAATGTAATCTCTAAATAATTAAACAAACATAAAAAAAAATCTGTTATATTTAAACCCTTTCTCTATACGAATATCACTGACTTAAATGTTCAAAACGTGATCAAAAAAAAAAAAACATTCCTGTAACTTTTTTTTTTTTTTAAAACTATAAACACTTTAAAAATATTCTTAGAAATTCGGCCGAACATTTGCCTCGCACTCATGAAAAACAACACAATATTTTATTTTAACCAAAACCCTTCTCCATTCTCGTAATTCATTAACAAAATCTTTTTTATTTTTATTAAAAACAATCCGTCAGATTACTAAAAGCTGCACCCTTAACTTTTGTCCGGCGGTTCTTTTACTCCGCTTACTAACTTACTGAAATAAGTTTCTTTCCCTCGCTTATATTTTCTTAGCTTATACACTTTTCTTTTGTCTCTTTCTCGTTCTATTTTGTTTGCTATCTCATACGTCTGAAAGACTTTAGGCCTAGCAAAACCCCTTTCTACTAAGTGTCCCTTTTTATTACTCATACTATCAACATTAGTATACGGAAAGAATTTATCGTCTACGACCTTTTTGAATGTTTGACCTAAGATGGCTTCTATTTCTACCTTAAAATCATATTTCTTAATCTTTTTTTTAACTCTTTTTTTCTTTTCACATTTATATTCAACACAAACAGTTATTGAAACCAATTTATTTTTAATTTCATGCGGAGACTCTTCTACCTGCTTTTCTGTTTTTACCTTATAACTTTCTTCTATTTCTTTATCTACATTTACTAGATTTTCCACCACACTTTCTATTTGTAACCCATCTGTGCTTATTTTTAACTTTATTTCCACCTTTTCTGGCCTAGTACAATCCTGTGCTACCTTAATTTCTATATCTTCTATGACCTCAATCTTTTCTACTTCCTGAGTTTCTACTACTTTTTCCGTTATTTCTCCCCTCATCTCTCTCAAATCTTTAATCATTTCTTGCTGGTCTCGCTTGATTTCGCTAAGTTCTTCCTTCATCTCTATCATCATCCTCATCTTTTTTAACTACTCCCATTTTCACGCAAGACTAAATTCACTATACTAACTTCTTAAAAAAAAAAAAAACTTAAAAATCTAAAAGCAAATAAAACGCTATTTACTGTTTTCTATAAATTATTTCAAAACAAAGACAAACTATATTTAACTCTTCAAATAAAATTACTCCGACAAACTTTTCAGACAATACTCTTTTTACAGTTCCTAATTTATTTCATATAAAAGAAAGACGAACTATATTTAACTCTTGAAATAAAATTACTCCGATAGACTTTTCGAAAATACGCTTTTACAGTTTATAAATTATTTCATTAAAAAGAAAGACGAACCCCATTCTACCAACTTACTCCAACCATACATACAATAATTAACAAAAACCGAACCTCCACCTACTAGATCTTGCCTCTTACACCTGAAATCTTTCTCAATTGTCTAAACAAAATCTCACATGAGTTTGAAAACTCGGAAGCCTCACGTTGGTAGCGCTAATACTCAATCTATTCTGAAACAGAGGACGCCACCAGACCACTACGTGTCTGGAAAATTTGTTTACTGTGATCAGAATAGATGATGATGATGGTTTGCGCCGACTAGACTCAGGGAGAAACAAGAGATCTTAAATTGTTTAGACAATTGAGACAAAAGCACAAAGACAAACGTCAGCCAAATTAAGTTTAAACATATTTCATAAATTTTATTATGAGAAAATAAATTATTAAATATAAGTTTATGACACAATAGATGGGGGTTAACTCAGGCGTGTACCAGACATACTAAAGGCAAAGCTATGACAGACTGACTGATCTTCTAATAAACAAATTTAAAAGGGAGGAAGCAAATTTCATTCAGCAGAGGATTCACCTAAACATTGGTTTTCACTTTCAGATATTTAAAACCATATGCCCCTGAAATAGATCAAAGAATCCAGCGCTGATGAGCTGTTCGAGATCTAAAAATTGGTCAGACCTCGAATGTCCTTATATCGGTATGAGCTGCACCTATTACTACGTTTAAAATAACGGTAAATTGATCCACCTCAAGAACAACCGACAAACATGACTGAAATGAAGAAACAATCAAAACTGGTGAATCCCAGCCAAACGATTGGTGAAAATTACTTTAAAATTAATAATTAAAGATCCCACTAAGGGACAATTAAATAATTAGAAAAACAGTTACGTCTGCCCAGCATTTAAAGAAAATAAACTTACAAACAAATTCTGAGTACACGCTCTGACAAATTTAAAGCACACATAATAAATACAAAAAGAAATCTATCGGAGAGTGCACATGAGTACGAAATATCAAAAGTTAAAATACTCTAGCAGAACGAAAGTATTGCTCACCTGTAATTTAAGAAAAGATAAATTTTATCTTCCTGCTGACGACTTATAAAATTACAAAGAAAAACACAATTCTAATTTCCGCCTTTAGAGGTATTAGAAACGAAATCTCCACCTGTGAAAATCAGACAATAAAGTCGTCAGCCAAAAGAGTTTTGGAGGTTTAGCAAGCGGGCGAACATAGAGTATAAAATTAATTATTGAATACTAAATAATGTAACGGTCAGAAAACGTGTGACTTGTAAACATAGTGCAGAATTCGACCATCATACAGAATAGCAGCACCATCGAGTAGCGAAGCCACTCGTGGTATTGAGTTCGAACATAGTTTATCGGTTCCACAATACAATCCACGAAACAATGCATCTGATGCGACATTAGTAAATATTTCCTTAGGCACGGTGGTCAGGGATATGCAAGAGACTCATGATTTTATTCTCGAGTTAGCCAATAATCAAACTAATATTAATTAAACATTCATATTTACATAATCGAGGAAATATTATATAGAATGGGTATCGAATAAATGAAACGTAACTGCAGACGTATAGTTTAAAATTATTTATTCACACATTTTAATAAGACAATCATTTACTAATAATATTTTGTTGATTCAAAGCTTCAGTAGCGGGATTTGCGACATGATTATATTTTAAAGAATACATTTATTTATTTAGACATTATTTTATATTGAGGACTTCAGTAGCGGTATTTCCGATACTGTATAATGTTTAAAAAAGGAATTCAATTATTTGAAGGCGTCATCTAGCTACCTAAAATTCTCGAGTAAGTATTTCTAATGCATGCCTTGGGGAATTTATACCTTTGCAATGCAAGAGTCTAAAGTAAGATTTAAGAGTAGCGGCGGACATATATTTATTTAATTAAAATATTTATTTTATGACTAAGGGCAAACATTTATTTGAGAGTGAATTATGAAGATAATGCAGAGGTGGAGTGATATATAGAATAATAAAACTAAGCAAAGGAACACGTGGTACGCTTTAGAAAGGCGATATGGAAGGGCAGTATATCGAAACTGCAATGCCGCGAATGGGTTTATAAGAATGTCGGGCTGGTCTCTGCCATCGGCCCGACGAAGTAAGGTGTCACATAAGCATAACCAGGGACAAGCGGTTCGTGTCGCAGTTTGCCGGCTGGCTGCATGACATTGTCAAATCCTACGGGAGCACCCATTATGCCCGCTTGTGTAGGACGACTGGGGTTAATTTCAACCCTGAAGAATCCGGAAATTTCACGGCAGAATGGGTCATCGCGTCTCTGAAACATAACACATGTATACTGTATAAACGATTATGATGAGATTTAAGTAGATTTCTGACTCGGCCCTACATTATCAACATTTACTAAAGAACGTTGGGGACTCTCAAAGAAATGTAATTTTCTGGAATTATTCATGATGATTTAATAAATACAAAACATATATAAATTGGGAATTATTACAACTAATATGCCAGCCATTTGTGAAGTAGTAGATCCTGCATTACAAATGATGCACTGAATGCATGTCGATTTATATGAAAGTGAAGTTATTAAGGAAAGTAAATATTAATAAAACTTTGACACACATTCATTGTTTTAAGCGATCATAGATTTAAACTTTGAAAATAGAGACAATTGTGAGCATGCAATAATTAAATAATAAATATAGATAAAATGTAGATTTTAAAAATACGCACCCAAGATAGAATGAGGTAAGCTAGATTAGTAGAGAAATTTACACATTAAATTAATTATTCAGTTTAGTTATACATATGGTAGTTTTTACATTTTATAATTTAGATAAGTAATATGAAGAAGAGCTATAGCATATTTTTAGAGCACTCTAGAGTTTGAACACAGACAGGTACCTGTTTTATAAGAAGTTTTCTGATTCCATTAGTTTAGCAGCAAAAAGTTCACGAGTGGCAAGTCTTTCTTGTATTTAGATATTCATTTAATTTCATGGCAGCAGCAGCTTTCTCATTTATTTCAGGCAGCAGATCTTCATGGTGAATTTATGACGGGCAATGGAAAGTTCGGCATCCAATAGGCCATCTCCCGATGGAGAATAATCTAGGTGCTTTACTCGGTCATACCTTGGCAGGAACAAATTATTTTTATATTTTTGGAGACTCAGTGATCGAGAGCAAAGCTAAAGTTTAAGGGAATGTCTCCAGCAAGTCTAAGATGGCCTCTTTTTTTTTTATCTTGATCTTTCACATTTTTGTTAAGATATTTTAGGTTCTACTTAATCTGCCCTGAGGATAATCAATGCATTTTGTTGGTTTTTTTTAATTAAAGAAGGCTGCCGTTCTATTGTTTACATTTTACATTTATTAATTATATTTTGGGGAATTTTTCTTTAATTAATCTATTATCTATCACTGACTGATGCTTTTAAATTTCAAAAACAAAAAGGGAACATAAGATTATTTTAACTTTTAATTAAATATTACATCAGATTTTTTTAGAATTATTATTAAACGAAATTTAAACAAAGCAATAAATACGAACTTTATAATCCAAAATAAATGATTAAAATTATACAAAATTATATAATTAAAAGAAATCTAAATGATATTATTTTATCCCCATTTATTGTCTTTAATTTGAGATCGAAATGTGTGCGTGTTTATGCCGAATTCTACATATATTTATACATTTTTAATATTGTTACACACACAATTCGATATCAAAAAGTTTAAATTTGGGCGGGATAGACCGGTCAGTGAGAGATGACAGAAAAAGGTGAAACTTAAGATTCGAAACGAATCTTACTGTTTCAATAATTACAGGTAAGCATAAAAAAATATATACAAGACTGCTAAAGCATTTACAAAAGCAAGGCATAAAATATAAAATTCATTCGTCACTCTCCAATAAACAAAACTGAAAGCAAATTGGAAGCTTAAAACTAAGATTCCAAGACACACTATAAAATATTGGAAAACACAGCAAATATTAGATATGAGGCTATATTGATTTAAGAAGACATATTTATGATTAGATTGAGCGGAGATTTAATGAGAATTAATTTACCCTGGGAAGAATAAAAACGAAAATAGTTACCTTTCGGTAAAACAAAGTTCACATAGAGTGCGCACTTTTACTTAAGTTCATTTTCAGGTTCTTTAGGCAGCAAGGTAGATGTAGAGAGTTTCCGGCTTCTTCTAGGTGTTCAAGGCATTACTGGAGCAAACTTGGAAGTCAGGGATCCGTCTTTTGTGGAGTTAGCAAGCCATTCGGGTGGTGGTAACAAGTATAGAATTTTTCATTTTGTTGAAGGCAAAAGTATTTAATCACAGCTGATGTCCTTTAAGAAATTAAATGTCCGCGCTGATATAAATTCTCACTTGATAAACAGCTTGTCTATCAACGAACAATGAATTAACTGACACTCCAAATTTTCGGGGCTATTTATACGTTGCTCCATTTCCCGCGAAACACTTTACTTGTTGTCCAATTTCTACGCCTTAGGCAGGGCAAATATTAATCTCCCGCTCAATCTATCTAAGAATTCCACCCAGGGTTTATTGAAATGAAAACAACAACATAAAAATCAAATCTCCGCTATCAAAATTGTTTACAATAATTAAAATAAAAGCAACAGGAATGCAATTAGCTAGCCAGCTTGTTTTTAAATCAAATGGATTTAAAAACAGGCGGTATATGAAAACTATTTTAAAATAAATCGATAAACATTTTTAAAAAATCCGTTTTACATATAAACTCGTGTATGCTTGGATACACGCATTCTTTTTAAATAATATTGCAAATTTAAACTCTACGTTTAATTAAAATTAAAAACTTAATAAATTTCTTTTTTTTTTTTTTTGGTTTAATAACAACACCATTGAACCGGATTTCAATCAGGTTCAATATATATTAAAATTTTAAATGCTTGAAATATTGGGTCGTATTAATCTATTTCATCATTAAGGGCTCAAATAATGAGTACAAAATTAATCTCTATGACCTTTTTATTGTGTGAAATCTATAATAACCTATATATATCATTTAATCCTAGGTGTTTTAACATTAAACACTCTTTTTTTCTTTTAACAAATATATATATACAGAGATATACCATTTAAGTGAAAGTCTGTTCCTTTTCACTCACTGGTCCATCATGCTTCTGGTTACTCTTTCCTATCCTAATACGTAGAGATAATTTTCCTTTAAGTAGAGAAGACAAGCATGAGTGATAACTATTGTGGATTCTAATTCAATTACTTTCGCATTTGAATTCCAATATTTTCCTTTAAGTATATAAATATCCAAGCTTTTAAAAACAACAGATACTTAATCGATGCAAAATTACACATTACTGGTTTTATTTTTCCTTTTTCATTGATAATAATGTATAAAGAGAATTCTTTCAGTGATGCAATTCAGTTATATCCAAATGAAGAATAAATGCTAGCCTTTATTTTTTCCAAATTATGGAAGTGAAATTTAAATTGCTTAATATCACACATAAGTTGAGTTATTCGACCTTGTGAAATTCCTTGATCTGAAATATGATATCCATAGAACACATCATGGGGTTTATATCCATCACAAATAAATAGATGGAATTCTAGATTTTAACAAAGGAATTTTTTTTTTTTTTTTGTAGCCGACTTGTACATTTTGATGATTTTGTTTTGTTTTACATTTTGCTGTCTTCCTTGGAATTTCATAATCGAGTTGCCCAATTGAATGGGCAGATGGTTGGAGTTTATCCTTCCATGATTTGAGAAATTAATCACTTAAAAAATATAAAATTTTAACAAGTTTTTAAAGACTAATATAAACGTGTCCATTCTAGACAACAGCAAAATTATAAGAACTTAAGTTGCAACTTTTTGGTTCTATTTATATGATACTCTTGATGACGCTATTGTTGTCATGACGACTGTTGAAAATTACTCAAATCTCACTTGATGATGTAAAAAATTGCTTAAGAAAGTTTGTCTCCAATTATTAAGTGAAATGAAACTTTTGAAATAATTAAATACAGTGAAAATAAAATCCTGTTTTACAAGTTCAATATTATTTTTCATTTTTGACCAACATAAAGAATTCATATTACAATTTTAATACATTTTAATGAATATAAATATTTTTACATATGTTTTTTAATAATATTTTCTCATAAACTAATTTATAACCAAACATATCTGATACATTAAACATTTAATTTTGTAATATGGGTTGCTATGGTGATTGTAATAACACAAATTGAAATGTAAAATACTCAATTATAATATTGATTTTATTCAAGTGATCTATCTATGATTCACTTAACTATTTCCAAAATTTATTTATTTATTTTTCCTGAAATTGACAACAACAGATTTATGATTTGATGCTAGAATTAATAATAAACAATATTATTTTAAATTATTAGATTGCATAGTTATCTAGTTAACATTAATACTTTTACACCTTCATTATCCATAGATCAAGTGGAATGAAAATTAAACAAGATCAACAAACTTTTTTATTTTTTAAATACTGTGACATAAATTGTAATAAAAATAATGAATTATGATAGTGATAATATATTTATAAATAACTATAATAAACTGAAGAAAGACTTTCAGTTAATTTCTTAGCCTTCTTCAACTGAAAATCATTTAAATTTAGTGGAAGCAAACATCATCATGTTATATCTTAAGATTCTTGAATTTTAAAGCCAGCACATTGTTTACTAATTAAATATTTCCTATTTCTATTTATCAAAATCGCCTCCTTAATTTTTATCATGGCTTCTCTTTTCATATGGAATCTTAACATTTTCCAGATTGAAATTGGAAGTAAATTCACATTTTTTTTGTGATTTAAGAAAATAGACGCCATTATTAAATCATTATTACTCTTTTTTTTTTTTTTTTGTATGTTTATATAACAGTTGATGCTCTTTTAACCTTTCCTTAAGACTATACCTCGATTCATCTATGTATGAAGCCTTGCTCCTACATAAAATTTGATATACAACTATTATACAAACATATAAAAAATAAGAGTAGTCAGATTTAATAATAGCATCTATTTTCTTTGATCACGAAAAAATATGTGAGTTTACTTTCAATTTCAGTCTGGAAAATACTAAGAATCTATATATTGTATATCAAATTTTATGTTAAGTGCAAAGCTTCATACGTAGTTTTGAGAAAAGGTTAAATGAGTATCAACTGTTATATAAACATATAAAAAAAAAAATAAGAGCAATAATGATTTAGTAATGGCATCTGTTCTCTGATTATGAAAATCATGAGTTTACGTTCAATTTTGATATGGAAAATACTAAGATTCTTTATGAGAAGATAAACTATAATAAGAAAAAAAAATTAAATGGATAATTTTGATAAATAGAAATAAGATATCTTTAATGTCTAGACAACGTGCAATGTTAAAATGTATGAATCTTGAGTTTTAGTATAATGAAGTTTACTTCTGCTAAATTTAAATTTAAATGGTTTTCAGTTGAAGAAGATTAAGAAATTAACTGGAAGTACTTCTGATGTTTATTATGATTATTCATAAAATATATTATCATCATTATAATTCATTATTTTTATTACAATTTTATAACAGTTATTCTGTAACAGACATTTTATTGCATTACATATATTTATTGTTGTATGATATTTGAATGTAAATTGTTTATGTAATATACATAAATATGTAATGCAACTTTTATTAACCTACTTATTTGAGCAGCTATATTTGTTATCTATAAAAAATAAAATTGAAGTTTATAGATGTTATAACATGAGTTCATTATTTTCATTAACAATAGTCCAATTATTATTATTTATATTGCAATGATTTATAAAACTAGATTTAGAGTATATAAGTAAAAATAAATATAACATTAATGGTTTAAATATGGCTTACATATTTTTTTTTTAAAGCAATTGTATTAGCTGTATTTAAACTTATTTTTATAGTTATAAAATTTATTATATTACAGAGCTGCAACGTAATGTAAAGTATTTTAAAGTTTTTTTTTTGGGAGCTGTATCATAAATTACTGTAAATTGAAGTATAATACATATTTACATAAACATGAGTACTTAGTCTCTTGCTGTTGTTTTATTTGTTTGTATAAAAGGAAATTATTTCAGAGTTGAAATACTTTTAAGTAGATAATCAAAATAAATTTTTAATGCCATTACTTCCTGCTTTGGAATGAAAGGAACTTGGTATAATAAGTTGAGGAATTGCTATTTATGTCTATAATAATATATATATGAAATAAATTATTTTTAGTTTAAAAAACTATTTGACATGGAGATTTTATAGAGATGAGAAACAAAAACACTCATAAAAAAAAGGTTATTTTTATTTATCATCATGAAAATATAATGGAAATTTCATAGATTAGAATTATTTACTATAAATGCTCTTAGTTCGAAATGCTTGAGTCTGGCTTATTTATATATAAATTTAAGTAGAGAAGAAGGTGGAACTATCTTTTTTTCGTAAAATCTCTGCCTTGGGTTTTGAATTGAGAGTTCCCTGTGCAGTCATTATTACATCTGATTGGCTGTCATATAAGCATTTTTAAGGTGTATCTGTCAAAGGTTTCAGCCTTTCAAGTTATTATATCATCTGCTTGCGCTTAATAAATTAATATATTTACATTTGTTACGATCATTTCATTAGATTTGAAAATTACTTCGTAATAAATCGAAAGTTTTCACGTTTATTTATATATAATATTTAGTGAATTAAATGTGAAGGTGTTTAAAGCTTCACGCTCTTAGTTTCGAAATGCTTGAATCTGGCTTATTTATATATAAATTTAAGTAGAGAAGAAGGTGGAACCATCTTTTTTTCGTAAAATCTCTGCCTTGTGTTTTGAATTGAGAGTTGTCTGTGCAGTCATTATTACATCTGATTGGCCGTCTTATAAGCATTTTTAAGGTGCATCTGTCTATGGTTTCAGCCTTTCATGTTATTATATCATCTGCTTGCGCTTAATAAATTAATATGTTTATAAATGGTATAATAAAAAGTCTTAAATGTCCAGCTAGTGAATGTATTACCAACAAAAATTAATTTAATCAAGATTCCTAGAATTTTTACTTGGCAATAGATAAACTTTTCATAATAATCCTCATTTTAATTTTATAAATAACTAAAACATAAAGGAAATCTTTCAAATCATAGTTGAGTATTTTATAAATATTAAAACAATTTTAAAACTCTATTTAGTGAAAAAAAATCTTTCATTCAGATTTTCTTTGTCCAAACTTTTGTTTTAGTTGAAAAATATAATTTTTCTTGGACTACATTTTTAGGATCGCTGTCTTCATTTTGTATATATGTGGAATATACTTAGTTATTTCTTGAAACATTTTGTTTTTGTTCGCATATGAATAATTAAATCTGATTACTATATTGTTAAACTTTATTGTCTTTTACCATACATTCTTGGGATAAATTTGAATATAATTATATAAATTTACATTGCAATACATATTCAAGATGAAAATAATATTTTTTATTTGTAACTTTTTTTTTTTAGATGTAAATATTTATAGCTGACTTTCAATTTGAATTCAGATTTTAATTTCATCTTAATTATTTTTGGAATAAATAAATATGATTTATATAAATCATACAAGATTTGTTCTATTTCTTGTGATATACTACATTATTTTGGCCTACAATTGTTCCCACTGATAAATTTTCTAACATCTCTCAAAATTGCACTAAATTGATGCATTGTTTTTTTGTAAGGTAACTGACTGACTATTTATCAAGAAATATATACTGGTTGTTTTTTTTTTAAAAAAAAGAGAATTAAAAATAATTGGTAGAGATTGATGTCAAAAAAAATTTTTTTTTGTTAAAAATTATATTTTTCAGAACATTGGATAAGTCATATTTATTTATTTCAAAAATTGAAAAAAATAATTTCAAGCTTTAAATTACCTGTTATATTCCTTGAGAAAAGCGATAAAAAAAGAGTAAAATGAAGAAGTAAATCCAATTTACCTCGGGAGTAGAGAGTAAAATTCAGAGAAGTTTAAGAATAATCAATGCTTGTTTTTCATATAGAAAATTATGACTAAGATGACTATTTTTGAAATGCTCTTTATTTGAAAGTCTTTGGTGGTATTTTTCATAATATTGTATGAACTATATTTTTTTTCTCCCAAATCAAAAAATTTATAAACCCATAAAATAGAACATTTAATTGCAAGTTATGAATAAGCTATTTTAATCTATTTCAAAATAAGTAAGAGAAAATGAATTCAAATTATGTCAAGAGAAAATAGTAAAAATCAGGTTTACATACATAATCTTGATTATTTATATGTAAAATACCATCCATATGCATTAAATGAATATAGCTGATAGGTAGTGTGGGGCATTGCAGATTTTTGTCCTAGGATAATTTTACTATTAAAGCCAGCAAACTAAATAACTTAAACCTATCTATAAGATTTATATTGATGTAAAAAAATTTTTTACAAAATCGATCTATTAGTTTCTTAGTTATAAGAACACATAATATTCACAACAAATCTTCACTTTATGTATGCAATAGATTATTTGAAGTCCATTATTTTTTCTTTGAATAATTATAATTTTATTGTTAATTCATTAAGTAATAACCTGTAGATTTATACTTTACATTTGTCTTCAATATGATAATATTAAATCGTGCTATCACACTTCCAATGTAAAGCTGTCAACAAATAGAAAACTAAATTAAATGGCTGAGCGCTTTCAAGAAGATGTACTTCTCATATTCATAGCCAATCAATGAATATGAGAAGTACATCTTCTTGAAAGCGCTCAACCATTTAATTTAGTTTTCTATTTGTTGACAGCTTTACGTTGGAAGTGTGATAGCACTATTTAATATTATCATGTTAATTCATTGTAAATTTTGTTTTCTCTTATCTTGAATCAAGCTTAATATTTTTTTTTCTAGGAAAATTTAAATATTGGAAATTATACATTTTTTTATTAAAAAAAAATTCTGCCTAATGCTATACTAATACTATTATAAATAAAATAGAAATTCATGTAACATTACAATACTAGTCAAAAAAACAAAATTTTACTAAAATTCTTCCATAACCATGGTTTCATCCATTAACAAATAGTCTTTTTCAAGTGAAATTTAACAAAAACATACAACATATACATATAAAACAAAATACTTTTTCCATCATTCACTTCAAAAACCAATTTCTTTTAACATCAAATGATGTCTTCATGAGATTGGTGGTCTTAAATTGAAAAAATTTTATCATTAAGCTTTTTTTTTAATTGTTTCAATTCACTTTGTTCATAAACAATAACCTTTGCATTGTCAAATAATATTTTGTAACTTGTATTCAATTCATAAATATACAAAGCTGAGTTATGATACCTATTTTTAACTCCTCTCTTATGAGCTTTAACTTTTTCATTAAGATTTGACTTATATAAATTTAAGACAACTTCAATGAATTTTATAAATTATCCCAGGAATAGATCTGCTATCAATTGACTGTTTTGAATTATTTAATAATGTATTTAAATTCAGACCTTTCTTCCAGACCACTTTCACATCACCCAATAAATCAATTTACATATTGATGACTATATACATGGTAAAGAAATGAACTATTCTCACTAACAATTAAATCTTTATTATTAACAAATTTATGGACGTTTTTTAAAAATATAATATGGCTAATAAATTCATGATTATAACCTAACTCAATATAGTTGAAACAAATTGTCTCCTCTGAATATAATTATTATTTTTAACATTATTAAGTCTTCTATTCCTAATTAAATTTCTTATGATTAAAAGATTGATAACTGTTTGGACTTATGATATTTCTTAAATTTTTTGCTTTAATAAAATGACTACAAAATAAAACATTATCAAATTTATCAACACTTATCATCTACAAATTTTAACTTAACAAATTCAAAATTATCCACTCAATAGTAAATTTAATATTAGAATCAAAAGCATTCAATCTATCAAAAAAATGCTTCAATTTATCTTCCTGTATAACAAACAAATAATCATCAATATACCTAACAAATTAAAAAAAAACCCAGAAAAATTATTAATAACATTATTCTTTAAAAAATCAGTACAGACGAAGCACATTAAAGGCAAATTAACATAACCAATATCCCATCCCTCTTTAATTTTAAAAAACATTACACACAAAATACAAAGAATCCTCTAATAACAATAGCAAACAAACCTTATCTGAAGAAAAATATTTATGTTTCTTTAAAACAGTAAGAAACATTGTTTTTTATACTATCGATTGATGCATGTTATAGGAATAGAAGACTTAATAATTTTGAAAATAATAATTATATTCAGAGGAGTCAGTTTGCTTATGACTATATTGAGTTAGACTATAATCATGAATTTATTAGGAATATTATATTTAATAAAAATATTTATAAATCTTTTAATAATAAAGATTTAATTGTTAGTGAGAATAAAGACTTACATGTAAATTGATTTATAAGAATAGTTTTTTATTGGGTTGTGTGAAAGTGGTCTGGAAGAAAGGTCTGAATTTAAATTCATTATTAAATAGTTCAAAACAGTCAGTTGATAGCAAATCTATTCCTGGGATAAAGTAAATTAAGTGTTAATGAAAGAGTTAAAGTTCATAAGAGTAGAGTTAAAAATAGATATCATAACTCAGCTTTGTATATTCATGAATTGAATACAAGTTTTAAAATATTATTTGATTGTACAGAGATTATCTTTTATGAAAATAAAAGAAACTTTGATGATAAAATTTTTTGAATCTGAGGTCATCAATCTCAAGAAGACATCCTTTAATGTTAAAGGAAGTTGGTTTTTGAAATGAATGATGGGAAGTGTATTTTGTTTTGTATATATTTGTTGTATGTTTATGTTGAATTTTACTTGAGATCTATTTGTTAATAGGTTAAACTATTGTTGTGGAAGAATTTTAGAAAAATTTTATTTTTTGGCTAGTATTGTAATGTTATATGAATTTCTATTTTATTTTTTTATTGATATATATAAGAAAAACCTTGTAGTGCTTTAGGTATTCATTCACCTAAACTTGGAAATTTTTTTCTGTAGGCTTAGGAAGTTTTTCCTGGTCATTCAGTCAAATATCCAATAGCTAGTAAGTAGGTATCTAGCTATTTTTGGATAGAAGATAAAAGAAGGATAGTACTGCTCAACAATTGGGTAGCCTAAAGAATGTCTTCTTTATTATGAAGGATTTTGATGATGTCTTTGCTTTGCAGTAGATTATTTTAAGACTGTTTTATCTACTCTATACATATATACAATATACAAATTAATTATTTATCTCTACTTTGTTTTTTATATTATTTATTATATATATATAATAAATACAAATATTGTAAAATGTCTTTTAAATTTAGTTAAGTAATAATATGTAATTAATATTAAGAACATTAAATTTATAAATAATAAACAGATTAAAATAAATTATTAAAAAAATGTCTTTGGATGGTTATTATAGAGGCAAACATAAAAGTGCAGTTGAAGTGCCTTGTCAAAAAACTGCACTAGATGAGAGATAGATTCAATAATTGGTTAAAACAATCCAATTATTATTGATCATTGAAACTTGTTGGAATTAACAAATATTATAAAAATAATTTTATTGATATTAGTCCAATAAAGATGATAAATTTATTGCTAGAGACGAAGAAAAAGGCTAGACATCATAAACTTTGAGGCAAGGTAAATAGTGAATAAAAAAAAAAAAAAGAAAAACGTGTAAAAATTTTATATTCTAAAAGAAAAATATTTATAATTGTGTAAACATTGACTTAGGTCTAATATCAGAAGTAAATTTTATAATTACTATTTCTTTGGTGATGCTAAAATCAAGAAAGCATTTTCAAAAGAGATTGATTGATATTCAGGTATATATGATGGTCAGTAATTGAGATGATGAAGTAAAAAACAGGTGTTACGAAATTGCAAATCACTGTTGTATGTATGTGTGTATATTCTAACCTATCGTTTGTGCATCACTTCCGGACAATATAAATATTAAATAAAATGGGTTAGTTCAATTACAGATTACGTTTGGTTCAATGCAAATAATTAATAAATAAAATATTCTGTATTTATATTAAATGTTCCACTAGCTCAAATTCAAAAATAAGAATAAGGTTCAGTTTATAAAATAAATAAATAAATATTTATTATTTCATGAGACTTGGAAGTGAAATACAGGTGACAAGAAAGATTACATTGAGCCAATATTTCACAGGATACTACCTCAGTGGCATATTAAACTATCCCCCCTATTACTATCTCAAATAATAAACTTATAGTATTCTTACGACTTTAATAACTCCTACTCATTGAGATTAAACTAATAATTAAATCTTAATCTCTTATTCATCATAATTTAGCTCAATAAAATCTCAGGTTCATAAAACTATTCTAAGTTAATTAAAATCACGGTAGTAAAACATGAGAAGGGATTTTTATGTCATACTCTACTACACTCAAACTAATGATCATAAATAATAATAATATTCTTCATTGTATGAACTAATTTTGTATATCTTTACTCTTCACTATAATTTATTACCAAAATAAAATAATATAATCTTTTATCTCCATATAATAATGTAAGAAAATGTGGTAGCATTTGATAATCTGACAAACAAAGGTGTGTGGCAACGGATAGCATATAATTCGATGTACCATTATGATAATTAATTTATGACCATAAGATAATGTAAAATAAGATTACTTAATTAAATGAATACCAAGAAAATATTCGAATTCTTAAAATAATTCTTTATTTATCTTTGTGCAAAAAATATCATGTTTGATTCAGTTATTCCATGTATCTCATGCAGTGTAATGGGAAAATGAAACAGTCAGGACACATAAATTTTGGAAAACAAATTTAACAAAGTTTATTATAACAATAAAATAAAATAAAACAACTTATTTACAATATTTATATTGGATATCCTCAATTTACACCGTTCTACATTTTTTATTACTTAGTTATTAAAACAATCCAGAGTTTATTTCAGTCTTCATTCTGACTTAAATAATAAAATAATACCATTTTATTTACCTCTTTCTAATTAAACTTATGATAAATTGCATTTATTTATTTTTATTAAAGAAATATATATCCTATCCTTAAATATTATTTAACTATACTTTTTTTTTCTAAAAAAAAACATCCATAGAAACATACTATGGAAAAACATAAAAATAACATTATCGTGAGTATGGATCTTTTAAAATAAACAATTTTCATCTTGCAATGTTAAAGATGTCATATAAAATATCTACTAATAATTTATTACTAGATTTTGTGGATATCGTTCATTACACTATGTTTATTAAATATAACATACTCCCATTTAATATTACTTTAATACTATATAGTTGTAATTACCGATATATTCCCTATTATTTAATAGATACAAAATTATACCTATGCTTATTGTTTATATCGTTTTACTTTATAACAATGTATTTTAAAAATATGCAGTACTTATTTTAAAACAAAATAAAGCATATAAAAGTTATTTAATATTTTAAAGAACAACTTTGTTTTATATACTTTATTCCTGAAATTTTATTTTATTTCCAAAATAAATCCAAAAAAAAAACATATTTTATGATTCTTTTTCCTTTTAGGATCCATTGGATTTTCAACTCCAATCTATACAAATTCTAACTTCTAAGTAAATGAACTTATCTCATTCAACCGATAGCATATCTTAAACTTTAAATTATCTATTACTTCTTTTCAAATATATCATACTGAACGATGTAGTTATATTGGAAATCTAGATAGCGAATAGATGTGGAGGATTTCGGGAAGAAAAACTCGAGTATAACTCATAGCATATATCAAAAATATCATGGCACAGTATATCTACAAGAAATAGAGGCCTGACCTATTTTGTCCAAAGTCCTCCAATACTGTCAATGATGTCAAGCTATTCCTTCAGCTTTATTAAAACATCAATACTTAAAGAAAATAGACACTGTCCAAAATAAATATATCAGTTACAGGGCACTGTTAACTGTACTGTATATCCACGAAGATTATAAAATATTATTCATATTCCCTCATCACATCCTATTATAACATCATCTTGGGTTCATGTTCACCATATTACTACCAAGCCACTATCTTATCATTATTTCCTAAAGATTTATCACATCTTACATCTACAAAATAACTATCTTGCATATTCAAAACAATAAATAAAATTCATTTATAATTAGAGCGATCTCACTGATCCACAAGAAAAGTTTGCTTATTTCCTTATTCTATATTCTAAAACATACACAAACTTGTAATATGAATCCTTAGAACATCCAATAATATGAAAGTTTTCAAAAGAATCACATAAATATTTACTATTATGTTATGTTATATTATTAGTATAAAATTAAAGTATGCATATTCCCAAAATAAATCCTAATCTTATAATTTTAAAGTGTTGTACAAATGCGTTTACATATAGTTAAACATTTATACTTCCATTCATTATAATTCATAGGCAATCTAAAAAAAGAAATCAAAATATACATCATAAAATATCAATATTCATTAACTATTACCAAGTGATATCTGGTCATCACTTTTTGCAGTCTTCTTTTTCATCCACTAGATATAGCATTGCATACATGAAAAATACATCCATACCTTTATTTAAAATGTTCTTATTTAAATTATTATATTATAGGATTTTAATATTATCAATAGATTAATGTTCATGTTCCTACTCTTATAAAATAATATTACAAAGAATAAATGAATTAAAACCATATTTACTTAGTCTTCAGCTGAAAAACGAATGTTCTTTATAAGTCCAAATATTTCCATTTTCTTTCTCAAAAGTTTTTTTTTTTTAAATGTTCTCTTCAAGATTACTTGACGATGAACAAGACAATACGTTTCCTGCAGTAAGTGTCGTCCAAACTTCCGGGACGAAAATCTCGGGTTTAAAAAATGAATAATAATAAAAAAAAAAATATTATGACGTCTTAAAATCTTGAAAAATTACATAAAATAATCATCAATCAATTCTGGAATAGTTAATAGAATAATAGTTTATGACTTCTATAGTCCAGAATGATGATTATTAAAATTGTAATACTAAAAATAATCCTGTGAAGCTTCTATACTATAGTATTCCATATCGGCTTAGCTTGAACTATCCGGATAAATTATTTGCGCAATACTTATTTTCATAATTCCATATTTTATTTATTAACATGTTCATTTTCTTTATAGGTTTTTTCTTCAAAGAAATTTATTGTTATTTATTACCTATTCAGCGGTTGTTTCATTATGGTTTAAATTATCAGCTTTAAAATAATTTTCACGAATGCGTATAACCTATATATTGTTCAGATTTTCATAACATACGCTTTTTTAGAATATCTTCATTAATCTTTACTTAAGATAATTTTCTTACAAGTATTTTAAATGTTTCCTTCAAAATATATAACATTTACTTTTATAACATGATATTTCCATACATTTATTATAAAGTATACTTGTCTTATTGCTTATTAATATTGGACAAGATTATCTTGCTATATAAAATAATGTGTCTTTACTTTTAATCGGCAAACAGTTTTTCTAATGAGTTTCCCATACAATGTCCATAAAATTAATTTATTCATTTGAATAGTCCTCTTGTTCAATATTATTGAAACTGCATTAAATAACTATTATACTCATTTTTAAAATATTATAAGTTGAATATGTTTTCCTTATTGGTATATCCATTTTATTATTGCGAAGTTATATGTTAGATTTTGACGAATACGACTGGCAAAAGACTTTTAAAATTAGCAGGGCATATTAAAAGAAGTTATTATTATTTTACACTATCTTTTGCAAATACTTTTTAAAATAGTAATAACCTATTAGCTTTGCAAATAAAATTGTACGAGAGCACTAAAAAATTGACTAAATAATAAAATTAAAAATTACTGTCACCTTGATAGCTTCTGAAATGATCTCTGCTACCTTTAATACATTTTTTAATCACCACTGATATCCCCTGTGCAATCCGTATTTCTGAAATGATCTCTGCTACCTTTAATACATTTTTTAATCACCACTGATATCCCCTGTGCAATCCGTATTTATATCCTAGAGAATACGTCATTCTATTGTATAACGGTCCGATGGATATGGAGTCTTACCATATCTACACTACAGAGTGCCACTAGGCTACTTAGAAACTAGAAAATTTATATAGTAGGCAGTTACATAAGTTAAAAAAAAAATTTTTTTTTTTAATTTTATATATTTTGACCGATTGTTAGCCCAATGCCACTAGCTCAGTGAGATGCAGAGATTTATAAAATATTAATTCTTATCTAATAATATTTCATTTAAAAAATAAATAAAAGAAGCCACTGCCAGAAATTAACACACAAACATTTATTTACGCACATATAAATTTTGAATCATTTTAGAATCACCTTTACTTTAAAATTTAACTCACATTTTAACTGTTTTTAGAATTTAATTTACGTTTAAACTTTTATTTTCTAAGTTCGCACAGAAGAATTTAATATTTTATTAAGTGTCGAGTATGAATAGACTACATAGATTGCATTTGCTAAAGAAAATATTCTATCCCTGATTTAACCTTAGGCCAAAGCTTCGGAGCCAAGCCAACGTCAATCCATCTGATATATCGATGCATTCAATGCAGTATGAATACGACAGCACAAAATACCATACTGTGAGGAATGTACATCTGAACAGCATGATTAGAAGACATTGACTCTCATCCAGACAGGAATGCTATATCTGTCTGGCAAGAAGAACAATAAAAAAAAACTCCATAGGAAGGGACTGCGGTCCTTTTTGCCGATTTACGATCCCATTCCATAGGCAAAAGGGGGTGTGCGGCATATGATACGATCCTGCAAGTAGCGAATCTCATACTACATCTACTAATTACACCAATATATCCAATCCATTGACCCGATTTAACTACAAAACAAATAACCTAAGATTACCCTCCCTTAAACTAACATATATAATTTTACAAATCTATGCAGACATTCACGCCCGATTTAAGTTTAGCCTTTATTTAGTTTAGTTTAACGAAAAACAAAAATCATAATAAAAACTTAAAAGAACAAAAAAAAAATGGAAATGATTTTAAAAAAGAAATACATCAAATAAAATTACTTATTAATAAATTAAGTTGGTCAGATAGGATTCTATTTCTTTAAAATAGGGAACAGTTTTAGAATTTAAAGTTCTTATTCTTTTCATATACTGGAGTTTTAGAAATATAGTTAAAGCTTATTAAAGTTCATAATGTTCTTACGGTTTAAAAAAGTTCATCTTTATCAGTTGCTTGCAGTTTGGGATCCAGCATTAATTCCCAATGTCCTGTGGACCATAGTATAAGAAAACGATTGGTCATTTCTCTTTCCTTCCTTTTTTTTTTTCAAGCAAAACTGAAGGGATTGAAGAGTGCCTCTTTTCAGTCCCTTCTCCTGCAACACCTATAGCACACCTCTGCTGTCACATCTCTTATCTTCTCTCCCAGCTCTTTCTTCCCTAAAATTTATTTCCAAACTTTTATTGCAAACTTTTGGATCCAGTGGACATTATGTCATGATGATGATTTTTTCATTCTGGTCCGTTTCCTGAGGGATTTTTTATTGTTTATTAGTTTCTATTGTTTTTTCTTCTATCTGACCTTTGCTTATACATTTTGAAATGCCCAAGGGCTAGTTTACTTTTACTAATTAAAATAATCATTTCCATTTTACAAACTTAAAGATATATTTTTATCTCTAAATCTTTTTCAGTTTTTGCTTTTAAAATACTTTTTCTCTTTTTAATAAAGTTTTATTTTAATAATTTTTCATCTGTGCGATTTTATATATTAGAGTTTAGATGATTTTTAATTTTCAATTTTTAAATCTTAAAAAAGAAGTTTTTATATGCAAACTTTTCAATGTCTAATTTTTAAAATAAATAATGTAACGGCGTATGTGCCCATTACAATTGGTTGATTTTTACTTTTGGTTTGATACCAAATTTGCATAATGTTAGAAACTTACACAATTAAATTTCAAAATAAAAAATATGACGTATTAAAACTTCAAAATATTATTTAAATATTACTTTTAAATCAATTATTACTTTACTAAATTATTTAAATATTTAAAAAGACTTTTTAAAAACACTATTTAATAAATTATATCCCACTATTAATATTTAATTTATCTATTTTATTTTAAAACAAAATATTTAATTTTTTTTATTAACTGTACTCGTCTTTATTACATTATTTAAACATTTATAACGACTAACTTAATATTTGCTTTTATGATAGGTAATAATTACATCTAATTCTATAATGCAAATTTTAAAATATTTTGAATTTTACTAACAAATACTAGCAAGCAAGTGTGTATAACTATTATACTGGTCACATGACTAATATAACCAAGACATATTATCCGATTTTCTGTCTGGGAATAAATAATAAATTGCAACACTTGTTGTATTAAATAAAATAATACAGTTATATAAAATTTGGAAGAATAATTTAAAAAATGTAGAATTAAATACAACTTTCACTACCATAAAGATTACTTTTAAAATATATGATATTAATTATAATTATTAAATATAATTTATAAATTTAAATATAACATTTACTTAACTATAAGTTTAAGACTATTAAAATCAAACTTTCAAGCATACTTTTGAATATTTATAGCTGTGTTATTTATTATGGCCAGCTTTTGCAACCATATGTAATAATATTTTTAGCTTTACTTAACTATTCTTAAGTTATTTATTATAATTTTATGCATTACATAATTTCATTCGGCTTTAAATTGTACATTAAGATATTATTAACAAAATATAACTAACACATCAAGAGAACATATTCTAAAATTTAAAATTTTTAATAATTTAATGTGCTGAACTGATTCTGATCTATAGAAAAGGGCAAAATATATAATCAAAACATTCTAGAATAAATACTAAAAAATTCAGTAGTGCTTATATAAAATACAAATAAAATCTTTGCTATAGCCAGCTTATATCCGCCATCTTGAATAGCAATATATATATATATGTATTTTGCAAAAATAAATTATTTTTAAAGTTTTTATTTGTTAAATATTGTTAGATAATTTTCCACTAAAAAGCATGATTGTAACAAAAAGGAGAAATATTAAAAAAAGACCGTGGTTTTTCTTGCATTGAGGATTTGGATTGCTGCTTTTGAAGATTTGACACAGATAGAAAAGAGCAATTTAGACAGAGGATTTGTTACGGTAGAATATCAAAGTGAATTTATGGATAATTACAGGCCATAGTTTAATAATCTGTAAGCCATGTCTACTGTTACGGTCTGGGTTTTCCACCAGAAGAGGGAGAATGCATCTAACTACGGTTGAACCTAGGTCTTCGGGTAGGATGCCATGACTGACATGAAGTACCTAACCAATGATCATGTCTACCTCCAGTGAGCTAGCTCTAAGTCTTCACATTAAATTCAGACAAGATTTAGGCTAGTTCATCTATACCTCACCCTTCTTTCGGATTCCACATGCCTCAGAATTTAAATCCAGGGAGATTGTTGCACTCGACTCTTTTCAGGGGTGAATTTACCTTAAATAGCAATTACAATACCTCCATATAGGTTCCAATTGAGTGGAGGACTTATCTAACCAATATTATATTATTATGTAACAGAGTGTGTGTGTGTACGCATGTGTATATGGCTATGGATTGATGAACGAATGGATAAATAACTTTGACAAACTAGAGACCATTAAATGAAAATCAAGTTAACAATATTTATTGACTAACAAAATAAAAAAAAAATTCAAAAGTTTTTTAGCATTAAAAAAAAAAAGTATATACCTGTGTGTGTGTCAAGTATGTATCTCTACCATATTAATGATTAAACGTGTTTATTACTCCAACCCTTCCCATTGTAGACATACATAAAGACACTACATATTTACAAAGTAGATGAGAGTAACAAAAAGAAAAATTATTAATTCATTGTTACAATGATTGCAAAGCTAACTATTTAATAAAATTGTATGAAGATGTGTGCAATAGCTTCACAGTCCAATTCCAACTGTAGAGCTTCCATCTTTTTTGATGACCTTCCTGAACTATGTACAATTTTTGTATGGTTGATAGAAAAGAACGTTCATGCAAGAATATTAGTCATTCATACTGAATAAACAAATGTAAACAATCATTGCTTAACAAAAACAAACAACACAAACTCTGTCCGGTAGCAAGTGCATGTTTTTAATATGGAATAATATCAAATAAAATCTTACCCTTTTCCATATTGTCGTAAGAATGACATAAATACCTAATGTCAAATCACTATGAAGAGAGATATGACCTAAATTTTATTCAATAAAAAAAAATTGTCTAACTTAATAACCTTCCTCCCTGCACTTTCTTGATTTCAACTACAGTGGACTCTTCCAAGTTGATAAAAGATTTAGGTTTCCAAGTGCGGAAGTGAAATAAATAAAAAAAATAGAGAATTCTACAAATGTGTATATATATTAAAAAAAAGAGAGATTACATAACAAATGTGTCTGGAAGATACAGTTCATCATTGTTCCAGTCACGCATTACTTGTGGGAACTCCTAGGCAATGTATTTGGAATGACATTATCTTCTGTTGTTGTTTTCATTATGTATCTATCTGACATTTAAGACAAGGCATTTGATGTTTCAGCAGGCGTTATACAATTGAATATTAAATTAGCCAGAGTAGATTTTTTGCAGTTCATAAACGATTTAAATTTTCTTAATTCACTGTTTAGTATTTAATAATTTTTATAAGAACAGAATTATTTCATCATTTATATATAACTATGATGCTTACATTATATTTTGTTATTTTATCCATATTCGAAGAATAGCGCTATTTTATTTTAAATTTCTATTTAAATCAATTCAATAATTTTATTCAACTGCACGAATCTATTAGAATTCTTTTTGGTTAAATATCGGCTTATAGTTTCTTGTAATTTTGCGTTACAACAATTGAATGAATAATTTGGAGTGTTTGAATAAGCCGTTCATGTTCTCTTAGATTTGAACATTTGATTTTCAAACATTATACAGTTTTGTATCCTTTTGAAAATAGTAAAAGATAATGAAAATAAACTGGGCTTGTTTTTATACTGGTCTCAACTTCTGTTGTTTAGTATATTCACATTTTATTTCTGTTTCCCTCGCTGTATGAACCCTATTGTTGATTGTAAGTAAAATAAAATTACATAGTAGAATTATGCTTTCATCTTCCACATTTGGTTACCTAGTGACTGGTTTGACATTAGGTCGTTATCATGTTTATCAAGTCTTAAGTCTTGAAAATGACGTACAATACATTGACGTGGAATTCATTATTTGTATACATATATATTAGTAGGATTTTTTTTTTAAAGTAGGGTTTTTATCTTTCTATTAGACAAGTGAAACTAATGTATCATGATATTTCTTTAATATAGTGAAAAATAAACGTTTGTTGTACCTATATATATATATATATGGGTTTATTTACTTCATAAAATGAAAATACATGCTCTATCACCTATTAACTAATTTTACATTATAAATGGATTTGATTTGGTGGTGAGAGGGAACAAATATTGGATTGTAAGCTATTCTTATACTAATAGGAATTAATTTGCTAATTAAATAAATTCTGTTATACAAATTTGTTTATATGTGCAGGATTATTTTGTTAAAATTAATTGCTGTTAGTTAGTGTCAATACACAGCAAATAATTTGGCACAGTCTATCAGTCTGAGAGGGAGACTATTTTAACTGAAATTGAATTAGTATGAAACCAGGCACATAAATCAAGAAAGATGGCTTTACCTCAAGTGATTGTAAATGAATTTGATGTAAATAATCCTCCAGAATGGCTCGTATATAGAAAAAGAATTGAGAAATTATTTTTAATGAATAGTACTATTGGAAATGAAGTCAAATTAGTCAAACTACTTTATTATGCAGGTCAAAAGATGATTGAATTAGCAAACCGATTTTGTAACCCATCAGAATCAGAAAAACTTTTCTTACATTACAGTAACAGAAAGATTGAACAAGTATTTTCGGATCAGATGACAAGTTCATGGCAAAAAAATTGAGAATGAAGGAACTTGCGAAAGATTGTCTCTATGATAACTCTCTACAATAATCATTATTCAAATATTTTTTATGGGGAATGTATGATGATTGTCTGAGACAACAGTTGTTAGCCACAAGTAGTTCAACATGAAATGGCCATAAAAATGGAACTAGCTTATGAATTAGTAAAAAGAACAAACGTAGGAGTTTTAACATGCTAATATATCGGAAGTTAATAAAACAATAATAAATAAAACAGAGAACATCAACCAAATTATTTGCTTTTGCTGTGGAAACCAGACCATATAGTTAAAATGGAAAAGAGAGAATTGTAGTTGTGGAGAGGAAGGACATCTCTAAAAAATATGCTGACTAAACAATAAAAGGTTGCAAATTAATAATCAGACCATGTTGGAGACAAACACCAACCCAACAGATTAAAACTAAAGGGCATAGAGCAATTCATGCTACCTATCATAATTTTCAATATTGATTTTAATCAATAGTTATGGAAATTGCCTATGGTGTTGGTATCACTATTATAACTTCAGGGATTGGGAAAAAATAACCTGAAACATTGATGAAACTCCAAGTTCGAGCAAGACCACTTTGAAAGTGAAAAATGCAAGTGGAAATTTGATTACAATTATAGGAAGCACTACAGTGCCAATACAAATGAAAAATCTAAATTTTTACAGATCTTCATGGTAAAATGCAGCATAAACCATATAATTGTATGAAAGTGGTTTGATCTTTTGGGAATCAAAGAAAATTGCATTGGAACAGGAATCAAAAAGATTTCCAAATATATTTCAAACT
Organism: Epiperipatus broadwayi; assembly: GCA_028023455.1. Lineage (NCBI taxonomy): Eukaryota > Metazoa > Onychophora > Udeonychophora > Euonychophora > Peripatidae > Epiperipatus > Epiperipatus broadwayi. The sequence goes on along the minus strand of JAQFVV010006460.1, from coordinate 792,900 downwards.
GATCGAGAGCCATTTAAAATCTCTCCAGTAGAAATTCTATTGAATGAAAGTTTAATCTTATGTATATGTAAACCATGAAAAGACTCTTGTGCTCGACTTATAAAGTTAAAAAATAAATAAATTAAGTTAGTTAGAGAGGATGTGTTAATTCCCGTATAAAGCTCTGAGTGGATAACTCCTATTGTAATTGTGACAAAACATGGTGGACAAGTAAATGTTTGTGGTGACTATTGTCATACAATAAATAAAAATTGCAAAAAAGATAGTAATAAAGCTCTGAGTGGATAACTCCTATTGTAATTGTGACAAAACATGGTGGACAAGTACATGTTTGTGGTGACTATTGTCATACAGTAAATAAAAATTGCAAAAAAGATAGTATCCAGTTCTAAATGTTGGCAAAATAATGACTGAAATGGAACAGGTTGATTACACAAAGACTGATTTGTGAGCTGTTTTCCTTCAGATACCAGTATCACTACTGCTGAGATTCTTGTGCTAATCATGCATAAAAATTAATAATTTAATTAAACAAATTGCCTTACAGAGTCACTATAGCCCCAAATATATTTCAAGCAAAGGTGGCCACACTGTTTCCGCAGATGGACAGAGTGATTCCATATCCAGATGACATTTTGGTTAGTTACAAATTCTGAAGAGAACCCATATGAAAGATTATTAAGGTCTGCGAGAAGTTCGAAAATTGTGATTTCAGTTTAAATGCAGACAAATGTATATGGATAGCTAGAGTTAAAATTCTTAGGACACATAATTAGTCGACACGGCAAGAAACCTGATCCAGAAAAAGTTAAAATTGTGCAGAATGTCACTAGACCGAAAAACTGCAAAGAATTATAAGAATTTATTGGTCTTATAAATTTTTTTGAGTTTTTTTTTTTTTAAGAGAAAAACAAATTAACCTCAATCTTTGTTAAAGAAAGGGCTGAAATGAATTAGGAATGCAAAGCACGAAAATACATTTAAATAAACACAAATATTGTTTTCATTAGAAAGTTTATTGTATCATTATGACAATAATATGATGTAATTATAAAAAGTGGTGTGTTGAAGTATGGAGTAGGGACAGTTTCAAGCCATGTGGCAATGAAGAAAGACCTATTGTTTATGCCCCCTATGGTCACTTAGACAAAGAAGTATTGGCTAGGGTTTTCGCTATAAAAAAATTCTATCAGTATTTGTAGGTCAATCTTTTAAATTACAGATCACAAACCATTACTAGGAATTTTTGCAAAAAACAATAGTTCTTATCATCTAATGAGTAAATTTGCTAGCAAGATATAATTTTTAATTAGAATATCAGAAAGCAAGTGTAATACAGCACATAAACACTCTTACCGATTCCAAATAATGATGAGTTCATCGAAAACAGATATAGGAATAAAGTATATAGACTAAATAAATTTGGAAATAATAAAATAGCTGCACTATTACTAAATGGGTGATAAACAACTAAGGATCCCAACAGTTTGTGAATTGGATAAAAAAAGGGTTAGCCTTGTTGTCATTTGGAAATTTTGCACCAAAGCTTTTGGGCACAGAAAGAGAAACTTTGTTTGCAAAGCTTATGTAATTAAAGAAGATAAAGTTGTAATATCTACTGCAGGCCACTAACTACTACATCAATGTCATCCAGGGGTAATTTGAATAAAAATGATAGCTTGAGAATATGTATGATGGTCAGGTATAAATAAACAAATTGAAGAATACATTTAAAAAATGTGATTGTTACCTTTGCCTACTTAGCATGATGTATTAAGAACTTTTACTAGCAGTATTCATGAGCAACTAAAATGCTAGAAAACGAACTTACTCAAATATGTAGCCTATAACCATTAAATGCCCAACTTTACTTGCTGAGAAAATAACACGGTACTAGCCATCATCAAAGTTGTAGTTCAAAAATGTATTTCTCAATATGAAAAAAAAAATACCAGGGTAAACTCTCTACAAGATTAACAAATCTGGTAAATTAAAATATGAAAACTATTACCTCCATTTGTACATACATCCGTCTATAAAATTCAACTTTTCTGGAAAATAATATTCCCATCATCATCTTTTCTCTGGGACTTAAGGTAAAGTTCTATTCATGAACTATTTTATAAGACATTACCAGTAGTCAGTGATAGGTAAAAGTTAAAGGATGTAATTTTATATTTATATATTTATCTAAATTTGTTTTGTAAACTTTTTTTTACTGATGTTTATATGTTTTAACCCTTACTGTATCTGACATTGCATGGAAGTTAATCTGTTTATTAAAGTTTAGTCTTTTTTTTTCCTTCGTTTGAAAGAAAATTAAAGTTTAATCTTTTTTTTCTTTTTCCCCTCATAAAATTTTTTTTAGAAAGAAAATCATTTGCAAGATTGTTTAATTACAATCCAGATTTCTTTGAGAGAAAAGTTTTCTTTAGGAAAAAAAAGTTTGAAAATGAGAGATTTTTTTTCTATCTTATATTGTATATTTTTTATTTAATAATTAATAATGTCTCTGATGATTTTAAAATCATTACTCTATGTGTGTTTGACTCGATGTGTACATAATTACATAAAATTGTTGATAATTAAATTGATTAGCAGTTTTATTTGTTTACTCTGTTTGCATCACACGCATCTGAAATTAGAGGAATTGATATATTTATATATGCATTGTATAAAGTGATCCTATATATTTATCTGTCATTTGAATTTCTTATATATTTTGTGATTTTATTATTTTTCATGTTTGAGATATGGTTGGTTATGATTTGCATTGGGTATTAGAGGCATTTCTCCCATGATGATATATATTGTTGCTTTATGACACAGGTGATTAAACGGCATTCTATGCACAGCATATAAGCTTAATTTTTGTCATAGCCTGCATGTGTGGGCATATATAATGATTAAGGCTGGTTTATTATTGAATTATTTGTTTTAAGGCAAATATGAAATATATATGTGTGCATATTTGGATAAATTATTGAATCATTATCTAACTTCAGTCATTAAACAAAATTTTTTGGAGAAGTGTAATATTTAAACTACCAGTTATCAAATACTCTATATGCTTACATGAAAAGAGATAATCACTACTCGAACTGGTATATTTGAAATAAGTCTGTGGTATTTAAACCTCACAATTGAACTGTATATTGTGCTTTGTTAAATTATTAATAAACATTTTGTTGGTTGTTAGATTTGTCCAGTATTGTGTTTACTGTTGTCTGCTCTGTCAATTGGTATTTGCCAAGAATCTGCTCTCCATGTCCTAGAGGCTATTTTAGATACCTGGATAGTGATATACCTGTGGTAGGCATTTATACTTGGTATCCTCATCAGTAAACTATAAGTTTCTAGGCTAGAGCTCTAGTGATACTCTCTGATGATGGATATTAGATACCGCTGTCCATTACAATATATAAAGCAGTTCATGGAGAGATGTGATGCATATCAATGTAGGATTTACACTCCAAGGCTCAAATGATTAAATTATTTAATTAAAGAATGTCTTTTTCATAATATATATATATATATTGAAATGATGGTACTCATTTTTTGAACCTACAAATGAATTATACATTTTATTTTGCATAGATGGTGCTTTTGAATTCCCAAGACAAGATAAAACAATCTGTGAATAGAAATTATAGGAATATATTTATTCCTATAAGGAATATATTTATTCAAATAGGTGTTTTCATTTCACTGTAAGAATTTTTAGAAAGTCTGTAGAATATTAGTTTTAAAAAAATCTGTTCCACATTATACAGTAATTTGCCATAATTGAATTTTAATTAATGTTTCTTATTATTATTATTTCAATTATTGGTTATCTGTTACATTTGTCATGTGCCAAAAAAACAGATTTCACTCAAGCCAGAACACCTCTATTAAGATCATCAATCAACTTTTTGCTCTTTTTAAATTATGAACTAGTTTCTATTGTTGGTATTTGTCACTATTTATATCTGCTTGACCTTAGAAGATATTAAATGTTTTTTAGAAATACTTATTATACTTTTTTTAAATTAATACTAACTTTATATTAGTTGTTTATTGGCATGAAAGTATTTTTTATATAAAGATTGCACATGTTAACAGCAAGAAACATCATTTCAGATTATCCTGGATTACAAGAAGAATTATGTCATACTACTTTCTTAGAAGAAATTATGTTTTGGACAGTCAAATATGAATTTCCTCAAAAAATAGTAACTCTTCTTCTTAACATGTTGCCTGATGATGATTACAAGGTATGATGAATTCAGTTATGATTTTTTTTTATGCTGTTAATTATTTGTTTATATATATTTATGATACAAAGCATTAATGTGCTCTCTATGTAAATGAAATAATTTGTTAATACAAGGACCCGCTAAAGTCTTCCGAATCACGGAAAATCTCTTCTTTAGCTGGCTTGCCTCCTTAAATGTCACTAATTACAATTCAGATAGTAGCAGAATCTTATTTACGGTTAGTTATTTTATTTGAAAATATGAAAGGTATTCTTATCCTTATTTATTAAATATGCAGCTCTTGCTATGAATAAGCATGTGTTTATATGCTTGTTCATTTTAAAAAATATGTGTAATCTTTCACACACTCAAATACAGTAATTGACTCATTCTTACAGAAATAAGATTCTACTGATTCTGAATTGTAAATGATGGCATTAAAGATATACATCAGCTGAAAATAGATTTCCCTGAAACTGATGATTTCAGAATTGGACAGTTATTTTTCAACAATTTTCAATTACATAATATTTAAAGAATGTTAATTTTTAATTACAGAGAGTACATTAGCGTTTTATATTCATAAGTTTATAAATTACATTACAATTTATAATATATATATATTTCAAGGAATCCTTTGCTCAAGCATTTGTTCAACATTATAGTCGGATTTCTGTGGTATTAGCCAAATCTGAAGATGCTGATACTTTGTCTAATCGTGTAGTTCATGTTAGTGTACAGCTTTTCAGTAATGAAACTTTGGCTTTAAAAATGGCAGAAGAATATGAACTTCTTCATATCATGGTGGTTAGTCTATTGTACATGATGAAATGTGTTTCTGTTCAGTGTACTCTGGAAGGTTAGAATTATATAGATAATTTATTAATTTTTGAATCATTACTTTTTATTCATTTATTATTTAGATTAATAATCTATCTTCATTTATGTATATATGATCATTGGTCATCTATTTGAAGACATATTTATTTCACCTTGTTTTCTCCAAGTTTTTTTAATCTCTTTTTCTGGTCTTCAGAGAAAAAGATTAAATTGGAGAAAGTAAAACATGTACTATATGTGTGTATATTCATGGATTTATCCTTAATCAGTAAAAAGTGAGAATAAAAAAGAAGAAATAAAGATTTAGAACTTCTTACAAGTTAAGAGATCATAAGTTCAAATAAAAGTGTGTTGTACAAACACTCCAAATGGCAACTAAATTTATTTATTTTATTTTTATTATCAGAGGATTTGTCATATCTCACCTTGTCTTCAAATAATGGACTAATCCAGATTTCTTATATCAATTGGATTGAGCATTCACTGCCAAAAAAGATAACACATAGCCCATGGCAAGAACTGGCCAATAGGCAATAATGCTCACTGAATTCGAATGTTTTCATCAAGATAGGTGATCTGGCAATAAATAGTTGGTCTTTGAAGTTAGGGTCAGAGAACTACTGCCACAAAGTTGAAAGACAGAATCCTCGTTATCTCCAATAATGATCACATAGCTGAACAATCATACACAGGCCAGTAGAGAAACCTTAACAGCAATATATACATTTTCCAGACAATAGTTATCAAAGCTAACTGTCAACGTAGTGAGGCAAGTGCACTTTCATGACTGGACCAAACATTGGTACGAGGCAAACTTGTCATAGTTCAGCCAAAAGTGTCACCATACTTTATTCATGAGCTGGCTGCCAAGATAAACATAGAAGTGATAGGGAAATCTATAAGGGCATGTACAGTCCCTTCCACATTTCACACCAGAACTAGGAGCTATATTTCACCAAACAGTGGCTGACAGAGTATAGCCATTGTAAATATATTGTAAATACGAGTGTATATTTGAATTCATGTTTCACTAATAAATATATTTTATAAAACTTATTTACACATGTTTGTGTTTATATACATTCACATATAAACATAATAGTTGGTGCAGTTAGCAAATAAAACTTTTTTTTTCTGCATGGCTGGGAAAAAAATATAGTGTAAATACATGAGTGCATATTTGTATTTACAAGACTGTGATTATTAAATCATATATATGCTGCCCGAATAAACACAGATTTTGTGCAATTGATAAAAAAATTTTTCCACTGTGGCTGGGAATAAAAAGTTTAAAAATGCAAAACCCTGCCCTCGCAGATCATTAGATTTTGTCATTAATCAAAAATAATTGACTGCAAATGTTAGTATGTCAATAAAAATATTTTAAAATCAAATGAGGATGGTTACTCTTATTAATAAATGCAGAAACTTCGCCCAGTGGATCGTTAGAATAAGAACATTAGTGTTAAAATGCAATTTCAAAGATCTCATTAATGAAGCTCTAAGAGATCGTTTTATCTGTGGAATGAGCAATCATAGTCTCAGGATCAAGCTCCTAGTGGATCCTGACAATATTTGAATCCACTTTGTTTCAAGCAGCTCTTGGGGAATTGGCAACTAATCAAGCAAATCCATTTAAAAAGTAGATTATAGTATTAAAAACTTTGTGCAGAAAACTGGGATCTGTCAAGCACCCAGCTGACAGTAAAAGCCACTGCTTATTTAAATCAACAATGAGTGACAAGCATTGTTATAGGTGTGAACAACTGATATTCGCGCACATCGAATATCTATACTGGTATACAGTATGTACATGCTGTAAGCATGTCAGTCACACAAGTTTTATGTTTTAAAAGAAAACAACAAGTGACTAATAACAGAATGGATGAGTCCATTCAAAAGGAATTTAAAGTCTAAAAAACAAAGAGCTTTTATAAACAATGTGAGAAGCATTGACTGCTTTTAAATGCAGAATACTTGGTTTGCTATGTTCATTGTGTCAAAAAAATACATGGGCTATCATTAAGAATAATAATAAACATCAGCTGCATCCTAGCAACAAAACAATTAGTGATTGCCAAGATAATCTAGTAGCAGTTTTGGATCAAACAAGAGTGAAAGTTACAATGACTACCAAAACTAGGTATTTGCCTCTTGTATCTTGGTAAGCAGAGCAATTTATTAGGACGTGACTGGTTAACTCATTTAGGTTTTACAGTGACTAAAGTGAACTAACTCACAAAAATAAATTCAAACAGTGTTTACCCGGTAGTAGTTATTGATAATCCAGGTTTGAACCCTAAATTAGTGCACAAAATTAAAAATAAAAGAAAGTGGATAGGTACTCACATGCTATGCCGCGTGTTTAAGGGAACAACCAAATGCATTCCAGCAATTGTGGTCAAAATTAAAAATCACAAACAGTGGTGGTTAAAATTGTTTATGAGTGACAACATTATTGCCACAGAAATCAACTTAGATTAATTTACATATCATCAGCCAGCTGTAATGAACCTTCAGTTCCAAGTCCAGCCATTAACAAACTCGCATGCGATAAAAAAATGGTACATCATCATCCAGCTGGGTGAACCTACAGTTTTGAAACCAGCCATCAGCAAAACCTTATCAGATGACAGTTGCAAACCAACAGTAATGAGTCATCTGTTGGCTGTGATGAATCATGATGGTTCTGGACCTGCTGAGAAGATCACCAAGCCAGAAGAAAATTATAAAGATAGAAGAAGATGCTACCATGGCACCTGCATAATTGACTACATTCTCTAGGACTAATTTTAGCCAGGGAGAGGAAATGTCATATCTCACTTTATCTTCAAAAAATGAACTAGTTATGATTCATTCTTATCTCAGTTGGATTGGACAATCATTGCTACTAACCAATGTGTATATAAAGAGATGATGCATAGCCAATGGAAGAACAAACCAATAGGTAATGAAGCTCACTGAATCTGAATATTTCCATCAAGATAGGAGATCTAGCAATAAAATCCTTCTTTTTGAAGATAGAGTCAGAGAACTACTGTCACAAAACTGAAAGATGAAATCTTCTCTAACAACAATTGTATAACTGAATGACCATACTTGAGCCCACAGAATACTACTGTTAAACCTGAAAAGTAGCAAATACATTCTCTAGATAATAGTTACCAAAGCTAATGGTTAGCACAGCGAGGCAAGTCCATATTCAGAATTGGATGCTGCTAGAACCAATTGGCATCATAAGGCAACCTATCACAGTACAGCAGAAGGGTCACCATATCTACTTGCAAGGCAAGCCGCCAAGATACGACTGGAAGTGGTAGGGAAATCTATAGTATAAGGTCATGTACAGGCCCTTCTTCCACAATTCACACTAGAACTATACTTCCGCTAAACGATAACTGGTGGAGTATAGCCATTGAAAATATATTGTAAATATGAGTGTATATTTATATTCATGGTTGATTAATAAAGGTATATTATAAAACATATTTATACACGTTTGTGGTTATATAGATTTACATCTAAACATAGTAGGATTAGTACTTAGTGAGGAATATTACTGATAAGTTATGAAATACATGTTTGAGAAATAGGACAGACCAAGGTCTTTTTAAAAAAGAATTGTGCTGATAATAGTTTACTAGTCAAAATAGTTTTTAGCATGTACACAATTTTTTATTAAAAAATCATTATTAAATGAATAAATACATAGGTAAATTAAAAAGATTAAATAAGTTTATATAGTCCACTGCAAAGCAAGGACGTATCCAGCATTTCTTCACAGAGAAGAAATGAAGAAAAATATAATATTCATCAAGCTTTTATAAATGTGATATTTTTTTTAATTGATTTAAGCATTTGTTAATAATAGCTTGACTTTATTTTTAGACCAATTATTTGAGATTAGCACGATCATTTATGACTAGCTGCCTAAAAAAATTTCTGATTTACCTGGATCCAAATTTTCATGTATGAGCATGATAATTAGGTAAGCTAACTTGTATGGTCTGTGGGGTCTCGTTTTATGTGGTAGATAGGTTCCGCAGAAAACCCGCATTAAAAAAATCGGTAATACAGCATCGATTGATCCACGCCATAAGATGGCACTGTTGCTAGTGAAAAATGGATAGATATAACCTTACCGGGCTGATTTTATTATTATTATTTTGTAATGTTATCGTGTTTTTTTTTTTGGGGGGTTGGATTTTTTTTTGGACCGTATTTTCTTTTTTTTTAAATAAATAAATTGATTCAAAATTGATTTTTTTTCATACGTTTTTTAAAACCTTTTTTTTTTAAAAAAAAAACTTGTTGTTTAACAAAATTGGATTACGGTCTTTTTTTTTTTTAAAGTAACTTTTTTTTTTTTCGCTTTTGATTACGGTCTTTCGTGCTTTTTTAAACAATTTTCATATATTTCATTTTTTTTGGGTTCATTTAACGTGTATTTATTCAAAAAAACAACAATTACATCAAAAATTAATTTTCTCATTAAACTACCACCACTGCATCTGCTTCTGTAGTAGGCAAATCTACAAATCGAAACGCCGGACAATCGTCTGCCATTGAAATGTTTTGATCACGAAAAAGTCTCGGAAATTGCGCGACTTGATCGTGAACTTTGCCGAATTGTGACTAATATTCCTCATTTCCTGAATTCTGACCCCTGACAATGAAACCAGGGGCGTTTGGAAAAGCGTTACAATTTTTACAAACCAAACTAAAAAAAAAAATACACCCAAGCCAAAAAAAAAAAAAACCTTATAATATACTTTTAGTCATTCAAAATAAAGACACCTTCACATCATACGCTGTACAATAGTTAAGAGTAATGTCTATAGAGAATCTTGCATACTCGTCGCTAATAATGTTCGACATACTAGAGATGTTGGGGTAATGGGTGCACTTCAACATCTTTAGCGGTTGAACAGTTTACAGGCCGTAAGATCTATGTAGCGGCCTTGTAAACAGCATATTTATGTACTTTAGCGTAGCAACAGCACCATCTTATGGTGTGGATCAATCAATGCTGTATTACCAAAAAATCGCACAAAAATAGACTTAACTTACCTTAAAAAATGGGGGAACGGTTCTATAATTTTCAGAAATCACATAAAAGCAAAGCTACAAGGAAAAATTACTTTAAAATTTGCATTAAAAAAATAAGGAAATAAAGTATGACTAATAAAAAATTTCAAATATTTGAAAAAAATTAATACAAGACAAACTTTTTTTAATTTTTTTATTAACTACAGTATTTAATTTTACATTTTTTCATACATATTTTAATCATTACCGCTATTTGACAATATACGTTCGTTTGTGAACTGGTAAGAAATGAAATTCATCACAAGAGTAAATACAACTAACGCCACTTTCAGTCTTGTGCTGTATTAATGATTTTCTGTCGACAATGTAATCGGTGATTAAACTTTGAGACGATAATTTTACTAATTGTTTATAAAGCTTGTGATATCCAGACATATAACTATTTAGCTCTCGTTGGAATTTAAGAGGTTTTTTACTTAACAGAAAATAATAAATTTGTCTTTTTTTGTTTACTATTGAAATAAATTTTAAATGTTCACATTTTGTTTCTATATTAAAAAAATGAGATCGCAATCGGAACAAAAAGATTATACATTATCATTAGAAAGATTATTTTCAGTTTACAAAATCAATAAAATCTTCCTTATTTATTTTAAAAATCTAAAAGATTATTTATTTCTGTTATATCTAACAAAATACATTTTAAAAATTTAAAATTTTTGAATATTTATTGTGATGATTTTATACGTAAGTATAAATCTATTATTATTATTTAGTCATAAATCTATTATTATTATTTAGTCATTAATATAAGTAGATTATTTACATAGAAGCTAAGATTCTAAATAGAGCTTCAGACCATATTCACATTAGCTGCTAATATAACGTTATATTTTTGAAAAAAAAAAAAAAGTAGTTCAAGTCAAAATAAGTTATTAATAATTTAAATTTCTTGATATCTAATAAATATAGTAAAATATGAAAAATATTAAGAAGAAACATGAATTGCATAACTTCAAAATCGCATTAAAATAATCTGCATAAAACGAGACCTTGGTGTATATATATATTCTATATTCACAGTGAGACTTTATTAAACATCCATGAGACTTTGGGTGTTGACTTTTGTTAATATCCTTTGCTTGATCAGTGATACTTATCAGATCTGGGAATTGTAAAAATAAATGGATTTATTTTACATTTACAAGAGGTAATCCAGACAATAGAGGGTATATTGGTATAACTAGAGCTTGGAAAGTTTATAGTAATAACATATTTGTAGTTCTGTATTAATTAGTATTTATATGCATATGTGAATATTTCTTATGTCTAGATTTTAGACAATCAGATTTCATAATTGAAATACCCAAACTGAATATTTTGAATAAGATTAATATATTTTTGATCATATTCAAATGTTTATTAATTCACCTTTTTCTAATGAATTAGTTAAAATTGAATTTGTCATTGTGTGTGTGTTTGTCCAATGATTACAAGAAAACTAATAAAGGTTGTTCCATTTTTTTTACTTATATATTTTTTGAGCCACTGAGTATAGATAATATGTGTAATTGAACATATACAATAGTTAATGGGTGTGTATATGTGCATAAGCAATAAAACCATGATATTCACTGTATCATTATTTAATACTTTGCATAATCCTATCTAAAAAATAGTGAATATACATGTTTGTTCATTTATCGAAAATATACATTGGAAACAAAGCATTATGAGCCATTATCTGCTAATCTCAGCATCTGCTAGGATATTTCAGAACACAATACAGTGAATATAATTCTTCTAACAAGAAAAAATATAATAAGGGCTAAAATAATTAATTTAAGCATTCCAAAGAAAAGAAAAACAATGAAGGACTGTATTGTAAAAAAAAAAGTTTCTCTCTTGCAAATTTAAAAGTACTATTTAATGAACAAAAAAAAATTTTTTTTAGATTCATTTTTTCAAGAAGCTGTTTAATAGTGAAATTTAATTTTCTCATAATTCAAATGCCTTTTTGATAAAATATGCTTTTGTTATTAATAATAATAAAAAATGAATAATGCATGGCAATATCAAAATTATATATCCAAATTTTGAATTTTTATTAATTTTTTTTTTTTTTTTAAATATCAGCTAAAATTTTAAGAATTTAATTTTAAATCTTAATACGATGTGATAAAATTAAAAAGTTGAATGCATATGTGTATTGAAAGAATTTATTTAATAAAACTGTTTGAAAGAATAGAAGAGTTGTAATCATAGCTATTATCTGAAATCATCAACTAAAAAAGTAACTAAATAGAAGGTAATCTTATAAGTATAAATTATTTTGGAATTTTTTAAAATTGGGCATTGAATAATTAAAAATATCATGGATAGTAAGGAAAATAAATAAATGAATATCCACTAATATTGCCTCCATTTTCTCTTAAATCAGGCTTAAATTGTTTTTATTTGGTCACATGAGATGATACAATTTTTTTTTTTTAAAAAAATATATATCAGAAAGTATCAGTTTTTTTAAGTAAAATCTTCATGTCTTGTTTTTTTTTTTTTTTTTTCAAGTACTTTCTTTTGTTTTTGTTTAAAATATTTGTTATAACACTTGACTTTATATAACTATTGATAGGGAAGAAATCATAAAAATTTTTCATTTGTTACTTAATATTTCCTTTATGTGTATGATTTGCATTTAAAAAAAATTTTTTTTTGTTATAATTTTTTAAAATATATATTCAGAAATAGAAAAAAGTGCTTCAATCGATTTTTAAAAGTAATAATCTCTGTGTCTACTTGCTGTTGGAGGATTATAAATACATGTATATTATTTCATATGTATATAGTTTTTCAGTATTATTTGTTTAGTATATTTATTTATAAGTATATATATATTTTTTACTATATTCTACATAATAAATAATAATAATAATAATAAAAAGTAATCAAATTTTTTCTTGTATATATAAAACAGATATATAAAGAAATAAACATATTATAGTTGCAAACATCTCTTATAAAGCATTTTAAAATGTTATTTTTTAATATAATTATTTTATTACATTGATGTAAAGAAAAAAATCTATTTCTTATTTCATTTGTCTTATAAATGATATTTATGACTAATTTTAGGTTCAGTCTATTGAGTAAATCTAAAACAAAGTATAAATGTTTATAAGAAAAAAATTCCATGGCTAATAAGTAATTTATAATGAAAGCAAATGTGTCTTACAACAATAAGGGGTTTTTTTTTTGTAGCTAATCTAAATAAATTCATTATACAAAAGTAATATTTAGGATTAATTTTAGATTCATTCTATTGAATTAACTTTAGAAATTTGTGGAGAAAAAAATTACATGGTGAATAAGTAATTTACAATGAATGTCACTGGCAAATAAGTCAAAAAAATATACCGTAGCACTATGTAATGAAATCCCATGAGAAACACATAGAGAGTTAAATTAATGATAATTTTTTTTTAAATTTAAAAATATTCTTGTGATACATTCACAGATATTTTTTTTTACTTGTAAAGTCCTCCTATTGAAATGGTAGTGTATTTATCTGCCTTTCATACTTACTACCTAGGAATTCAGGTTAGACAAATCTGAAGTCTAGGCTTGGGATTTTTCTCCCTGATAGATGACCACCAAAGCCATTCTAGAACAGCCATCCAATATTTATCAGTAGTTGAGTATCTAATTATTCTTAGCTAGAGAATAAAGAGTAAAGGTTTAAAAATGATCAAACTCTTACCACTTAACCATTGGCAAACTTGGTGAGTAATGCCTTTTAGTATTTCTCTGTAAGGACTTCGGCCTTTGTCCTACAGTGAATTATTTAAAGAACACTTTACTTTTTTATTTTATGTTTTCGTACTATAAAAATGTTGAAAAATATTTCTTTCATTGTTTGTTTGTTTTTAACTTATTCAAAAAATTAAATCACATATGTTATAATATTTATTTTATTGTAATTATTTGACAAAAAATAATTTTAATAAAGATAACAAAATTTAAACTCTGACCAAAAGTTTACAAGAAAAAAAAAATTATGTTCCACACATATTCAAACACTAAAATAAATGTATACATATTATTTTAAATAATTTCACAATTTTTCAAAATTGAAAAGATAAAGATATCTATGGAAGATCACGTGGATGAATTTTCTTGATTGATTATTGATTTTTTTGAGATCTTTGAATATTGGGAAATACTTTAAAACAACACATTCAGTCATTTTAAGTTAAAGTCATCAAACCATAAAGTGACAAGTTTGGAAAGCACGCAATCTAAAAAAGGATCCTTCATTTTATGTAGAGAAACATCAACTTTGTGAAATCAGGCAAGATCTACTATATAAAATAAATTACTGTCCATCCCTTGTATATGTATTAAATGGATTATGTCCTGTATATGAGGTGTCAGATTGACTTTAGGTCAACATGGGTGTGACAACAATCTCAGCCTCAGGGTGGCCTTTGAATGTTCCATCAGATTTTCAATTGGATGGACGGTTGAAGAACTGGAGTGTGGAGTGGATTGAAGCCTGTCCATTAAAGTATGAAGATTGGCTATCTTAATATATATCTCAGCATTTATTGCATATTTGTGTAGAGATAATAATCTGGATCAACTGATGATTGCTGGTTTAGCATGAAATAGGTACATTGGTAATTATTTATTCTTTCGACATATATGTGTTCAAGTGTATCGGTAATATGTGACAGAGTGAGAGTGGTGGGTCATGTGAAAGTCTGTGCTCATATACCCTATATATTATATAGCTTATGCTAACTGTAAATGCTGTTAAAATATTTTTTGTTGTTGCATTCAGATAATTCTACTATAAAGAGTAAATTAAAAAAAAGGCAGGATCTTTTATCTTTTCTCTGTGCATGTGTTTTTATAGTATTAATTAAATGAAATATTTTGCAATTTTAAAGTTCAAAAATGAAAGTGGATTTTTTAGTGATAAAATGTTTAATAGTTAAATATTGACTCTAGGAAAAAAATATTAATAAATAATATGCAAATATCAACAATTATGATTGACTGGGAGAAAAAGAATAATGTTATTGGTAATATTTTAAGTGCAGAAAAAAGTATAAAGACACCAACAAAAAAGAAATATACTATATTTTTTTTTATGCTACAACTTAAAAATGCAACCTCTTGTAAAAATTTATTGTTTATTAAAATGAAATTAGAAATCATAGAGTTGGCTATAATAATGTATTTTAATGAAAGCTATTGGTTTTCCTTATATTTATTGCAGGATAAATTTTTAAAAATTTTATATGATTTAATTTTAGATCCTGATCATAATTTCCATTCAGTTGTCAACTGCTCTGATG
This sequence comes from Epiperipatus broadwayi, assembly GCA_028023455.1. Classification (NCBI taxonomy): domain Eukaryota; kingdom Metazoa; phylum Onychophora; class Udeonychophora; order Euonychophora; family Peripatidae; genus Epiperipatus; species Epiperipatus broadwayi. Next base: position 777,413 of record JAQFVV010006460.1, on the reverse strand, counting down.
ATATAATGAAGAAACATTGTTATTGGCCATTAGTTAGTGACTTAAACAATGTGCTCACACATAAACCTGTAGCCTATAGGTTCATGGAAGACAAACTTCTTCTCGAATACTGGTTTAGCTTAATATCATTATTGCAAGGTAATTGAATTTTTCTTTTCATAAAACATCCATTTTTTAAATAAAAATTATTATTTTTATATCTGAAAATATTTTGTTTTTATTAGGTATGAATGTTAATCATAGAGAATTAACTCAGCATGTTGAATATGAGACACAATCATATTATGCAGCATTTTCTGCTGAGTTAGAAACTTCTGCTTCTCCTTTGTGGGCAATGATAAGTCATTGTAAGGACGAGGTAAATTCTATGTCTATATCATATATAATTTTGATATAAACATAAAGTAATAAATAAAAAAATTATAGTTTGATAAATTAAATATTGTTGGGACTGTATATTCTAATTTTAAGCAGCAATTTTCAAATTTTAACTATTTATCTAATAACTTTTTTTTAACTCTTTTATAAACTGATTAAATTATTCCATAATTAATTTAGTTAAGATTAATTCTTCTAAAATTTAATCTTGTCTCATTTATAACTTCTTGAAGCCTGTGTTGCCATATTGAATTAAAAAAAACAACAACAACAGACATATATTTTGTACAATATCTTTAGTTTGAGTACATTAAATATAAAATTATATATATAGATAGAAAGAGCACATATGAAGGAATGTAATAAAATTGAAAAAATATAATCATTATCTTCAAAAAAAAGATTTTTAACATTTTTTTAAAAAATGCTTATTTTTACATAGATTCACAGATTCTAAATTTTGAGAATTACCTGTTAAAATCACACTTTTATAAATAGCTTCTTTACATTCCTCATAAAATTGTAAAAAACAAAAGATATACAATATAACTTACCTGAGATAATTCTTCATTATAAAATATTGAAATATATATTTGCTGATGACTTTCATTTTTACTTGCTGAACCAGATTTTGTCCTTCTATGCAGTCTGCTGGAAATATACTTCTTTCTAACTTTCTAATAGAAAAAAAAAAATTAACAATAAGTATTGTATATCAGTTCTTATGCATTGAATATTAGATACTATTTAAAGAGAACTTTAGTAAATTGTAATTTATCAAAAAATAAAATTAATTTTAAAATAATTACATAAAAAAATAATATATAATATAGAAATGCAAAGAAAAAAAAGTAACGGAATGAAAGACTGAAAAGTTTTTCAAGGTTTATTTACATCATATTTCTACACATGGTTACAACTAAATAAGAAACCCCCCCCCCCCAATTTAGTACAATATAAAATATTAATAAGAGTAATCACAATACTGATGCTCTTTATTATCTGTCCTGTCCATTTTCTCTTGTGGAAATGTCTATAATTTACTATGTAGATAACTTTATTTTTAGGAAAATTAGGTTTAGTTGTTGTAATAAAATATAAGCATAATTTACAAAAAATATGTGTATAAAAAGTAGAAAAAATAATAACCATAAGTTGCAAAAAATGAAATATAATTGCTTCTTTAGATGACACTGATATATGATCCAGATACATACAAAACAGATAGATATGAGATATTGTGCCAGTCAAATGTGTATGCTGGTTTAACCCGGTTCAAAATCTAGACAAAAGTACCTCGTGACCAATCATACGCGAGATATAAAAATCAAGAATACTATGGACTCTGCCCTATTCGTCTATTTTTCGAGTCTAACAACGAATCAACAACATATCCGAGACATGCATAAATTATTTTTTCTGCCCGTCCCGCTAGCGTCAGGGGAGAAACAATTGACTAGAACTACCTCATGTGCCTAAAGTTAATGTAACGTGCCAATAGATCAAAACATGAATAAAATACTTGTGCTATGCTTGGATCATCAGAAATTAACCTAATAAATTAATCAAATGTATCAGGTTGAAAGAAAACAACAAAAAAAAAACCTAATGCTTTTACTTTAAAGAAAGACATACTTTAATAAATGATATAAAAAATGAGGCTTTAATCTCCGCTATTCCCCAGATAACACCTAATCAAATTATTAACTATAAATGAGACGATCTACGAATTAAATATGATTTTGCAGTGTGAATATTGATTTTCCAATTCAATTTATTTTAACAGCAAGTAAATTTGATATTATAATTTGAATGAGCAAGTCTGAATAAATTTTGACATTCATTTAATCATGCCTTAACGAAACTCTCCAATAATATTTCTCAGAGTCCGGCTCCCAGGAAATTAGTTTTTAGTGGTGCACGACATAATAAATCATATTTTAAATTTCTGACAAAAGTATTTTCCCCATCCCATTTTTAATAGAATGTTAAAAACTTGATTTGTTGTCAAATGCGAAAATTTAAATAGTTGCTGATGCTACTCTATACATTAGAATATTATTAATCAGCTCAAAAAAGACAGGAAATAATTATGCGTACTTGCATAAAGACAAATTTCAGGTGAATGCATGAAATGTCAACCAGCCAAGCTCAATTGGTTAAGCATTTGCGTCAAATCCCTCATTTCCTGGGAAAGCAAGAAAACATTTATTAAAAAGGGCAGCCGTGATAATCCTTTCCTGACTAAGTGAATCCGCAAGTAAGCAGATGGAACAGAGCAACTAAATTTGCACCCGACAACACATCACGACAAGCCAACTCCCAACACAATATATCTTTAAAAAAAAACAATTTTCCCAAGCTAATAATAGAATACCCAAATACATGCAGGACTAAAAAAAATTTCCTTAACCCCAAACTACACCGTAACACATCACTATAATTAAAATGTTTAAATTCACTCTATTTCATCTCTATAAAGCAAGGGTTATTAAATAGAATATTTTACAAAGCATTTAATCACTACTTTGTGCTGTGCGTATGATTAAAAATGTTTGATGATTTTTTTTAATAAATAACAATTATCCTTAAGCAGACAAAAGAAAAAAAATACGTTTTATCGAGGAGATCGAATTGGTAAAAACACACACAATAAAAACAAGAAACTAACATCAAGACATAAATAGTAATCTATAAATTGGAAATATATTTCAGAATAAATAATCATACATAAAGAAACTAAAATAAATATATCATGCTTATTTGATTTTAGAAAATGAGGAATAGCAAAGGAGAGTATTTAATTATAAAGAATGATCAATTTAAATGATATAATATAACATTAGATTTAGATAATTACATAATAAAAAGTTAATGAGTTAACTGTGAATAACAAAAAAAAAAAGGTATAGATTTGAAAATAAGAAAAGTAAAAGTTCGTGAGGAGTTATGATGAAATGTTACTGGCACAGGATTTTAGTCTTTGTCCAATTCCCACGACGGCCTGACTTGATTGACGATCGTAGATTTATTTGTCCGGATAACGTGCTTATTATTTGAAGCATTGGTACATAATGCATACAGACAGTTCACAGTTCGGTTCCATTTATTTAATTGACACTCTTACGGCATTGGATGGATCAAGGCCTGACGGCAGGCAAAGCTGATGGAACTAGCCGCCGTACATGGTCACGTCCGCAAGGTTAAAATAATTTTTGATATTTTGCATAATTCAAATCAAATTAAGAATCCTGAGCATGAATCTTCGCAGGGATTTAGGAATCAATCTCAATAAGAATTCTAAGCAAACATCAGAACAAGAATAATAATAAGAAGACCGCAACGGAGGAATAACAATAAGAAGCTCTTGTCCTTTGTTTTACCCCACCTTTTATACCTTTCCAGCCAACTCTTTACCCATTGTTTTTCATATGATTCCATATCTTGATAAGCCCCCACAAATTTGTTTCAAAGCAACTTTTTTACTAAAAATAAACTTTAAAGTTTTACTATCTAATTGTGATTTAATTTCGTATTTTTTTTTATTAAAGAGGCCATATTTAATTGCCCCGAACAAAACTAATTTATATTGTAATTAATTTAGGAATGTTGGCAGGCTTATCTCAAAATAAATCATATGACATATTTTTAAATAGAATAAGACAAAAATATATATTTTTTTTCTTGTAACAAAATAGTTTTAGTTTCAACAGAATCCTGCATTAATTATACATATATGCTTACAATACATATATGCTTCTTTAATAAATTATGAAAAAAAAGTTTTATGAACAATTTATATTTTGATTAGATTTACTTTTAATGAATCATTTCAATCTAAATAGCTAATTTCCAGGATCGATAAATAGGAAAAAAAAAAACACTTTATATTTCTATTTAATGCAAAACTCTGTTGATACTCTAATATAAGCCTAAACCAGGTTTGAAATACTGGTTGGTTTATATAAGACTATGAAGCATGGATCTGACTTCCGGATCCATTGCTTCAATACTGTTTTTAATAACAATGAAATAAATTTAATTTTCTTTGTAAGCATTACTGGCAAAAAAAATTATGTTTATATAAATAAATAGAAGATTGCAAAAAGTGAAACATAAGTTTAGATGACAATGATGTACAAGATACAGATACACACAAAACAGATATAATACACTTTCAGCATCAATTATGACAATGAAATAAATTTGATTTTTCATTATAATTATTACTTGGAAAAAAAAAATTATAATATTTATATAAAAAGCAGAGAAAATGTAGAGATAAGATTTCTTACTATTTACATTAAACAATACACAGAAAACAAACTGTTAGACTTTATTCTACAGTATTATAAATTATTAATATATATATATACAGTATATACTTATAATTGGTAGAAAATATTAAATTATGGTTGTTTTAAACTCTCAGGGATATATATATGCATCAGATTTATATTATTGTTTGTGGATAAAAAAAAATTCCATTCATTCTTTTCTGTGAAATATAAAAAACTAAGAAAAAACTTTTAATAAAATGTTCATAAAAACTCAAATTTTATCAAGCTAAAAAAAAAAAAACTATTGGAAAGTGATTCAATAATGAAAAGAATGATGTATTACACATGCGTATAATCCTTACCAATCAATCGCTAAACTGATTTAAATTCTATGATTACTCAAAAAGGTGTCATGGAGTATTACACGGTTGGAAAAAGTTATTTCTAAAAAGCATAAACTATTTCAGATGTAATTTTAAAGTACTTTACAGAGTCTCCAGTTTATTAGTACTCTGTATTATTTTGTTCAATTATATTTTTTGTCATGATCTTATTTCTTTACTGTTAAAATTATTCAAACCAATAAACCTAATATCTGGTAAAAAATTATAGAGCTAAAGGTACTGACTCAATTTCAGTGAAAAAAGTGATTTAAAATAAATAAAAGAATTTATTCTGATGAATGAATTGAAACTTTTGTGATTGAATATTATTTGACTTTTTTCTAAATTGTGAAATAAATCTCATGTTAGTTTGAGATAGTTATGAAAATAATTCAATAAATGCTTAAATAAAAATAGAAATAGCTTGAAACGAAAAAACCGATTTTGGCCAAGTGTTGTTTAGTATTTGTTTTATAGAAATTGATCAAGAAGTGTAACAAATATTTCAGTAACTGAAAGATTATTTTATGATCTTGTTAAATGTTTGATAATTTTGCAACAAGTACTGATGCTAGACAAGATTGTATTTCATTCTTACTGACATTCAACAGTACACCATTTCATAATATTTGTTTATTTAACCTGACATCAGAGTCTGGCTTTTGCTGATGATAGCATAATTTTTGAAGATAATCGAAAGGAAGTTTCCAAAAAAAAATTAAAAATAAAAATTATATATTAGCATAAGCAAATGTTTTATTACTCACGAGACCATGTGGTATATGAACAATGGGAGTGACAGAAGTGAGCTTCAATTCATTTATGTGTCCATCATCCTACTAAACCTAGCAGGGCATTAGTTTATAAGCATCAACAAAAATAAAATTTAGAGTTTAATGATTATATGTCTCAGGGATGCTACACTTGAAAAAATTAAACAATTCATTTATCATAGTTTCATCAACTAAGAACAAAAAATTATTATTTCATTTAATATCAATAATTGAATTATCCAGGCCATAATAATCTTTGGAATACTGATAAGATCCTTTAGTGAAAAAAATATTGTAAACATTACTAAAATGCTCATTTAATATGTATTAACAGTTTTAATACTATTGTGGAATATAAACTCGGTATTTTAAATTTATCGCCTTAATAGAATAATAGGATATTATTTCACGTTAAAATACATAATGCAATTATTAGAGAATGATATTACAATCAATCCACAATGTCTAATGATGTTTAATAAGTGTTTTAAACATATATTTTTTTTGAAATTGCATCAATTTTTATTGCTTTATTTTTAAGTTGCACTTTACAAGTTGAAAAATATAATAATTATTCTAAAGAAACTACACTTGGCTTAGTCCAATAGAAACTAAACAAAGAATTCTTCAACAAAGCAAAATACAAGAATATACAGGAATTAATTAAAGTAATAGATGTGTAGTAAGTAGCAACATATTTTGACAGCTTGTAGATCAAAATGGCAAAACATATCAAAGTAGCATTTTTGTTTTTTCAAAAATGGAAATTTAGGAAAGTAGTTTATTAGATTGTGAAAAGAAATTGACAAATTTTCTTCAGTTTAAAAATAATTAAATTATTGATGTTCATTGAGCTGGTATATCATTGTTCAAAAGTGAATTTTGTAATGCTTAAATATCAACACTCATAAAAATGATGACTGCATTTACTAAAGTTGGGAAAATAAAATGTGCGCAATATGAAAGATTAGAACAACAACAAAAAACAAAAACACAAACACTGCAGAAAAATCTATAACACAGGACAATTTGCATCTGAACATTTCAATGCCTACTAAATCAATTTCTAATGAATTTTATATGCTGTACATTTGTAACTAAACTGCCATTTCAAAGCTGCTTGTTTCTGATGTGAATGCTATGATGTAGAAAATCATTTGGGTGTTTTTTTATTTTTTCAGTTATTGGAAGAATCAGCATTCTGTTTTGTGGAACTGATCTGATGATTTAGATAGTCATTTTATGATAGTTTTTTTTTTATTATTATTTTCAATCATTACTCTGCATGGGGCCTTTACAACTAAATTGAATATTTTGGCAAGCCAGTTTATCTCATGTTACAAATACTATTTTTGTATTACACAATCATCTCCCAAAATAATAGTGCTCCAATTAATAAAACTCATCAAATTTCCCACAAATTCTTTAATTACTTGATTTTAATATCATTGAGCCTTTACAGACTATTTTGAATAGTAAATGATAGATTTACATCTCTTAGAAATTCCCTTATATTAGAAATGTTTAAATGCTTCTTTAGATTGTTCAAATATTACATAATTTTTTTTGTGTTTTTCTGAAAATGACCCCATATTATTTTGTTTAATCTTCTACATAAGCTTACTGATTATTTTATCACCTTTACATTGAAATGGACCAAGGAATACAAAAATAATCATATACTTTTAGCTGATCATTACATATATAAATTGTCCTTTTATATTATTAGGCTTAGAAATATCTGACATGTAGTCAAAGAAAATGCAGATATATGAAATTCCTATCATTAATTTTCTTTTTATAAAATAATTTTTATAAAGGTATTTTAAAGCACAATATTTTCAGGAAGTTCATTTAATGATTTGTAACTGAAAATAAATATTAAAATAATTGTCTTTACATTTAAAATAAAAAATTGCAAAAATCTTAGTGTAAATATTGCAATTAATTTTATATATTCTATGTTTAATAATAATAAATACTTTAAAATATTAAATATATTTAATAGTTATCTCAAGAATATACCAGAAATGTTCTTAGTACTTGTCTAGATGCTTTACGCCAGTGGTTCCTTGCTATAGGAATGTCAGATCGGGTGAGTATCATGTTTTTATTATTTATATATTCTCATAAATAAATATACCAGAAGATTTACTTAATGAATGTATTCCAGCTGTATCACAATTTAATTGATTTTATGTATATTAAAAACCTCATAATACAACTATATGTTCATTAGGTAAAATTAAAAAAAATTTTTTTCAAGTTCTAATCAGACTTAAGATTTTTCTTTCAAATAGCCAATCCAACTTGAAAATCTAATATTGTTCGGTAAATGACTATCCAGCTATTCTTAACTAAGATATAAAATTTAAAGATTGAAAGATACCCAAACTCTTGTCACCTAGCAGTTGATAAGCACCTTTATTGTTTTCCTATATAACTGTGCGAGAAAGGGTAGGTGAGTTTGTTGGAGAGACCTTTATTCTGCAGTGAACCTTAGGGGAGGTGAGTTTGTTGGAGAGATCTTTATTCTGCAGTGAACCTTTTATGACTGTTAAAAAAATAAAAAAAATAGTAAAATGAAATTGGAGTTAACCCTATACAATTTACTGTATCAACATTAATTATATATATATATAATAGAAATAACTTGAAAAAAATCATGTTAAAATTAAAGCATCCAGTATATTATTGCTAGGTCACTAATCATTTTAAACTGCTAACTCCAGGCTGGCTTATATGATGATAGCTAGGTCTGAACTTTATACATATATATATAAAGAGCTTTATTATTTTATGATATAACTTCAAATTTGATAAGTTGTATTAAGGGGTGTCTACCAATGACAAACTGCTGCTAGCGATGACACTCATTTGGTCATAGTATTTTATTGTTTAGATACTGCAATGTGTTTTCAGATAGAGAATTTTATATGCTTACATAATTAATGTTAATCTATAGCCAGCTTATCTTATGTTTATCACATCACACACTTTTTTAATCTGTAAATTTATATAAGTTAAAATAATTTTTTAAAATTATTAGTTAATTATGCCAGCATAATTAATTTTCAGTTATTATGAAGGAATAATGTGATATTAGATAAATAAAACTATAATTAAGAGGTTAAGTTAAATAATTTTTACTTTTTGGAAAAAAAAAACCAAATTAATAATAACAATGATTGAATACACTAATAAGTTAGGGAGAATAAGTGAAGATTGTGGGAATTATTACTTCCAAAATGAGGAATGAAAGTGGGGAAAGGTTTAAAATTTTTAGAGGTTAACAATGGATGCTATCTAATTGATTTGTGGTTTAAGAATTATAAAAGAAGAATTCATGCTTGAAAAGCTTTAACTGATACATAGATGTATAAATTCAAGATAAGTGTATAATTAGTATTTAAATTTTTAGTGATAACTCGCAACTAATTGAGGTTGTGATTGTTATTTAGATATTGTTTGTTGCTCAGCTAACTCAAACATTAGTTTTATTCAATTTACCAAATAAATTTTTTGTTTCAGTTCGGAAACTATCCAGGAAGCCTTCACTTTTTAGTCTTTCACTTACATTACTAGGCTGAATAGTCCAGAGCACTTAATCATTGTTGCCATTGTTTTTCATTTAACTTCTTTTATATGATAGCTGGGCGGCTATAAGAAATGTATGTTGAAGCTGAAGAATTATATGCAAAAACATAATGTGACAAAGGATTATCTAAAGATCTAATATTTGGTGAAAAATATTTTCGTTACTAGTCTTTTATATTACTGTTTAATTTTGTTAAGGTCTTTCTGTAAATTATTGACTCTATTGCTAAAAACAAACAGAAAAGTTATATTAAATTAATGTAACTGCAAAGAGAAATGTTTTTGTAATGCAATGCATTTTATTGTAATAATCAAATTTTTTTTTGAAAATTAAAAGCCATAAATAATAATAAAGTGGATGCCATAATTATTCTAGTAACAGATTATAATTGCATAAGAAATATTTAAAAAAAATTGTATTGCTGAGAGTAGGTTATGAAGATGTAATATGTAGAAGAATACTAATATACAAAAATATTCTTTAAACACTAGTCTTTTTCATTTTAAACATTGCATTACTACATTTAATCAATATTAAATAAATTGTTCTTATTTTACTCTTAATTTTAGCAATGTTTAAATTTTATTATATTGATCTTTGAAAAAGATTGTTGAGCAATTGAAACTTTGATTTCTCATAAAATTTAAATGAGAGATCTATATACATCAATGTATTTTATATGGTTTGAAAAGAAACGTATGCTCAGATTAGTTTAGATAACTTTGTTTGCATAATAATCTTGATTTCTGAAAATAATTTTATTTTTTTCCTTTAAAATATCTAAAGCATAAAAGCTGTTAACATTCTATTTTTAAAGTGTTCATTATTTATTTTTTAAAATTTTTGACATTTTTAAGGATTTTGTTGAAAACAGCTTTCAAAAGGAATGAAAAATTTGATTGCTATTACTTTATCAGCAAAGTGCAATTAGAAAAAAAAAAAAACTAAATCCAGAAGACGAAACCATTTATTAAGCAATTAATAATGCTAAAGTGAAGCTTCGTTATATGATCAAGCTCAATAATGGATTTATGCATTTTTTATAAATTATATCAAAATAGGAATTTTTTGTTCTACAAAGAAAGAAAATATGTAAAATATAATTTCACCTTAATCATAGCATTGAAAAAACTATATTAAAATGGTGATAGGATTTTTATGAAATTTTAAGAGATGAATTTATTATAGGATGTGAAAATATGTTGGACTATTTCCATCATCTATCAGTAAACATTGAATGCATAGAAAAATTTAAACTTTATTAAAACTTTTCAAATACGAACAACTTGCTATAAATTTTTTTAAACTACATTGAATACAAAGATTTTTTTTTTTAATTTTTGCTAAATGTCAAAATAAATAAGTCAGTGAAGTGATTTGAAATATATAATGTATTCTATTGCTCAATTACACGGAGTCTTCTTTAAAGATCTTTCTGAATTTCCAATTTAGCTTCATTTTCAGTGCATTCGGCAGAATCTGCAGAGGAATTATCAGTCATTTACATTTGTCCATTTAGAATTCAAGTATAATTGATTTATAAAAAAATATTTTAGGTATGATAAAAAACAAAATTAAAATAATTATTTATGATAGTCTCTTTATCTGTTTAGTTCATTATAAACTATTTGATGATAAAAGGTTTAAATATGTTAGTTTTAAAAGTTCATATTGATATGCTTCTTACATAAGGGATATAAGGTTTGAATTATTTTTTCTTAATCATTCTTAGCCAGAAAACATTTTTACTCCATGAAGTCTTTTCCATCATTAAATTATATATTTTTTTAATTATTATGATTAATTCGTTTTAGAAAATGGCATGATAAATTAATTCCTAATAAATAGAGACCAACTTTTTATTATATCAATGTTAATAATCAAATAGTTTTTATTTGGGAATTCATAAAAAGTATGAAAACTGAAAGTGACAAAGAAGAGCAGCGATCCATGAACTTTGAGCTCCAGAGTCCACCACTCAATCATTGCATTAAGTAATGCATGGAATAACAATATTAATAATATTTAATAAAACAACGATCAATTTTTATATATTAACATATTTAAACATTACATGATCACCATTCTTTATGCTTACACAAGCTGTTTACACAGAGGCAAAACTCTACATACAGCACTACTCGTTATCCTAAGATCTAGGTGCAGTTCTCTCAGATCCAAGGCTTCTCACTGATGAAAGCCACCAGCAAGAAACTAGGCTGGGAATATTGGATGATTAGACACTAGATGGGGATTTTATGTACAAACCTTTCTGTATCCATTGATTACTTTGGCTTGCACTGAGTGGCACTTCTGTATGGAGAGTTTTGTCTTTGTTGTAACATATATACATTATATATGTCTATACCTGTGTCCTTTTTTTTATTATAATACTCTATTAATATCAAATATTTGAATTTAAAATTGTGTGTGTGTGGGGGGGGGATTTCTGAAAAATAATAAAATTTTTTGTTAAAACATAAAAAGTCAATTACATTGATGTTTAAATAATCTATTTCACTTCTGCTAGTTTCTATTTTTTTATATATCAGTAAGGGGTAGGGATAGTAGGAGGAATATTTTAACAACTTTTCATTTATGATAAAGCAAATTACTGTGATTTTTTTGTAAAAAATATAAATGATTTTTTTCTTGCTGTTATTTAAAATTTATAGTATAGTACATTAATTATTGTTATTTACAGTATATTTATGACAGTATTGTTAAATGTTTTGTACCTTCTATTATTGCTCTTATGTTAAGTATTATTTTTTTTATGAGTTAATATAATGTAAAAAAACAATTGCTTATGAGTATTGAAAACATATTACATGTTTTACAATTATTTGATTATAATTTTTCAAATTCTTTATAAACAAAGTCTTAATCAATCAGCAAAAGCAGCAATCATTAAAACTCCTGTGAGTTTAACTAATTGATACCCAAGGAAAGAAATAATTTACTAATTCTTATTGAACATTATTTTGAAATTATTCTTAAGATATTTAGGGTATTTCTGTTAATGTATGTTTGCACATAAGAAAATTTATCTTCAGTCAACTACGGATTACAGATTTCTATTAAATATTTTTCTCTTTATAAAGTCACATAAAAGTATGAATGTATATATGCAGTTAATTGTATTGTACATTAGATGATGTCTCACAAACATTGTTCTATATCATTTTTTTCTCAATCGGTGGTCCAATAAAAATTTTAATGATCCACAAAATTAGGGAATGACTAATTTTATTTCAGTTCTAAGATTTTCATTTGTTTGTTAGTTGTTTTATTGTCATACAAAATAAACTAAGAAACAAAACATTACAAGAAGTACAAAAAAGTTTATATTTCCTAATGTCAGTCATTTCACAATAAAAACACTGCTTCATTATGTACCGGTCAATGCCTACCCTGTAAATTTATACCAGGCACACCAAAATCAAACATGAGATTATTGTTGCACATCAGAATTCAGCATAAAAATAAACTCAATATTAAACTCCAAAATGAATGAATTAAAGCTATTTAATTGAAGTTTAAATGAGAGAGATTAAACCAAAACTGGTTATATCTCCTGATCTTTCCCTTACCAAAACTCTATTGCCATGCTAATTGATATCCTAAGATTGGCCGCAGCATATCTTTGAAAGACAGAATTTTAACCTTGCCTTTACACGCCACTTTCGGAAAGAAAAATCCCTCTCTAGAAAGGATATACCATTACCAACTAAACATACAAAACCAAAATAAAGAAAAAATATCAGCATGTCATCAAACTTTTAATAACGCCGATAGAGTATCATCCCATAGGCTTTTGCTCAGTCATCTACTTATCTCAGGCAAATAGTGGATTATGATATTGTTGAAAATTTGTATAATCTTTTTGGAGAGATCGAGAAATAAGATGGAACACTCACAAATGAATAATTTAAAAGAATAAATATTTATTTTGGTATACCTTTATTTTCCCCTAATAGACCCATCATCATTTGCACAAATGAATAAACCACATTTTATTAACATAAACATTATAATGAAAGAAAAATCCAGAGATAAACTGATTTACGTTAAATATGGAACTCCCCTCCCTACTTTCTTTAAATACCCTTGAATAACATGATGTGTGTTTCTACCCACACACACATAGATTAAGTAATTTGATGTGCATATAAACACATAAACAAGAAAGAAAACAATTTCAAGAAATATAAATTTTCTTTTTCAAAAATGGTGTGGATATGTATATCTGTACCGAAAGCATACAAACAACAAATATATATATATATCCACTTTATAGCTTTACCAAAAATTACTGTGGGAAAGTCATTAAGAGTATTCAGCTTAAAATATCTTATGGAGAAACTAGATAAAATATATGTATTATAAAAAAAATATAAAATAGAAATATATAAATGAATAAATGGCATCAAGACATATTGACAATAATAAAAGAAAAAAAAAAAGTACCATCTGGCTTCTCTTTGGTTTCTTCCTCCAGACTTCAGAACTTCTGAGTGTGCTACAAAGTGTGACAACAAGGTAGTGAGGACTTCCTTTCTTTCAGCAGGAAGTAGGCATTTAGGTGTTCATCATCATCATCAACTGGCGTTGGTGGTTACATGGCGGCAGTGCAGAGGGAATCTGACTGGTGCACTGACATGGGGAGTTTACTCCATTTTTATTTTACTGACTAATTTAGGCATTTTCATTTCTAATCAAGTTTCTACCAATATTTTTTTATTTTGTCACAGCAACAGCAAACTGCTAACTAATTTCAGAACTTTTGAGGGACTTTCATTCATAGCCAGGCTTGGCTTTATTCTTTTTTTACTAATTTCTTTACTGTTTGATGACCAGCGTCTTTTTCTTAAATGTCCAGATGAATTCTCAAATATGGCCTTAATAAAACAGCCTTGGCAGTCTACAACGAACAAATAACATCAATCAGACGGTCTTCCTAGACCTGTGGTCAAGTACTCAACCATTTGAGCACCTTGCAGTAGAAACCAGCTCATCAGATCAAAAGAACATAGCAAGGTAAACAAAATATTTCAGAGACGAGACCCCTCCAACACGTGTTGAACACTTTTTATAGCACACTCATCACAATATAAATTGAGTACCCCCCATCTCTCCAATTTCTTGGCTAATTGATTGCAACATCTGGTACAGCTTTTTACACCTTTTTTTTATCTTTTATTTCTATCTCAAATTTTCCACTAAGACCATCTTAATTGATCAAGGAGTTCTGTTTACATCAATTTTCTAATTTTTAATACATGGGAAAATTTTTTTCACTTTTCTCTCTTGTAACAGATTGAAACAAATAACTCCAAAAATAGAATCACTAGATTTTTCTCAGCCGATATTAGCATTTAATTATTTTACATTTTTGTTTTTAAAAATAAAATACAAAGTGCAGGATGACCATTTCAATCCATTAGTGAAAATGAAATTTGGTCATATAATATCAACCTGTATTTGCTTTAATTTATTAACAGAAAAAAAAAAAAAAAGATAAACGTAAAAAAAAATAGACATACAGGACATTTACGACTGACCATCCCTTTTTCTATATATATTCTCGCACATAATAATTTAAAAACACAAATTGATAAAATTCACAATAATTAAAAATAAAAAAAAATAATCATATATAAAAATTATAGATTGTAACTCCTATAATACTTTTATTTACTCCTGTGTGTAAGTAAAAATATCTGCACAGACCACCACCATTCGTTAATAGTATGCTTATATAATTTTGTACTCTATTTATTAATATCACTTGGATAAAACATAAATCTATATAAAATATAAATGGTTGAAGGTTTCACTATGGCCACCTTGTGCATGGCCACTCTAAGAATGCCCTGTCACAATTAACAATTTTGTGGATTTGCTGAGGCGGATTTTGGTATGTATAAAAATTGCCTAACAATTGTCAGTCATATGTATTATCCAGTTTACCCATAGTCAGCGCAGTGATAAGAATTACTATATAATAAATGTGTACTATAAATTAAAGTATATTAAGTACTTGATATTTACTTTTTTGATAAATTTTAGTCATTTAAAAATGAATAATAACTAAAAAACTATTGCAGACTTTTTTCATAACCAAGTATAAGTACTTTGAATATTAATGAAAATATTATTTATTGATAGGTAATGGAGAATCTAGTTATTTTTAGATGGGGAATTAAAGCTTCTAGACAATCTGTATTGGTCAGATACTATTAGTATGCTGATCATAAATCAAATACATGATTATATATGATATAGTCTTTACTACTACAAAAGGAAATGAATATCTAATAACATTGCATCCATGATTTATTTTTATCTTTTTGCACATGCAAATACAAATAAATACTTTTATGCATTTTTTGGGTATGTTTCTGAAATGAAAATAACATTTTGTGATGTCTTCTTTTATTTATAGCCATCTTCATATCAGGTATCTTTTCATCTTCCGCTTCATCGTTATCTTGCTATTTTTATGGCACGAGCATTACTTTACCAAAATATGCAATTAAAGGATGTTCTTCCAACAGCTGAAATGCTTAAAAAGATAACTTTACATCCATTACAGTTGCAGGTTGGTTTATATTATTTCTTTATTCTAGTATATTTAATATAAATGTTTTAAAAATAATAGCAGTATATATTTTTGCTTTTGAGGGCTTTTTTTTATAAACGCACTAAATAAATAAAAAAACATGCTTTATATTTAAATGGTGCTCATTTTTAGCTGGAAGTAAAGTAGGATTCATTATTTTATTCTATAGAATGATATATTAGACGTTTGACATACACTTCTATAAGAAATAATAAGTCTTACTAGAATAAAAAAATTGGATTTCATTTTTCATATCAGTTTCAACTATTTTGATTAAAATCTTCAGAAGAAACTGTCTGCTAAATTTTATGTGATTTGTCTTTTGCTCTTTTATTTATCTTTAAAAGTTCTTTGAATTTTATTTCATGGTCTTAGCTTGTATGCTGTTCTTTAATCTCAAAAGTGGAGCAAGGATTATTCTATGTTTAACTATAAAATTAAAATATAATTATTATTCTTTTATGGTAAAAATACTATTTAGAATGTGGCAGACTTATGCATGGTAACACATGAAACAGATTTATCTTTATTCTAGCTGCTTGTTTTTTTTTTTTTTTTTTGCTGAGGCATTTTTTTTAAGGAAATTCAAAATATTTTCAACTTTTTATCTCAGAATATTTTCAAAAATTACCCTCGTCTTACTCTAGAACCATCTTCTAAAAGCTTAATTGTTCTGTGAATACCATAAGTATAGCACTACAAAATTTCCTTATCAAAGTCAGTTTCTGGCTTTTGTCTTTGTCATTGAAAACTAACATTCAAAGCAGAAAAATGCACTTGCACATCTTGTATATTTTTTTATTTATTTATATTCGAATTAATATTCTGATTTCAAAAAACTCATAGGTACATAACTTTTGAATAGTTACATTGATCTAGCTACCAGAGCAATTTCTATATAATTTAGACACTTCAGTTTTATGATAATTATAGGTCTCTTTTGTATCTTTGGTTAGGAAAATGAGGAGATGAAGATAATTAATTAATCTTGGAAACATATGGGTAAGCAGTTGAGAAAATCTTAATAGTATTGTTGTTTAAATTTGCAATAATAGGCTAACCTTATTTAACTTCTATTTTAGTAAAATCAAATGTAGAATGAGAAGTGCAATGTCTTCAAGTAGGTGGCTTTCTTTTGAGGATAGAGATTATGGTTCGAGATAAATCTATTGACGTTTATGCAACAAGCTTAAATGTACTGTGAAAATAGCAAATTATTTTATATAGAACCGTATTTAGATGAAAATTTTATTACTCAATTTATTATTATCATTACTAATCCTTAGTTCATGGTGTTTTTGTATATAAGAACTAAATTTCTTACATGTTTTGGAGACATTTAACTGCATCATGATTTACATAATTTCATCAGTTATAGAGTATATTGAATTACCTTTTATTATCTTAATGCTAAACTTTTATGACTTATTGCTTATTTCAGATGACTTGTGTAACTAAAATGTTGTTGTTTTTTTTTTAAATTTCCATTGCAAATCTAAGCCTAAATTTAGTATGATGTCTTTTGATAAAGTTTTGTTTAATAATTAAAAAGGTTCAACTTAAATGATCCATCCAGACTGTTCATTTATCTTTAGATCAGTGGGTGAATTTTTCTCTTATAAGATATGCCATATTATTATGGTTCACAAGCCAAGCACTTTTATAAATAAAATTTTGTCTCCATAAACATATATTAATTCTGCATTTTGAATAATAGTAAATATAAGTTTAATGGCATTTATTAGGTTGTTTTTTGTATTTTGTTACTTTTTTTTTTGGTCATTTTAACTGATTACAGATTAGTCAAAATATTGTCATCAAATGTATTTTATCTCATTATTTTTTTAAAAAATCTTATTAAATGAAGGCAAAAATATCAGTTTTAATAATGTGATAGAATATTTCAATATAATTTCTTAATAATGTTATTAAATTCATGCTTGATTTTATTTATTGATCTGAGAGATAGTTTGTTTAATATATTTTTACAAGTCTTGAAAGTGACTGTGGAATTGGATGTTCTTCCATATAGAAATATTGATCTGGTGGTCAAAGAAGTAAAGATATTTGGAAAAAAATTATAAGTTGATAAATAATAAATTTTTGTGATAGAAATTGTGTCATTAATTTGAAATAAAATATCAAAAGTTTTTTTTTACCATATTAATTAAATTATATTACTTTATTAATTAATAAAATAAAAGTTGAAAAATCAAATCAAATTTTACATGTATATTACATATTATTGGAAAAAAATTGTGTTTTCAGACAATATATATCTACATATAATGTTTATTATTTATTGTAGGTCGCTTATTATGAAATTCTTTGTGGCATGTGGGTTAGGAATGGTCTCCAGATTAAAGGTCAGGCCATGGCGTATGCTCAATGTCATTTTTGTAATTCTATGTTGGATGCTGATTTATATTTATTACAGGTAAGAATAATAAATAATAGCTCTCTATCCAAAAAAAAAATTAAATTCTTATTAAAAACATTTAATTTTTTTTACAAACAATATATTATAAGTCATCATCATCTGCCTTATCTATTGATTCAACTATGGGGGATAGTGCCAAATCATTCCTTCTACTTTTCTGCATGCTTCCAATACCATTAACCCTTTCTATTCTATGATATTATTCATTCATGATAATCTTAGTCATCATCTCTTTGCCCTATTCACAATTTAAATTATTCTTTTCTAGTATGAACATCTCTTTTATTACATGTCTATAATAATTTAGCTTTTTTTGCATTACCATCTCCACAATTGTCTTTGTACATCTATCTGCCTTCATTAAAATTCATTCATTAGTTTTTTTAGCCATTCAAAGGACTCCTTAGTATCCTTTAATATAATTTCATTTAAAAAATATCAATCCTTGGCCCTTGTTTTTTAGATGTCCATGCCTCATATCTATATATTGCAATGGATCTTATTAGGGTGGGGATAGGGAACATCTGATCCTGATTCTCATACGGTCTGCAAAGTTATTTTGTCTGGCCCATCAAGGCGACTGCAGGCAGGACTTGAAATTTTAATAAATCTACTAGCTACAGCAACAAAAATTTATACTACATGATGCAGGACACAGAAAATACATTAAGAGTGAGGTCAGTGGTATGCTCCAAATTTCAGAATGCATGATTAGAACAGTGATCAAAGACAACTACACTGGATAGCTATTAAAACTTAAATTATGTAACATCATACAAAGCAAAATAATTTCATCTTTGGCAATATGCACTGAATATTTGATAAATTTTAAGTCGTGCGACATTCTACAAATGGTGATTACAAAGCAAATAAAGCAAAATAATCTTATTACTAGCTACATGCATTGATTAGCCATTAAAACTTATTATCTAACATCTTACAAAGACTGTCTACAAAGCAAAATAATCTCATTTACATAAACAATGATGAATTTCGCACATTGAGGAAACATGCATTGAAATATGAATCTGTGTTGGGGAAACTTATTGCTGTGAATTTTATTCAAAACTTAGCATTGCAAAGAATCGTTGCGCTCCATATTGACCGACATAAACCTGGAAAAGTAGTTACAAGTAGCAGCATTATCAATACTAGTACCATACCTCACCAAAGAGAAATAGTTTCAGTCATCACATTAGGGATGATCAGGTATAACAGGCTAATTGTTAAGACAGTAATTCTGTATGGCCCATGAATGCTCATAAATATTCGAATGACTTTTAGCAGAAAAAAGGTTCTCCACTCCTGTAATTGAGCCTTCAATAGTCTACACTTACCCTCATACTGTATTTCTATTTTTTTATAATGCATGAAAATAAAAGATATGTAAAAGTATGCATATATTAAAAGATATACACTTAATTATTTTCAGATGTTGTAAGAAATAAATATTAAGATATTGTATTCTCAGATTTTTTAAAATATTATTTTAGTAGCATTTATAAAATAAATAATTTATACCTTCTTGCAGAGAAAAGAAAGAAAAATGCATACGTATAAGTAATATGGTAAATATGAAAAGTCACGGTTAGATAAACACACAAAATAAAGTTAAGAAAAAATTTTTGGAAATATCTTGAAGATTAATTTATATATATTGTAACAGTAGCTGGGTTCGAATATGGTTACTAAAGGAAATAAAAGAAACTAATGATTACAAAAGAGTATTTATTGCGTTTGCTATTATGGATTAAATTAATAGATGTGAGAAAATTTATAGATATACATTTGAACCCTGTTACAAGAGAGTGTGAGTGAAATATATTAACCATTTAAAGGCATGAACGTATTCATATATATTTATTACACGTGTTGTTGTGATGTTACGTAGAATTAATTACTAACAGATAGATTTGTATGTGAAGATGAAGAGGAGCGGTTATGTGCAGAGTTGTATTTTTATATTTTTGTTGTTTATTACCATAAGGTATAGTTATTGAAATAATGTTATTTGTAGCGCATGTTTTTTAACGAAAGCAAATTAAATATATAAGGCTGGAGATTAGTAAAAGGAGTTGCAAGTTGTGCCTCAGGCGATTTTTGTTAATGACATTTGTCAGAATTCCAAGAATTGGCCACTAAGTATTTTGGAACAATGGAAACATCATACTAAAAGCATTCCTGAGATGGTCATCAGCATATGGATAGAAAAAAAAAAGTGAGGTGAAAGAGAGATAAAAGAAAAGAACTATATATATTTTTTTGATTTTGGAGTGATTCGGAAAAATGACCATTACAGTGAAAGAAGCGCGGAAAGTAAATTTTAAAAAAAATAAAGTGATTTTATTAATTAATAAAATTTAATAAGAATGGACTCCATCTAATTGCTGGGGTAAAAGAATCGTGGGGATTCGTTAAACCGGCCCAGTGTACAGCTATTTTGTGATCGGTCTGACCTTTATCTATGGAGATTTCAGCCGTCTATTTCAAGCAAATGAAATGATCATGGAATTCCAAACAACAAGAACTTTGTGCATTCTATTTTAGAATTACCTACCCAACCTTTAGGATGTATCATCTGTGGAAATGTTATGGAATCTTTCATCTTCCAGACCAACAATTCTCGCTAGGACTATCACCATTGTAATGCTGTAAGCTTACAGATCATCCACCTTAAACACGCGAACATTCATCCTCAAATGAGGTAACTATGACTTTTCTCTCTATATATTAAATGAACATATAATAATAAATTAAGAAATATGCACTTTGTCCCAATTTAAAGAAAGTAATTAAATCATTAATAAATACAACTCTGATGTATAGTTGCACTCTTTCGTGAATGTGTATACTGATATATATATATGTATCGGAATGAATGAGTCGTATGTTTGAGATATTAGTATATACGTGTATTAATAAATATTAGAATTTTAAGCTATAACTTGTGTATTTATTTGAATTACGAGATTCTTATAATTTCTGGGTTATTATTTATAAAAGCTTACTGATATTCATGACCGTATATCTCTAA
Source organism: Epiperipatus broadwayi (assembly GCA_028023455.1). Taxonomy (NCBI): domain Eukaryota; kingdom Metazoa; phylum Onychophora; class Udeonychophora; order Euonychophora; family Peripatidae; genus Epiperipatus; species Epiperipatus broadwayi. The sequence goes on along the minus strand of JAQFVV010006460.1, from coordinate 755,902 downwards.
AAGAAATAAAATAATAAGATTCGTAGGGCAGATAGGAAAATTATAAAAGTATATAAATGACATTTTTTGCAAGATAACCTTGGCTTCATTCTCCTGGTAGACATTGTCTCCCAGACTTTGAGACTGAGCTAGTCTGGATAAAGCACCCAAAAAGGTCTATTGGAACCTTTTCTTTTGTTTTTGAGGGTATAATTCTTATTAATTGGTAAAATTGGTGCTTGAGATCAGACTTGTTCCATGCTTATAAATATACCTAGTCAAAGCTCGGGTAATAACCTGTTCTCACTTAAATTTTTAGAATAGAATCTCGGGTAGACTGTTAAAATATATTGATGATTTTCTAAAATTATATATTTGTAACTTTGTGTTTTATTACCCCCCCCCCTCTCATTTCTAATTAATTTTTTTTTTAATAAGTTATCGGGAGTTTTAGGTAATTAGATAATTCTTTTTAACTTATTAAGAGTCTTCAAGATTTTTTAAATAGTTTAAAATAATTTTTTGTTAACTTTTAGTTTTTGTTAATCTATTTATTTAATTTCTGATGAAAGCCAATTCTTTGAATGAAATAATAAACAATATATATGGATAAGTGTTGTTTATTTGTATATATTCTTTTATACCAACCGAAGTATTAAGCTAAAACAGTTATACCTTTGGCTTGATTATGGTTAGACATATGTTATGGTTTTGGCTTATGTTGCCAGGTTTAATTCATTGTGTATCTGATTACATCATAGCTAGCTGGGATTTTATCTAGATTGATACACCTGAATGCTATTATATGTCAATATTTACACCCAGAGATATCCCCCACCCACACACACACAACAGCTTTATAACATAATGACTATCATATCTACCTGTTATACCCATAATCTGCAGTTAGAATATGGGCTGTTAATACTTGGAAACTTTTTCAGGTTCTGCAAAGATTTAGGTTGTTTTTTTATTTAACTGATTTGTAAGATATCTGTCTATTTTTAGCTAGAGATTAAAATGAAGATGGAAAACTGTTCAAATTCTCACCAATCACTACTTAACAAATCTGATAATGTATTTCCTTTTTTTTTCCTATGGGAAACTATTAGCATGTAATAAGCTACTTAAATGCTGATTGTAATATAACATTTTATTAATTTGACCATTTTCTGCATGGTTTAATGCAGTAGTAGGTGGTTTATCAGTTCCACTCTGTCACTTTATTTGTTATTCAATTATTTATAACTTAACCATTACGGATACAGGATTTGTAATCAATTTGAGTTTACTAATAATTAAATTTCTAACATGTTGGACATAATAATAATTTAAATTTTATTATTATTATTATTATTATTAATAACTATAGCTTACTCCACTGCACATGTGCTTTACAGATCGAATGCTAATTATAATGAATACTCTCCTTTCCAAATACAAGATAAAGTCTTTTTAAAAGGTAGAGTGGGACCACTCTATCTTTTTCACCCAAACTATATGTATAAGCTCTCAGTTCCAAATACTTCAAATTTGCCTATACATATAGTTTTGGTGAAAAAGATAGAGTGGATCCACTCTACCGTTTAAAAAGAATTTATTTTGTGTTTGGAAAGGAGAGTATTCGTTATAATTAGCGTTGGATCTGTAAAGCGTATGTGCAGTGGAGTAAGCTACATTTATTATTAATTTATAAAAAACATCGTGCTATATAAATTAAATATTTACATATTATTATTATATATAGTTTAAAACATAATTGGGGTAATAATTTTTTTTTTTTTTACATTTAAGGTTTGTACTTCTCAACTTGATCCTGATTGGTTTTTATCAACTGTAATTGACAGGTAGGAAATTTCAAAATACTATTAGGATATAATACCACATTGATTTGATTGCTCTAAATTATAAATTAAATTATTTTAGCAGCATCATTTAATTTTTTGTGGACTATTTTTGATTTGCAGGAAATTAGTCTACAAATCTTATGAAATAATATCACTTCAAAAATTTTATTTAAAAGTAATAGTAAATCTAAATACAGTACTTTGAAAAATAGAGTGATTTGAAATTATTTTTCCCCAGATAAACTATAAATATATATATAAACTCAAATACAGTTCATGTAAGTAAAATATTTTTAAAATTTATTTGGTCATTTTTTTTGCTACATTACAATAAATAACTCTTTTCAGAAAACTGCATTGGCACATAGAATTTATGTATTATTATATCTACAAAGTTTTTATAAAACTAAAAAAAGAAAATTAATTCCATAACTAATTATAAAAGTATAAAATTGTAATAAATATCAATAATTAAAATAAAGTGTTACTTTATTTAAGCATATTTCAATAATTTACATTTATTTTTCATTTATATAATTTACACAGGGGCCACCTAACTTTAGCTATAAGGAAATAAACCACGACGTATATTTAAAACAACAATATTTTATTTCACCAAATAATAGTGACCATCATATACAATCCCTCTTTGTAATATTAGGCTAGATCGCGAAGGATACAAGTTACTCTCGACGAATGAAGATAGACTATACAATCTAAAGAAGTTAACAAATCAGATAATAGTTAGATTATAAAATATAATTGTCAATTAATATACAATTTATTTTCTTTTAACAAAGTCCTTTTAATCTTTATACATTATTGTATTATTCCGTATGTATGCAGAAAGACAATTAAAGACATGAGGTTTACATTTTGCTTCAATGATAGTAATAGATTAAATTGTGTGCTAATATGCAGCTGAGTAGAAGTTTTTTTTCTTTCCAGTTAAAGTAATAAAATAAGAGTGAGTGCTTTTGAGTTACAATACTTTCATATTCATAGCTAGGAACTTCACAAGTTTATTCCACCTATGAATATGAGAATATTGTAACTCTCGAAAGCCCTCAGCCTTACTTTATTACTTTAACTAGAAGAAAAAAACCTTTCTTCAGCTATGTATTAGTGCACAATCTAGAAAGACAATTATTACTCATAAAAGTCCAAGGTTTTTTTTGCCAAGATTAATTTTAATCTTCATTTACATTATCATATTAATATATTTACAGATAATAGAGTACATTCATCATACATCGAACCTGACTTCAATAAACTTAAAACATAGCTTTGCATATGTATGAATCCATAAATATAAAATACATGTTTCCTAGTATGAACACATACATGTATTCTATGTCGGATAGATATCAACAGCACCTTTGTATAACCCAATTATAAAGAATGGTTTTTTTAGATTATAATTCAATAAAACATAACTGCTATCTTTATATAACAATAAGGGTGGCCTTTTAAGTCCTAACCCTAATTTAATGTAATTACAATTTGTACAGGGATAGATCATTCCAAGCTGATATCTAATTTATTAAAACTAGATAGGAATATATTTTCCCATATGGATGCAAATATACCCAACTAATTAATAGTGAACAAACAACTGCATATATACACTAAATTAACCTAAATATAATCTAATTTTTAGTAATCAAATTTAGTCAGTTACAAACTAATGAACTTAATGGATACAATTACATCATTAACTATAATTATTTAGTGTTTGGGCAATTTATGTGTAAACATTGCATTTTACATTATCATTATTTCTTTACTTTTTCATTTTAAACTAATAATTTGTACAAAGTAACATATATTTAACAGATAGTAAAAGAAAGTTTTTACAAAAGGTTAATATAATATATATAAAAATACAACTTTTTTTTTTTTCATTTATTTTTTAAACTAACAATTTCCACAACATACTATCTGGTTTAACAGGCATTAAATACAAACTCAAAATAATTAGGATAAAGTTCAAGCAGTCTTAAATAAAATAATTGTAATTTATTTATTTATTCTGACAAATATTAAAACAGTTCATTTATGGCAATAGTATATTCTTGTAATTTCCAGCTCTATTATTTAAAATAAGTGTTGTTTTTTCATTTTAGTCAGAGTTATTAGAAGTAACTTGCCAAGTGTTACAGGATAGATTAGCAGTCTGTGATGTTCCTTCTTTTTTCTATTCACTAAACATCATTAAGATTTGATAGATCTGAATGAAGAAAGAATCCAGTCTGATTGAATAAGAAAAGAAAAGCTGGTTTTATATAAATTTTTAATTTCTTTTTGAACAACTCATTTCACTGCTCTTTTTTTTAGAACAAAGTTGCATATCACTTTGATTGCTTCTAAGAAAAAAAAAATTTTTTTTGTTGAAATGAGTAATAGATTTTTCATTTCAATAAATTTTATGTTTATTATTACATAATAGTTAGTCATGTTAAAGCATTTATGCTTTACCTAAATTTTTTTTTTTTTCATTTATTGTTATATTATTAATTAATTTATCAATGCCCCACATTTTTATTTCAAATTATATTTAATAACCAAAATTATGGTTGAAGGGAAAAAATATTTTTTAGTTTTTAATGCATAACTCATCAAATTATATAAAAGTAGTTTTTATAAAATATTTTGCAACTGATTTTTTTAGCTATTTATATTCAAATTTAAACAATGTCATTATGTTTTCAGTACTTGAAATGAAATTTGCATGCAATAAAAATCATTTACAAGATTTTTCTGTTTGTGAAGACGATGTTATTTTTTTTTAAAAAATAAAATTAGTTAGACAATCAAGAGAAATTAAGATTTCATCATTCATTTCTTTTTATTATATATTTGTAAGTGCTTTTTAATGAATTAGATATGAAATTCAATGAAAGCATATTTTAAAAAATATATCCGTATCTGTTGCGCATCATTGGGAATTTAACTGATATCAGCACATTTAAAATTCACCTTCCAATACTGTTTGGCTAGACAATTTTGAAACATTGCATTGTCATCAATATTTAACATATGAACAAAATGTAAAGAAAATCCATTTGATAGAAATGTGTTGAAAATCAGTTACAAGATTTGACCCAAATGAACCAGCAAACAAACAACCAGAATTTTTAAGTTAAATGAAAGTGTTTAATAATCCATAGCAAATAATTAGTAATAAGTTTACAAATTTTTATTTTAAGAGAGTCATTGTAGTATACGAAAAACTAATTTAAATATGTTTATTTAAATAATATTTAAACTTTTTTTTTTTTTTTGACATAATTAAAGCTTATATCACATCATAAATTTGAGATAAATGGAAAGTATTTACAATTTTTCTTTAAATCTTGTAAAAATATATATCTTGATTTAAGACCATCCTACAACCATTCATTTGATGTTATGAAATATATTTCATAAGGCTTTTGAAAATGACAGTCATATCAATCCTTGTATAACTATATGATCTTCTATTTTTAAAAAATCAATTTTTTTTTGCATTGTTTTAATTATTCTATAGTTGCTTATAGTTTCAACTGATCTACAGTTTTCATCAGAACTGTTTCTTACTTAAATTGTTTGAATAAACACATTTTAAAAAAATTGTCTATAATGTTGGCTTTTTTATAAAATTTAAATTAATCTTAAACAAAATTGAAATAGACAATTAAACCTAAATAAAAATTTATTTAACATCAGACCAGGCTTTCATTTTTTCTCATTTTTTATTGGAACTTTACCAAGATAAATCTATTTTTATAATCATATGACAAACTACTCTATAGCACTTCTACCCAGTAGACATTATTTGCATTAAACTATAATATATGTGAATAATAAAATACATATACATACATAATAATGAATAATAAAATACATATACATACATAACAATAAATAAATTTAGAAACTTATTACAATCCTTTTTTCTTCCAAATTTATAAAACAATCTACAAAATATTTTAATTGTAACTAAAACTGTCAATAAGACAACAATATATTTCTTCCATTAAATGTGATCGATTTTTAACCATGTTTACGCATTTATTTCAATTTTTTTTGACTAAACAAAGTTTCATAACATTTTTTTTCTTGTAATTTTAACCATATCTCATTACCTGAATAGTTTTTTACAATTCATTCTATGACCATTATTCAAAAAAATGAATGTATAACCCTGATCTTGTATTCTTTCAGTTAATTACACTATAATGCTCCTTACCTTTTTCAATGATAGTCTTTCCTCTCTAACCTATATATAACATATTGCAATGGTAGCAATTTATTTTATGAACTAATCCTACTCTAATATTATCCACATGTTTTGTATTACAAATCTATTTCTTTAAATATTTACTTTTTCCATTCTCATTTAATACCATCATGTAACTTTTATCAATATCTTACATATCTCTACTGAATATGGAATTGAAATTCATTTTTTATCTTTATACACAGCCTTTACCCTATTTCTTGTATTATTAATATGTTTATTACTGAAAATCTTAATATCTTTTCTTTTATAACCTTAGTAAGGAAATCGGTAGTTGATTTGTAATTTATTCACTTGTGAATTAATGTATTTTGTTTTAATATATATATTATAATGGAACCACAGGGTACACCATACGACAATGTGAATACGCTAAGTAGTTGGATGATTTGAATGAAATGTGTCAACCAACCTACAACAAGTCATACTCTAAATTTATGATTCGATGGCACATTTGGGTGCGTCAGATGTTACTGAATCAGGAATGGCATATAACAAAGAGCACATCTCACTACTGTCAGACCTAGGCCTTCGAATAGGATGCTAAAGATGTCACAATGAAATGCCCAGTTCCAAATCACATCTACTTTTAGTATGCTAATTCATAATTTACTTACAATATTTCAATATGACCTAGACTAATGCATATTCATTACATCTCCCTTTTTAGACCCTATTACACCACGGAATTCAAACTCTGGGAGTTCTTGTAGTTAGCTCTCCTTAGGGATAGACTTACTCAATTATTAACCAAATATGCCTATGTATAAGCATAGATATAGAAAAATACTGATGATGATCAATTATTTAAAAGAGCAATATATAATGATGATGATCATCAAACCTTTAATGGTGTAAATGCCTGATGATGATGGTGATGATCAAACAGAGATCAGATTGGTTTAAACAACTTAATACGTTTATTAACAACATATATAATAAATATTTACAAACAAAAAATAAATGAATATTCGGTTATCAAGAATGGTTTTCTATCATTTTGATGGCTTCACACAACAGAAAAAAAATAATTTGAAGTACATTATATACAAAATTATATTATATAATTTCATTAAATATATACATAAAACAAAAAAAAAGAAAAGCAAAATGAGAGTTCACTAATTCTAAAACTACCCCATTATTGTAATCATTAAAATGATATTTTTAGGTTAGGGTAAATATATTTATAACTATTTTTTTTTATTGAAAAAATATATATATAGCCCCACTCCCACTTATATGTGTGTGTAAGTCATAGTAAAAATTAATGACAGATACGAAAAAGACCATTTACTCTAGTGGGTTAATTGTGCACTCAGAAATAAAACAAAAATTACAAGTAAATATTATTAAAACTTATTAGTAAATAATATAGTTTTGTTTGTCCTAAAGTTTGCCCTCAATGTTAAATATATAAAAACCTTACTTGAGGTCACTTTGATAGATCAATGTTGAATTTCCAGAGGAATGTGTAAATTTACTTTTATTAAAAAAATTATACTTATTAATTGACTATGATCTCTTTTTTAAAATACATCAACATATGATATTTATCCATCCACTGCTTCCACTTTTAAATTGCAGATGATCGAATTTGAAAATGAATCTTGAATACACAATAAAAAAAAATTATAATACATAAACTTTCAAATATAAATGATAAAAACAAAAAAATAATAATAATCACTTGAATCAAAATATATATATATCCTGAGGAAAGCAAGCATTTTGTCTACAGTTAAGAGTTTATAAATTTAAATGTCAATCTCCATGTATAACGTTCCTGTTCACTAATTCTGTTAATAATAATATATTTCATGTTGCTTGGTTAAAAACCAACACATACAAATTATTTCTTCTGAACATATATAAATCCATTGAAGATTGTTGTTCACCAGCGTTTTATGAATAGACATTCTGATGGTTACTTTTAAAATTTCTCTTAATGACATTGAAGCTAGCTTTGGAATGTCCTACAGTACTGGTTTCTTTACCCCACACACATTGTAATGATTCCTTTATAATTGACTACTATTTATTATGGCTTAAATATATATAAAAATAGCTTTTAAAGAAAACAGTCAATTTCTAGTAGTTTCACATTTCCTTTGCATCATTTCCATAATAATGAATTCAATCTTGCAGAATAAATTAAATCACTAGTTCATTCCTGCTAATTATAAATTAAAGTTTAATTTTCCAGTTTTTTTCTATCCAAAATAAAGATTTTATATTAGCTTGAAACTACAGATATTAAAATTTTACTGTTTTTAGACGCCGAACAGTTTTTTTTTTAAACAGAAAAAAAAAAAATAAAAGACTTTTTTTTTTTGTGCTGACTTCAATTGTTAGTTTCCAAGTGAAGAAAACGCTGCTAGATTGTCTCGTGCTAGCTAAAACCTATTGTTACAACTTAATAAAAAAAAAAAAAAATTATAAAACTATTATTATTATTACTTTTATTTAATCTTCATTATTCCAAATTCGTTCATTTAGCAACAACTTTGACTTCAAATCTATTTTGACCTTTGATTATGTCTGTCTTATAAGTCAATTAATTAGTATTTTAGTTAATGATATTAAATGAATAAAAGAAAAACACTTTATTTCTACAAATAGACAAACATATTAGTTTATATATATATATTTATATACGTATATACTTCATGTGTATAACACATTTGTTTGCTTTCTCACAATAGATAAAAAAAAAAAATTAATTTATCAAACATTAGTTTATATGTATGTTTATACATGTACATACTACATGTGTATAAGCAAGTATGTAGGATAAATTATTTGTCTACCACTTGGTCTGAATTCAAACATTGTGAAAGAAACTGGGACAGGTGTGAATGTTAGTTGTAAGCCATCTCTTACAACATTCCTCTCCCAAACAGTTAAAATTTTAAACTAGATTTCAAATTTTAGCATTCACAAGTACGTTAAGAATGTATGATTATTTTGGGTTTGTCGAAGGGTTGCTACATTAATTTTCTTACTTTCTAACATTTTTTTTCCTATTATTTAACAGCTGGTTTTGGGTAGTTCAAATAGTGTGCTGGATTTAGAGCTTTCATGGTTTTATAATGGAGACATAACCAAGAATGTGTCTCTATTACAGAAGGCACATGAAATTATTTATTTGCTAACCTACATGCTCCTTTGAGGCTTATTGGACTTTGAAGGTCTGGCCAAATATCAAAACATGTTTGTTTAAGTTAGCCTCTAGATATTCCCATGATTGCATCTATGCGTTACTTGGGGAATACCCTCATCAAACTTAATATCCCTAACTCTGTACTATATATATATGCATTTATACACATATAATATATTGTGACGACGTCTCATGGCATACAGTAACGTAGTAGGGTGCGTGCATTTAGATATGTAAAGTTGAAAAGAAAAATAGAAACGAACACAAAATTTTTTTGTAGATATTTTCTATATTACATTAGAATTGTAGTTAACGATTAAATAATTTTGAATTTAAAATTTTTTTTTTATTATAAATTAAACATTTAAAAAGATCTAAAATAAAATGTTTATATATTTTATTAATTCTGATTTTGAAATTAAAACAAGCATGTTTTTATATTACAATAGATATACTAGTAATTATAAAATTCCATTATTTTGATTAGATTATATTTTTTTGATTAGAGCTTGTGTAACATGTTTTGATAAGGATCCTTCCAAGTTGTTTTTGAAATGATTATTGTGAATTTAAAAGTTATTAACTTTTTAATTGAGATAGGGAAAAAAAGTTTTAGAGTTATACAGAGTTCCTACGAAGATAACCGAAGACCAGACAGTGCAAGCCCAGCTGCTGCTATTAGTTCACAAAGGTAGAATTTGGATTCACATGGAAGCAACACTCAGCTTTTATGTAGTTTATAGCCTGTATATATGTGTGTATTAGACAGCATAGAGACTGGAGGAAGCTCAATTCAGACTAACAGTTACCGGATTATATCTTTCATGAAGCTGACAAGCCAGTCCTACTGTTTAGAAAAGACTAGCTTATCCAGAGAGTCCACCAGCTTGCTGAAGAATTAATTTATATGTGTACTGTTTTATCTATATGCAAAGCGGCATAAAGATACTGCTTCATATATATAAAATACAGCTGGTGAGTAATGTTATATATATATACTGAGAACAGTATTTTAAATAATTCCTTGAAATGATTGTTAACATTTCTAATTTAAAAATAAAACAAGTAATAATTTTTGCTTGAATTGTAAGCCTAAAAACAAAGGATTAATTCATAGACAGTTTTATTTTGGAAAAAAAAAAAGTAAACTCCAAAAGTCTTTCTATATTAGGGAACAAAAAAAAAAAACTTAGAGTATTTTTAAAAACATTTCCAATTCAATTACCTATTAAAAAGAAAAATAAAACTTTTGTGAAGAACTGTCAAAGAAGTGATATTACTTTTTAAAAAAAAAAAAATTTTTTTTACCATTAGAGATACTATCTATATTTTTTTTATATACATGTGTGGTAATTATGTATTATTAAAAACCAAGTGAATTTTTTTGTATAAGTCTATGATAATTCGAACATGTTAATTTAAATTATTATACAGCACATATGAGTGCATATATATATATGTGAATTTTATGTTTATTTATGACATTGAATTAAATTAAGAAAATAAGTGGTTTATTATGTTTATTTTTTTTTTTACAAATGCCAGTATGTGCACATACATATATTGTGACAGTCAGATGATGTATGTTGGTTTAACCCAGTTCGAATATTAGACGAAAGTACCTCGAGGCCATCCATACGCGAGATATTAAGTCAAGAATACTATGACCTCTGCCCTATTTGCCTATTCTTGAGGCTAATTATGAACAAACAACATTATCTGAGACACACATAAATTATTTTCTCACCGGCCACAAAGCTTAGCAACAGAAGTAGAAACATTGACGGGAACACCTATGGAGCTAAATAGTTAAATGTGCAATAAAAGTACTAAGAAACGTGTTTTGCATGCCTGGATCAATGGAAAAGCAAAATAAAGCATTACAATAAAATTAGAAAACTCAAGCTATTTTAGTTAAATAATATGTTTAATTAACAACTTTAAAATATGAATAATGATTTAATGGCCTCTGCTATTCCCCTAAATTAATGAAAACTAATTAGACAATAAAAACAGATTAATATGTTTGCGGTCTAAATCTTTTCTTCCCAATTTTATTAAAATTGTCAACGCGAATCTCCTCGATAAAGTACAATAATAAAAATCTTTCACAAAGCATTTTTTAATTGCCTTGTGCTAAAACAGAGTTTAAAAATTATTTAAAACGTATATAGCTAAATCTGATATACGTAATAAGCCAGTGGCGGACAAAAGAGGCGTTATCGAGGAGATCAAGTTGGCAAACAAAGGAAACTTATTGGTATGGAATTTAGAAACGTAAATAAAATTGGAAAGAGATTTTAAATGAAAAAATTAACTTTTAAACTTAACCGCAATGGAATACAAAATATTTACACATGTTAGTAATGAAGAATAGCAAAGGAAAAAGGGTTAAATATAGATAGATGATCACACATCTATATATTTAAGACTAGTCTAATAAAATGATTACATTACAAATATCATTAAATAAAATAATTCATAATATAATTCAATTAAGAAAGGTATGAACAAATGGGTAGAAAGTAAATAGTTCAATGGAGAAGAGATATGATTACCGACCTGGTTCCTTGCTCCTGTTCGGCGTCGTCGTGGCTTGATCCAACAGTCGATAGGTATTTGTCCGGACAATAAAATTGGAAATATGTAGCATGGTTTCACGAAAAGTCCTACAGACACGGCACAGAGTTCAGATTATTATTAGGTGGATACTACAGCATTTTGGATGGTATTTAGGAACCTCGGCGATAGGCAAAGTTATTTATTTGCCTAGCCAAGCATAGTAGAATCAATCAAATTCATATGACTTTTAGCTTGAACATGTTCAAACTGCTCCATGATTTTGAAGACATCAGTTGTCTAACTTTTTGGAATAAAATCTTCACAAGCAAAATCTGAAAGAGTTCTCCAAAGAGAAATCTGAATGCCAGCAAGAAAACTTTGAATAAACCATGTCTTTTGTTCTCACTTTTATTTATACCCTTTTTGTCAGCTACCTTCTATTGTTTGTATGATCTTAGATCTTGATAAGCCTCCATGCTCCTTTGTTTCAAGGTAACATTTTTTAAAAATAACCTTTACTTTTTTACTCTAAATTTCTTTCTTTAAACTTTGAATTTTATTAATTAAAAAAGAAAGAGAAGGCCATCTTTAATTTGCCTTGAATGGGCTAATTAATTAAAAATATACATTCTTTTAGAAAATGTTGGCGGGCTTATCTCCAAATCAAATCATACTAAATATTTTAACAAGATTTAAAAAGAAAAATACATTCTTATTTCTTTTAATAAAATAAGTATTTTATATCAGCAGAGTTTTGCATTAACTCATATATATATATATATACGCTTGACGTATATATATATGTTTGACTAATAGGTTTTACAAGTAATTTTTATTAACAGAAATCTAATCTTAGAATGGAATTTATTTAACAAAATATTTAAATGCAATACAAATTATATAAATGTAATTAATTTTAGCTTTAATGCAAAACCCTGCTGATATTGGACTATAAACTTAATTCAGGTCTATAATACTAACCAAGTTTATAGAAGGCTGTGAAGCATGGATCGGACTTCAGATCCATTGCTTCAAAATATATATGAGAACTCATTATTTATGTATCATTAAAATTTGATAGCTTATTTTTTATTATTATTATATGACAATTCTCATATGTTACAGCATGCCTGTGGGCTTATATAGGTGCATGTTAGATAGACAAATATATGTTAAAATTAATTATATTTTTATTATTAGTTCATAACAATTCAAATATGTTCATTTTATATTATACAGGCTCATCTGTGTGCTGATTATAGTTATTTTATGTAAATCTATTTGGGCATATATGTAATGTGCCAGGCATTATCAAATGTCCATGCACAAAGTCTGCTGTAAAGAAAATTACAGCAGATAAATATGTAAATTTGTATATATTAAGCACAACAAATATATAAATGTGCTACATTAATAATGGAAGTTCGATCTGAGCATTAAAATATCCACTCACACCAATTTAAAGTAACACGAAATTGACACAGAAATATTGTACACGTATAATAAACTCATGTCTTTTTTTTCTTTTCTGTATATTTTTATGATGTGTCATTTTATGTATTTTGCTTTTCTCTGAAAAATTCATATAGAGAAAAACCAACTTTATTGAACAAATGGATCACATGTTGGAACATATTAGTAAAATAAATAATTAAAGTAATTGTTTCAACATACTTGTATATATTTTTTATTTTTTTAATTACTTTTCTAAAAATTGTAATCTTATTCCGTAATCAAAAAAAATGTTAATTGCTTTGGTAAAAACCTAATCAAAAAGCAAAATGTTTGATAATGAATGTTAAAATTAAAGTGTTATTTTTTTAGATAAAATAAAATTCTTTTGAATTAATATCTGTAATCAAGTGGTCTGAGTATTCAAGATGGAAACCAAACCTTATATCAAACCCTGCTATGTAGAACTTAATCGGAAAAATAGAAAGGAATGTTGATAATCTAAATGATAATCTAAATTAAAAGGGTTGGCTGATTCATACTTCTCGGGGGGGGGGGGGTACCTGAATTGGTTCTGTATGAGTAGGGTTGATAGGTTTTAGTCAGTGCTGTGGGATTTATTTCTTTCTTTGGCATTCATTCTGACCAAGTCATTCACCACTTTGGCTCCTGAATTCTTCAATCATCTAGCCACTTAGAGATTAATTTATGGACTAGACTATTGCTGATATTTTCTAAGAAAAAATCCATTACACAGTTTTTTTAAGAACTCTTGTTTTCTTAAGGATTTAATGAACCATTCAAGATAGCGGATGAACATTTAATAATAATTATTGCATTATACCAGATAGAAAATATGGAGAAATCGACCAGAGCTTACACTAAAATGACCGTGGAGTTATTTGGCAATTTGGACAGAGAAAGGACAGGTGCACCGGTTGATTTTCTACCCCACGGTCATTTTAGTGGAAGCTCTGTCCATATTTTCTATCTGGAATAATGCAATAATTATTATTAAATGTTCATTCGCTATCTTGAGTAGTTCATTAAATCCTTAAGAAAACGAGTTCTTAAAAGAACAGTGTAATGGATTTCTTCTTAGAAAATATCAGCAATAGTCTAGTCCATAAATTAATCTCTAAGTGGCGATAATTGAAGAATTCAGGAGCCAAAGTAGTGAATGACTTGGTCAGAATGAATGCCAAAGAAAGAAATGAATTCCACAGCACTGACTAAAACCTATCAACCCTACTCATACAGAACCAATTCAGGTACCCCCCCCCCCCCCGAGAAGTATGAATCAGCCAACCCTTTTAATTTAGATTATCATTTAGAATGATTATCAACATTCCTTTCTATTTTTCCGATTAAGTTCTACATAGAGAGTTTGGTATAATGTTTGGTTTCCATTTTGAATACTCAGACCACTTAATTACAGATATTAATTCAAAAGAATTTTATTTTATCTAACATTTTAATTTTAACATTCGTTATCAAACATTTTGCTTTTTGATTAGGTTTTTACCAAAACAATTAACATTTTTTTGATTACGGAATAAGATTACAGTTTTTAGAAAAGTAATTAAAAAAATGTATACAAGTATGTTGGAACAATTACTTTAATTATTTATTTTACCAATATGTTCCAACATATGATCCATTTGTTCAATAAAGTTGGCTTTTCTCTATTTGAATTTTTCAGAGAAAAGCAAAATATATAAAATGACATATCATAAAAATATACAGAAAAGAAAAATACAAAAAAAAAATACATGAGTTTATTATACATGTACTTGTGTACAATATTTCTGTATCAATTTTGTGTTACTTTAAATTGGTGTAAGTGGATATTTTAATCCTCAGACCCAACATCCATTATTAATGTAGCATATTTATATATTTGTTGTGCTTAATATATACAAATTTACATGTTTATCTGCTGTAATTTTCTTTACAGCGGACTTTGTGCATGGACATTTGATAATGCCTGGCACAGTAAATTACAATGTAATAGTGGATTTCTTTTTGGTATTAATCAAAATCAGGTTTAATTTATATGTGACCTTAATTTAATTTAATTGTTATTAATAAATTTATATTTCATTGTTAAAGTTATTCCAGTGAGTTTATTTAATCCGAAATAGTTTTAGAATGTATATTTGTATTATAACTCTTGATAACGGTAACAGTTATAGAGCTTTTGCTCTCTGAGATGGATTCATGCTTAATGGTCTGTTAAATAAAGGGTTTATTGTTAGTGTTTATGGACATCCAATTGATGATTCTGGTTAGCACAAAGGAGATCTTTAAAATCCACACATTACATTTTAATTTAATTATTTAGAAATTAAGTTTATTGTTGGCCAGTACATTAATGGTACTAAGTGGCCAGAACATTGATGATGATCAGCATGTTTTAGTATTCCGGCATTATTATTTTTATTGTTATATTAGCACTTAAGTTTGTGTATCCAAATTATTGTCTAAATAATTTGCCTCAAGCTGGAAAAGGCTAAACAACAAGCCGGGTCTATATTATATCATTTCAAATCTAGTCACAAGATTGACTGTTGATTCATTGTATTGTTAATTATTCATGATGATGAATGACTATTACTTTTGTGTAATGCTAATGAACTTATAGTTAGCTCTGTGCTGATCTCCCATGTTTCTCATATTCATTATAACATTCTCATTATTTGTAAGTTTAATTTTTTATGTTGTTTATTTAGGGATGGTGATGCTTCCCCATCTCTCTTACTCCAGGTTTTACCATTATAATATGTATATTTGTAAGTAAATGAGGGGGGGACGACGACTCTCAGCTATATGTAAGTAACACTATATATGTAAAAATTAAGAATAGAATAGATCCAACTTTGCTTTAATTTTTTGACGTTTACAAGCTTATCCTTGCCAACATTGGTAGAAATTCAGAGTGAACTTGTGTAACTTTGAATAATATACATCGTCAAATATAAATAATTAGTGTGTGGTTTATTGTAAAGCTTGACTAATATTTTGTTTAAATCGCATGTTGTTATTAAATCAGTAATGACTGGAAGGTTGCTATTCTTCCACATGCGCCTTACTATTACTTTCAGACAGCCAATAGCTGTTAAAACAGCAGTCTGAGAAGCGATCAGGCCTAGACACATGACAGAGATTTTTTGACAAGAAAAGAATGATACCAATCTTCTCTTTTACTTAACTTTTATATATATATAAGCCAGTCTTAAGCATCTTGGTGTAACTAAAGAGAGACCCAAGATCTATTAGCTGTTTGTTTTTCAGGCTCTGTTTATGTGTTTGAAATGTGCACAAATTAACATTATTTATAAGTTTTTAAATGTAAAAATATGATGTATGACTATAAAGAAAAAATGAATAAAAACTGTAAATCATTTTGTGTCATTATAAAAGTTGTATTTGAATTTTATTAAATTTAAAGTCTATTTACTATTTATTGAAATGCACTATTAAATGTTCCTATCTATAAATTTATATGATATATGTAAAATTTAATTTTATTAGACTAAATAATATAAATTTTTCTATTATTTATATACAAATAAACATACAATATAAGAAGATTTCAATAACTGTTTTGTAAAAAGCATTAATTTAAATTTTATAAAAAGGATTTTTTTTTTTAGTTTCATCTGATTTATGAATTATTTTTAAAAATTATGTAATTTTATAATCTTTACATCGCAGTTTATTTATTTGAAGTCACCATTTTTTTTTTTTTGTTATCATTTTTATTCTGCCAAATCTTTTCATGCAATGATAGACTTGAAGAATTCAGCAAAGTAATTAGTGAATCTATCATTTGTTTGGAGTCTCTACAGATTTCTGTATGATGTTTGTTAATAGTTAGTTATCTAAAAAAAAAAAAAAAAATCCATATGCTAAATAAAAAAAATTACATTAAAATGAGAGGATTATTGAAAATGTTAATATAATTAGGGGTACACTATTATTTTGACTTAATATGGTTTTGCATATTGTTAGATAATGGTTCTTGACAAAAGATATGTATATTAAACTTTAAATTTAAAAAATACTGTGATTTCGTCAATTTGATTTCTCCAACTATTAACAACAGCACATTATGAAGCATAGATGGTCGCAATCTAAAATAGTTAATAATTTAAGCATAGTTAAACAGATTTTTACATTAATGATAAAATATGATCTAGTTTATATATATTCAGAATTTATTTCCAAAAAGAGAGAAAATTAGTTGATGCATCAAAAATCAAATCAATATTTAAGGATCTATATTGTTGTAAAGAAAATAAATTTAATGAATGGATGGCTAATCATAATGGAAAAATGTCAGGGTTAAAATTTTTACATAAAATTTATGCCAGTGCTTTTTTCTGTTTTTTTTTTTTGTTTCTGAAAATAAATTGGGCTCATTAGATAATAGCATACTATGATTAAATAATTTTTTATTTTGAAAATGCCTAATGTATTAGAAGAAAAGTTCTAAAGTTAAATTAGAATTCTTTTATCTAATAAAAGAATAATTTGAGAAAACTTGGCACAATTTTGTTGAGAATTTTTTTTTTTTTTTTTAGTGAATTTAAGTGATTTTTAAATCATTTGAATAATTCATTTGTAAAGTGATTATAACAAATGATTATAATTAAATTAGTCAAAAGATTAAAAACCTTTGAACATTAGAGGAATATTAATTAAAAATTGCATTATCAGGATTTTGAGGCAAAACTTTTCATCTATTTTTAGATTAGATATCATAGAATTCAATTATGTTTTTATTTTTATATTTGTGTAATATTTTGTAGAAAGTTTGTTTATACAATATAAACAACAACAAAAAAAAAAACTGATTTGAAAAGGCAATCCTTTTGGAATTTATCTGTAAAATTTTAATTTAGAAAATTTTTCTTTAATAAATTAAATTTATTTTAACCTTGAAATGTAAAAAATGAAAAAAAAAAAACTGCGATTATTTTTATGAGAGTTTAAATGGAAAAATATTAAATTTACTTTAATAGAAAAATCAGATTCACACATAATGTGAACCTATTAAAAATATATATATATTTATTCTATTTTCAAAGCATGATGGAAATGATACTGGGTATAATCATGAGTAATATGGATAATATAGTATCAAATTCAAAGACATCATTAAAAAACTCAAAATATCAGTTTTTTCTTAAAAGGAAGTAAATTTTTTAGGTCATATAATGTACAAGAATTGACTAAATCTCAAATATTGTAGAGATCTTGAGAAATGAAGGCTAATGTTCTATTTATTCCGCAAAATGATTAATTATTTATCTTAGTGAATTTTCAAAGTGAATATCATTGTGGTATTTTATAGAGAAAAACAAGATTGGAATGGGATGAGAATTATGAGATGACATTTCATAAAAAAAGAAATGTCTACATTAAAATATTCTGATTTTGGGACAACCTTTTGATTATTTTGTGATACTTCTGGGATAGCCATTATTGTGGTTCTGATACAAATTAAAGAAAAAGAATAACCCATTGTCAATTGAAGAAAATAGAAAATAAATACTGCATTTTACAGAAATAAGTCATCATCAATTCGTAAGCCACTTTTAAGTAATTGCTCATAGAGAGAAAATATCAAATCAGATGATCATCCTTTGGCATTTGAATGTAATCTTCCAGAAATTATGTTTGGCCATTAAAACTGTAGAAAGGTGATATTGAAATAAGCAAAAATAATATAGTCACTAATGTTTTTTTTAAAAATATATTTGAATACTATTTTCCATAACAATACAATAATTAGTTCAAGAAAAAGCATCATTTGATATGGGAAGAGAAACTGTTTTCGCAAAATAAAAATTATAAATTAAAAATTTTTAAGAATAGTATCATAAGATGCATGACTGCTTTAATCAAAAATTAATCCAGCTGTTTTCTGTCATAAATTGATTAAAGGAAATAAAAACATGCTTAACAAAATAAGTGATCATTTTGGAATTAAAAATAAAAACAGTTATCAAAATAAGATGGAATTTTGCTTGATGATCTATAAAAATTCATTGAGTATTGAGATAATGTCAGAGGATAAAAAAAAAATAAGAAAGATAAAAGCATGAGAAATGAGATTTTCTCAGAATCCAGATGAATACATATGATTTCTGGAGTCTTATCTTTTAGAACATGCATTGGAAAGAATATATGATGTTTTTCATCATCATAAATATTTTGAGCCAAAGATTCATTTTAATTTTAATTGCTTGATAATTTATATGGTATATTTGAAGAATGTGCTCTCTAATGATCACTGTTCTTTCATTTATTTGTTACAATTTGTGCTCTTGTAATTGTAAAAAAAATATACTTAGTTAACTAACTTATGTTGATAATAAATTTAGATGAAACCATGGCTGTGTAAGAATTTTAGTAAAATTTTGTTGTTTTGGCTAGTTCAAGAGAATTTTCAGAATCATTACAATTCTTTAATGTGAATAAAATAAAATTTAATTTGTTTACATAAATTAATTTTTATAAAATAGATATGTTTTATTTTGGAATATCATTTTTAATGTCAGTATTTGGTGATATAAATTTTATCAGATATAATCAATCAAGTACAATCCACTAATGATTCATGAGATTTTTTTGATTTTTTATTGGGCATTATATTTGTCAACTTTCAGTTGTACATGCACACAAATTGTAGAAAATAAATATTTATAATTTTTTAATGAATTTAAAATAAAATTATTTATTTTTAAAAAAATTTATATATTTCTTTTGTTTTTTTCTGTTACCTTTTTTTTTTTTTTCTAATTGCTTCAATTATGAGAAATTTCCAGAATGATAATCGTATTTTTTTTATTCATTAATAAAAATCAAATTCAATTTTTAATTGAATTTCCACAAAAACAATGTAATGTTATTATAAGGTCTTTTTTTAATAGTGATAATTGATTTTATAAGTTAATAATAATAATTTATGCATGTTAAGATTTTAAGTGATATTCTAAATATTACCTTCAGTCTGCAAAATGCAGGTCAAATTTCTGAGATTTTTGAGACAAAATATCAGCTTAGATTATGACAAATACAGTACATCTGATATGTTTGGAGATCTTAACACAGTTCTTGAAAGCAGTATTAAGTCTTAACTAAGAAATATTTATCATGCAAAATAAACTGCTGTTTCTGTGTAAACATTGATATGTCATTCTTGTGATACGAAAAACTATTTAATGTTAAAGATTCTAACTAGAGTGATACAAACAATACTAATGGAAGATTTAATATTTGTATGTAAATATGCATATTAAGACAAAATTAAAATTCATTTTAGAAGTGCATGTAAAATTTTGAGAAATTGATTGAAATATTTTTTATGGCGTGTGTGGAAAAATTGTTTGTTTAGATAAGATAAAAAATATTTTCTCTTTCTTTAATGAGGAATTATAAACTATTCTAATTGAAAAGATATCAGAATAAATAAAAATAGCTATAGAAATTTTTAAACTCCATATGAAAATGCTATTGGATATAATTGAGAAATTTTTGCTTAACACTATGAAATGGAGTCAGAAAAGAAACATTCACTAAGAAAGACATAGTAGCCAATGAAAAATAAGTTATTTTGTCATTAAAAAACCTATCATATTGTAGTTAAGAGAGATTGTAATGAAAATTATTTTATTGACAAACTTTGTTCAATCATATAATCCTGTTTACACATAATAATTTTTTGCATTAATGTGAATGGAATCCTAGTACAGTATTTTTGATTTTATTCGAAGTTTTTCAGTATATTTTTATTTTAAAATAAATCTTTATATAGTATCCTTGGCCATATATATGACATACCACTGTATATTAAATGAAAGGAAGTAGGCTTTATGATTTTAAAAAATTTCTTAGTATAGATCACATTTGATCAATGGTTTTATTTTTCATCAACCTTTACTAAAAATTATTGTAGTACTTCATATTCAAAGTTGATTAGAATATAATGATCTCATTTTTTAATTAAAAAAAACTGGAAACATTAATTCATAGCATTAAATATTAAAGGAAGCATTTTATTAATTTTATTCAAGAAAAGAAAATATTGTATAGAATTGATATGTAAATCTTTTTTTCAAAATTGTCTTTAGATAGGCTTCCTATGGAAATATCTATGTGTATTATAGAGATAAATAACTTAAGTTATGGACATAATATGTGCTTATATATTGTAGAGATAAATAATTAAATTATACTTTTAATAATGTTTCTATATTTCAGATTTCATGTAATGGATCTCTTGATGTTACTTATAAGACAGCCAGATTCTTTTTTGAAACCTGAACATGAAATGCCTATGCTGGAAGGGATGCTTTTATTTCTTACCACATTACTTTGTGTGAGAAGTAATCTTGGTAAGGTGACTTTTTTTTTTTTTTTTTTTAGTATTGCAGTGTAATTATAACAATATTTTAAGAATTATAAACTTACAAGTACACATACCATAATGAATATTTACAAGGTGAATTTTTTAGAGTTATTTAATAAACTTGCAAATATCATCCTTCTCCATTAGTCAGATAAGAAGTGCGTTCACTTTTATCGGTTTTTATATGTAAACCGTAGATCAATTATTGATTTTTCAGAGCAAGTTTATGAAATGATTCTAGAAAGTTTAACCTGTAAATAAAATAATCAAATAGTTTTATTGCTCTGGAATTTATAAGAAATTCAAGTGCCAGAATTGGAATCTATTTGCTGCTTCAGAGTCTGACACTTTAGCACTGCACTAAACCATGCAGGACACTTGTAAATGTTTATTATGGTATGGATATTTGGAATTTATGTAAGATTGCTACTAATATAGTATTTCATCTTTTCAAAATATGAATGGCAGATTTGTTTTCTATATATATATATGAAGGTGGAATCATATAAAAGTTAATTCACTTTTTATCTAACTATTGAATTGCTTGCAGAGGGCATTATAAATTTATTATATTACTTTAGAAAGTTTAAGTTGTAAATGTTTATTACAATACATGCAGTAGAAGTTTAAAACTAAAATGTGTGTAACATTGCTGCTATTGTAATATTTTGCTTCTCTAAAAGAAAAACGATCGATTCATTATTCACATTTAAGAACTTTGAACCAGATAAAAGTGAATCTAGTGGATTGTTCAAAGAGGGTATTATTTGCAAATCTTTAAATGACTGGGGAATCTAACTTGTAAATGTTAATTATGACATACATATTTGGATTTTATAATTAAAAACATTAATATAAACACTTGGATCTCGTTTTATGCGGATTATTTTAATGTGATTTTAAAGTTATGCGATTCATGTTTTTTCTTAATATCTTTCATGTTTCACTATATTTATTAGATATCAAGAAATTTACATTAATAATAACTTATTTTGACTTGAAATACTTTTTTTTTTTTCAAAAATATAACGTTATATTACTTTACTACAAAACCATGAGAATGAAATTGAAAACACGCTAATATTTTCAATCTAATCTCAATAGCTTATATAAAGGTGGCTGCTGGAGGGTTGCATTAGATCCTAAGATCTAGGTGCAGTGCTCTCAGATCCAAGGCTCCTCACTGATGAAGGCCACAAGCCAGAAACTAGTCTGGGGATATTGGATGAGTAGGCACTAGATAAGGATTTTATGCACAAGCCTTCTGGAAGTCATTGATTACTCTGGTTAGCACAAGGTGGCACTACTTTATGGAGAGTTGAAGGAATTTTGTCACAGAGTAAATTTGAGCATTTGGGAATTTATTAAATGTGTATGAGGGACAATACACATAGTCTAGGAATAATGTATTTCACACAATAGATTATGTATTGGTAGAGAAAGAGGGAATGAATGAAATACGGAAAATTAAGATGTTTGATAATGAAGAGAGAGTATGTAATAGTGATCATAACTTTATTGTAATAGAAATGGTTAGTAATGTGATGGAGGATAGAAATAAAGGTAGAAATAATAGTGAAAGATGTGGATGGAGAGTGAATGATAAGAATAAGTTGAAAGAGTATAAAATAAAAGGTGAAGAAACCATGGAGCAGTTGGTTGGGGATGAGTATAAGGACTGGTGTGAAATAGAAAAAGTGGCAAATAGGATTTTAGTCGAGAATATGCAGAAGAATAAAAGTAATAAAAAAATGAGAGTTAGTAAAAGTGTAAAAGAGAGGAAAAAAGCATGCAGAGAATATAAGTGTGCTATTAAGAATAAAGAAAGTGAAAATGATATTAATGCTAAATGGGGAAAGTACTTAGAAAAGAAGCTAGCTAGCTAAAATGGATAATTATAGAGAGAGGATGAAGTTAAATAGTAAATTGTTGGAGGATATTAATAAAAGTGGAAGAGATGGGAGTAAAAAATTTTGGAATTATATTAAAAGGACAAATGTAGGGGAAAGAGAGATAGTATTAATAGATGATGAGGGAATAGAATGTAGCTTTAGAGGTGATCTAAAGAAAATCTTAAATAGATATGTAATGGATATAGAAAAGATGTTAGATGTGAAGGAATTAGTGATAGAAAACATGAAAGCAGTTAGTAATGGTAACATTAGGTTCACAAAAAATGAACTGAATGAGGCAGGGAAGAGATTGAAAAGTGGAAAGGCGAGAGGTTTAGATGGATGGGCAGCAGAGATGGTAATGAATTTAAGGCATAGAGCAAAAGCAAAGTTATTATCATGTTTTAATAAGATGGGACATACAAGAATAAGATTATTATTTAAAGGAAAGGGTAAAGATCATAGAAAGTTAAATAATTATAGACCGATAGCGGTAACATCAGTTTTATATAAAGTTTTCGCATATATGGTAGCTGGAAGAGTTGTAAAATGGATGGAAGAGAATAATGTAGTGGGGTAAATGCAAGGAGGTTTTAAGTCAGATAGGTGTATAGGAGATAGTTTGTTTGTAGTTACACAACTTATGGAATGAGTAGGAATTCAGGTAGCTCATTATATATGAGTTATAGATAGAGAGAAAGCATATGATAGAGTAAATAGATTATGGGTAAGATTAGCCAATTTGGGAATGGATGAAGCTTTAGTAAATATTATTAAGAAATTATATGAAAATAATTATTATACTTATCAATTAGGGGATATAGAATCAGTTAAAGTTAAAAATGGGCTGGGATTAAGGCAAGGATGCCCTATGTCACCGATTTTGTTTTTGTTGTTTTTGAGTGAAATGGAGAAAGAGGGGTAGAGATTCCGTTAATAGGTGGCAAAGGAGTATATACTTTGTCGGGTTTTTTTTGCAGATGACATCCTTTTATGTGCAGAAAGAAGAGAAGATGTGGATATTATGTTGTGGACATGTGCAAGGTGGATAAAGAGATGGGGATTAAATTTAGTGAAGAAAAATCAAATATAATGATGGTTAATACTGGAGAAAGGGAGGATGTAGATTTTTTATTGGGGGATATAAAGTTAAGGGTGGTGGATAGATATAGGTATTTGGGAATCATCTTATGTAATCAAGAAAATTGCTTGGATGAATGGAAGAAAAAATTGGTAAATGAAGCAAAGAAAAGAAAGGGTTTGGTAAAGAAACTAACAGTATTTTCATATAATAAATATGATGTAGCTAGAATTGTATGGAAGGGAGTTGCAGTAGCAGGGTTAACATATGGTAATGATGCATTATGTGTTAGTAAAAGGATTTTAGATTATTTAGAGAAAGTACAAAGGGAAGTAGGAAGACATGCATTAGACGCAGAGGTGTGGACAGCAAAGGAGGCAATTCAAGGAGAAATGGGATGGTCAAGTTTCTATATGAGAGATGCAAAAAATAAAATGAAAATGTTTGGTAGGTTGCCGTTTATGGATAGTAAAAGAATAGTCAAAATAGTGTTTAATTGGGTTATGAGTAAAGGGCAGGTAACAAGATGGCTGAGAAAGGTAATGCGGTATGCAAAAGATTTGGATAAAGAATTTATATCGGTATACTTGTATAAAAGATGGGATGATTGTGTTAGGAGGATTGTTGAGCGTTATAGTGGTAAGGAATGGGATAAAAGAATAGAAGTATTAATAAAAAATAGGGAGTTGGAGAGATGGAGAACTAGTATGGAGGGTAAGAAGAGTTTAAATATATATAGAAGTAAACGGAATATTGGAAGCGAGTTAATTTATGATAATAGTAAGGAAAGTAGTTTATTGTTTAAGACTCGAACGGAATCTTTAGCAACAAGAGAATATACATGTAAATGGAAAACTATGGGTGATTTAGCGTGCAAATTATGTAAGGAAGGTATAGAAAATATTAGGCATCTATTGATTGATTGTAAATGCTTGAAAGCAGAAAGGGTACAGATAATGAAGTTATGGGAGAATAGGTATGAACAAAGTGACTATACAGAAAGTGAGTTATTAGCTTTTATGCTGGGTTTGCGAAAAGATAAGGGGGATTTAGATTTAAAGGCCATCGAGTTGACAAAGATTATGTTGTGGAAATGGGATGGGGCAGAATATGGGGAGACTTAGAGTGGAGAATGGAAAATAAAGTGGCTAACAGGTTTATCTGGGCATAGTTGCTGAGATATTCTTGACTTCGTTTAAGGAGAAGCCAAATACATCACATCACAGCCTGTTTACTAAGCTAATTATATCTAAAATTTTGACCAGTCTTCTGACCTGAACTGCTGTTTAGACTTTTGGCATATCTGACAAGATTCTACATTGTAGTTGAAACATGTAGTATGACTATTCTGTGTTTGTTTTATGTTAAATAGTGGTTAATGTTATTAAA
Source organism: Epiperipatus broadwayi (assembly GCA_028023455.1). Lineage (NCBI taxonomy): Eukaryota > Metazoa > Onychophora > Udeonychophora > Euonychophora > Peripatidae > Epiperipatus > Epiperipatus broadwayi. The sequence goes on along the minus strand of JAQFVV010006460.1, from coordinate 729,836 downwards.
ATTTAAATTTGCATTAGGTAATGGTAAAATATGCTTTTTATTTGTTTACTAAATCATCTGATATTTTATTAAATAGAATTATACTGTAGAATTAATAGCATTTAATGATTTTTATTAAATAAAAATAGCCACGTTACTTTATAACACCACATCAACTTTAATATATATATATAACAAAGTTGAAATTAAACTTATAAAATTTCATGTGTTAAGTATGGACTAGACGAGTAAAAGTGCCTGGTTTGATTCTCAGGAGTAAAGAAGAAAAAAAAATTGATATATTAATTAAATGTAATTATTGTATTCAAACAGGCACTTATTGCTCTAATATCACATAACTGAGCAAATATCTATATATTCAGTAAATATTAAGTTATAGACATGTACAAAAGTTAAATAGTAGTATTTGAAATACTATTTACTGAATGTGAAGCATGGTCATTAAGTTGTGAAGTAATAAGAGTGATGTAAAGAATTGTTAGTGGGAGATCACCAGATGTGAATGAAATATTAGTATTATTCAAAAAAGATTTATAGATAGATTACATAAGTTGATATTAGCTATGTTGGAGTGTGGAGATTGGCCTAAGATTGAATTGCAGCAACATTTGTTCTGGTAGCAAAGAAAGGAAAACTCAATCAATATGATAATTATAGTTCAGAAGATTGGTTTCACACGATAATGCTGAAGTTATTGTTGGATAGAATACAGATAAAGATGGAATGATAATTGGTGCAGTATCATTCCTGTTTTAGAAGAATAAAAACAAAAGATCAGATAAACAATCTAAACCCTTTTCAATAAGGTTAGGAAATTTTAACAGTTACTCTTGTTTTATTTGATTCTCAGAAGATTTTTATATGTTTTGATAAGCTTTGGATGACTAATGTCAAATATGAGATACCTTTCTTATATAGGAGACAAAAGCCTGGAATGAGAATGGCATAAATTCAGATTGGTTTCAAGAAGGGAAAGGGCTGAAACTGTCCGCAGGCATTATATTTGTTCAATATTGTAGAAGAATTGGCAATGAGAGAGACATAGAATGATTATCAGGAGTATTCTATATTGGAAGAATATGCAATTTACAATATGCAAATGGTATAGATTTGATTAAAGTGTAGATTATTGAAGGCTTTGATGTGTTCCATTATAGGTATGAATGTAAAGCATAGAGATTGAGGAAATGAGAAAAAATGATACTTTTGAAATGAAATTTTATTGAAGGATACTATGGATTTTTGGGGAAGGCAGATGCACAAAGATATCTCTTAGAAATGATTAAGTGAAAAAAATTATACCATTTTGGATATGTGATAAACACAATGGAAAAGGATGTTGTGATTGGAATTGAGAATGGGTCAGACGAAAAGAATGACCAAGACTTTCACGGATGGGCAGTATCACAGAATAGATAAGATTAACAGTATTGAAAATGTGCAGAAAAGCAGAGGGCAGAAAGTCCTGGAAGTGGTTCATCCACACTGTTGCTCATTAAAATAACAGTTCAAATGGATGACAATAGCATATTTTACAAATAAAATACAATAAACAGAATATTGCATTTAAAATGTTGGTTATGCTATAAGTAATAACTTTAATTATGGTTTATGTATATAATTAATATTGGTACAGAAAATTCATATAGTAACTGTAGTTTCATTATATCATTTATATTTAGCTCATACAAAGTAAGAGGAACACATCATATTAGTACTGTTTTTGTATATGCTTTTTTAGATTAATATTTTTTTTTTTAGAAATCACTACACATTGTAGCTAATAGTTTTGCTGATGCTCATTTTGACATTTTTTTTTTTTTTTGAACTTTAAAATTGACTTTTAATACTGCTACTCTTATGCTTATTTTCATGAATTTCTGTTATTTCATACTATATCTTGTTAAATTTTTAATTCAAATACAAAATTATTCCAATAACTGATTAAAGAAAATGCAATGATTTATTTTTAATTAATAATATCCTTGCTGTCATAATTAAATATTGTTTTCGAAATCTTTAATATTTGCAACAACTGTATTATCCTGAATACATCAAAATCTAGGAATACGATATCATTAATCATTATTACTATTTTTAATTCATTAATACTCATTGCAGAATAAAGATCCCTGAATCCAGATTTTCCAATCCATAGTTTCTATTTTTCAAAACCCTACATTAAACTTCCTTATCACCTTACAATTGGCTTTTTTTTAGATATTTTATAATCTTTTGTAATCCACTTTAAAATTTCAATTATCTTCTGTTATTACTTTTTCTAGGAATTTTTCCAACTTAACTGCATTTCAATTTTTTAGTTTTTTCACAAGGGGCAATATGTTTTATCATCCATTTATTTCACTTCCAATCCCTCTTTTGTAGTCTCAATGTACACTTTTTTACACTTCAATATGATTGAAATCTTTACGTTGTTCTTCTATTAAGTGTTCAAATCTCAGATTTATAAGTAAGTTATCATAAAATATTTATTAAAAATCTTTTTTTTTAAAGTGCATGGCTATATTAGCTTTTAATATTATGTTGTTTCTTTCAAAAACTCTTCATCCAAGTTTAATTCTGTTTTATTTTATCATTATATTTTTATTTGTACAGTATTAATAGTCTATTAACTTTTTTAATTTTTTTTTAATCAATTTTTCTATTTTTGAATAATCATTGAACAATTCTTAGCATTTATTTTAAGTCCTTTCTTATTTTAATCTGGTTGTTTTTGCAATATTTCCTGAAACTCTAAAACATTATTTTCAAAAGTAATCAAATGATCTGCAAATCCAGATTATTTAAATAGTGTCCATTTGTTTTTATTTCCTCAACTTTTCATTTTAAATATAAAAAATACTTCTCATAAAACGAAAGATGAAATTATTCTGTTGTATATCTTTATCGCCAAGTAATCTAATTATTGCTGTTTTGTACAAAATATTTATTTGCTAAATTAAAAGAAGTTGCACAAATCTTATTTATAATGATAGTGCATTTAATCTTATTCAGATATTATATTTTAAAAAAATAATGAAAATCATATTAATAGTAATGATAAATCATTATCATTAATATTTATTTTTTGTAAAATTTTAACATTTAATGCAGTTTTATTTCTTTGTAAAATCTAGTTCAAATTTTAAAAAAGGCTATTTGACTCAAATAGCATTAATGCATATTAGAAACTTTCAAAGTTGATGAATTGCAGGATATGGCCTGTTTAATGAAGTATGATGAAGTTTTACATGTTTTATACTATGAAAGAGCAATATTATGCAGGTCATCATTATTACATATAATGAAAGCAAATCATAAATTGTTTTTTTAAAAAGCAAAGATGTACAAAAATATTTATTTTTAATATTAGTGTTAATAGTCATTTAAATGTTTCAATCAATAAAAATAATTTGCATTGAGAAAAACATCTGGGAATATTTTGGACATCACAGGAAAAAAAAAGTCATTCTGCTAATAAATATTCATAATTAGAAAAACAATAAGAAATAGATTTTTGAAAATTGGGAAAATATATTAGTAAAAGTCTAATATAAATTAATAATTTAATTTCATTTTGTTTGATTTCACTTATTTAGCAACTATTTGACATTTAGTTGGCAAAGGAATTAAGGAAGAATTGTTTAATTTACTTTTATTATCAGAAATTATTAAAACCCCAAGATATTTTCAAAGCAGTTGCAATTGCTTGTTCTGAAATAGAAGTGGATAGTTCAACTGTCGTATTTGTGCTCTTAATGTGATTAACAAAGAAATAGGATTTGTAAATTTTTTTACAAAATAACCTACACATCTGTTTAATTTTCTTAGAATCTTTATTTTATGGGTAGTAATAGCTGGGTATCAGTCTTCTGGCTTGTTTATGATTGACTTCTTTACTTCCAATACTCCTTTTTAGAAGTTTAGATTTTAAACTGAGCTTGCATGGAATTGGTAAATCTTACACTTATGGGTATCATATCATTCATTCCGCCATCTTGTTATGTTTAAAAAGGTGTATGTATTTTTTTTCTATGATGAAATTTAGATTTTTTTATGGTTTTTTTTTTTTTTAAATGCAGCTTTTAATTAATTTTTTTTTTCTTTTTTTTTAATTTAAGATTTAGTATCCATAAAAAAATTTTTATGGCTGAAATGGATTTTCTCATAACTTGTTCTGATTTGAATATAAAATTCCTGATTGTCGATCTATATATTTGTGAGCCCTTTCTTTCTAGAAGCTAATTTTAGTGAAATTCAGATCTAGAAGTTGCAGTGCCCCCCAAAAAAAAGTTGGTGAAATAATTTTATTTGCAAGGACGAGCATGGGAACTGCATCTATAGCCTCTTCATGATCGGACATCGATTCAATCCTAGACCATAATGTTTGTGTGCAGCGCAAGCCAGAATTCAATTTTCCCATCAATGAGTATTCAATTAGTGTTTTTTATTACCTATATTTTTTTTATGATTACATATGTGTAGAAAGCAATAAATATGCTGTAGAATTTTAGGCAATTTACATTTCATTGACAGTAAAAATGTGCATATCCACACTCAGAATCATATACCCACATAGTTAGTGCAATAGGCAAGATATATCATGATTACAGTAAGGGATTGTACTCATTTGTTATAATTTTGTAATAATCTCTTGAACACAGACTTTCAAGCACCCTCAGCCATCTACTATCTCATACACCATCTCCCACACATATATATAATCAGTGCTCATAATAAATGTGTTTATTTTGATATTTATTGATTTATTTAGTTTTTATTTATCTTAGAGAAATTTTTGTTTGATATTTATTTTTTTGAATACACTTTTTTTACTTGAAAAGAATACATATTTTAGGTCAGAATCCATCTTTCAATAATATAATAATTAATATATAATAATACATTATAATTTGCTAAAGTTTTCTTTGCATATCTCATAAACTATTCTTAAGTTAATAAATATCATATGATCACTATTTCTTACGCTTGCTCTTAACTGTTATTAAAACAGGCTAAACTCTCTATACGTATTGCCACTCAGGGCAAACCAGAGTAATCAATGGATGCCAGAAGATTTGTGCATATGACTATATAAGCTGATGAGCTTGGATTGAAAATATTATAGTGTTTTCAAATTAAGTCTCATAGTTTTTAGTTAAGTAGAGATAAAACGTGGCTGCTGGAGAGTTGCATTAGATCCTAAGATCTAGGTGCAGTGCTCTCAAATCCAAAGCTCCTTACTGACAAAGGCCACAAGCCAGAAACTAGTCTGGGGATATTGGATGAATAGGCTCTAGATGGGGATTTTATGCACAAGCTTTCTGGCATCCATTGATTACTCTGGCTTGCATTGAGTGGTAATACATATATAGAGAGATTTTTTGTCTGTTTTAATAACAGTTAAGAGCAGGCATAAGAAATAGTGATCATGTGATGTTTATTGGCTTAAAACCAATCCTGCCTAATAGGATAGTGGTGGCTATAGTTATTAAAGAACTAAAGACACCAAAATGTATAGGTACTGAACTGAGTTCAGACCTAAAAACTGATGAGCTTGGATTGAAAATATTATATTTTCAATTTAAGTCTCATAGTTTTGTAGTTAAGTAGAGATAAAAGGGTGGCTGCCGGAGGGTTGCATTAGATCCTAAGATCTAGGTGCACTGTTCTCAGATTTAAGGCTCCTCACTGACGAAGGCCACAAGCCAGAAACTAGTCTGGGGATATTGGATGAATAGGCACTAGATGGGGATTTTATGCACAAGCCTTCTGGCATCCATTAATTACTCTAGCTTGCGCTGAGTGGCAATACATATAGAGAGTTTTGCCTATTTTAATAAACTATTCTTACTGTAAGATATTTAATTTTTGAGTACACATTTTTTACTTGAAAAGAATACATATTTTAGGTCACCCTCCATTTTTCAATAATATAATAATTAATATATAATAATACATCACAATTTACTAAAGTTTTCTTTGCATAATATATCATAAATTGTGGTTATTGTTATCCCCCCTTCTCCCTCTAAAACCAAACCTTTCTAACATACCTTGCATGGAAGGACAAGTTTTGAGTCAGCTAGTCAAAATGACAGTTGCCGATTGCTTTACTTTTGTAAATTTTACACTGAAAAATTATCTCAGGTAAGTCATGTTATAGATCATTTTTTTCAGCATTTTATGACAAATGTGGTGAAGCTGTTTATGAAATTGTCATTTTAAATTTAAATTTCAAAATTTAGAATTTGTGAACTAATGTAAAAATAAATATGTTTAAAAGTGTTAAAAATCTCTTTTTTTTTATTTTTATTTTTTTGAAGTAATGACTATTTTATCAGCTTTATTACATTCTTTAACTTCACTTTTAAGTTTTTGTGTTCATTTACATTCTTTCATATTTCCTCTTTCTAACAATATATATTTATTGTATTCAAGCAGAAGATATGTTATAAATTATATTTGTTATAATTTTTTTTTTAAAATTAAAGATCGCTACTTGGATGTGTAGGAGTTTGCAACTATTTGACATTTAATTGGCATAGGAATTAAGGAAGAATTGTTTAATTTACTTTTATTATCAGAAAGTATTAAAACTCTAGATATTTTCAAAACAGTTGCAAGTACTTATTTTAAAATAGAAGTGGATTTTTCAACTGTCATATTTGTCCTGTCATTATGATTAACAAAGAAATAGGATTTGTAATTTTTTTTTACAAAACAACTCACACATCTGCTTAATTTTCATAGAATCTTTATTTTATGGATAGTAATAGCTGGGTTCCAGTCTTCTGGCTTGTTTATGATTGGCTATTTAAAAGAAAAAAAATTAAGCATCAGTCTTTATTAAGCAATATAAATTTAGTGTATAATGAATTAATTTCATCAAAGAATGTTCATGACTTAATTATGGTAAAATACTTCAATAATTTATTGAGATTTTGGCTGAAATTTGAAGGCATTTCGATAATGAGAATAAAGATATCTGATGTAAAAAATTATGAGATGTAGAATGATTTTTTAGATTAATGTTCACAGAATTATGCATGCATTTGAATAAACTGAGGACAAATTTTAAGACATTAACATAGCAATTTCTTTAAGTATTCAAATATTTTATCAACATATCATTTCCAAATTTTAAGACATTAACATAGCAATTTCTCTTAAGTCTGATATTTAAGTATTCAAATATTTTATCAACATATCATTTCCAATCAAAACTTATCATAACATAATTAAACGTACACAAGAAATTTTTTAATATTATACAGTGATGTATAAATTATTTGATTTAGACAGTTTAAAGAAACTAATTTAATATCTATATTTAGATCAGTGGTTCTCAACCTTTATAGAATTGTGGAACACATTTCATTTAATATTTTTCATGCAGAACAGTAATATCCAAAAGTTCAAAATTACAAAATAATTACTTAATATTTTATGGAGGTGATTCCCAATAACATGAAATTGTGAAAAGAAAATACAGAAAATTTAAGAGAAATTTAAACTTTTAAAATACCTTGTATAGGAGAGTAATAAGGAAGGAAATAAAACAAGTTGCTGTTGTAATTACATGAATATATTAGTTTTATTATGTTATTATCATTATATTTAAAGAATAATTGAAAACAAATTAAAACTTTTAATAAACTAAAGAATAAATTTAATGTGAAATGTATACTTGATGTTTCTCACAAATTTCTGAAATATTTGGATGAATGAATGACAATGCCACAAATATTTCCTGCTCTAAGTTTTTAAGTCTTTCACGGTTTTTTGTTTTTATATTGACGGATGTCGAAAAACCTAAATCGTAAAGATAAGATATAGAAAAAAACTGTAAAATATTTACGGCTTTTTTTGATATAGCAGGATATTTTAAAATAAATGTTTACCTGATATCTAAATAATATACAAATTACACAACAGGTATGTAGGCAGTTCAATTATAACACAGAGCTATCTATTATTATTTCTACAATTTTTTTTCCGCATAAGATATGAAAACGGATTCATGGAATACCAGTATTCAGCGGAACATGCTTTAAGAATCACTGATCTAGATAACAATATTCAATTTTATAACTTATACAAATATAAAGAAAAAGAACTATCTATACTACTACTATTTATATTATTCTTGAATTTTCAATGATTATCAGATGATAATGCAGCTAAATCCCCATCTTCAGATCATTTTTATTTTATTTTGATTTTATCAATGAGAACTTGGAATTCAAAGCTGGTATTAGGCATCTTACAGGTGACACTAAAGTACAGAGCTTTTCTTATTTATGTTGTATTGTGTAAGCTAAAAATTACTAATAGTTATTGAATAGTTTGTTGCTCAGGAGTTTGCATGAAGATTTATTTATAAAAGTTAAGGCATTAGAAGTGCGAGAATTGACTTGCGATTTATAAATTATCGACTCTAGGGTTTACCACTCTACCATTGTTTAAACTATGTAGAGCAGATAAAGTTTCAAGAGATATATTCCTTCAGCTAAAAAAGAATTGAAATTTAATGATTGGGAGTCTTATCTAAAAAACTATACAAATGTATTGTCTTGTTTTCAAAACATTAGAGTTTTTTTACTTTTTGATTTTATAGTAAACAAGGAATTGAAGATAGTGAGTGCCAAATGCATGCCTTTTATTAGTTCCAATTTTGAGAAAAATTTAGAAACTGGTCTGGGGATAGGGATTTTTACTATATTAGCATCTGATAATCATTGATTCACACTTACTATAGATAGCACTAATGTAGAGTATTACTCTTGTTAGTATATAAATATTTTAAAATTAAACTTGAAAATTTTTGACTTTCTGGATTCAGAATTCTTGAATTTTCAATTCATTAACATGAAAACTATTGGAAGAAATCATTTTTATCATTTAATAAGTCTGAAATATTTAAAACTTGTACTATCTCCAAAACTTTACTTGTCTAAAAAGAATTTGCAATAGTATATTAAATATTTTCTCAGCCACATATAAAGTTCATTAATATGAAATTAACTTTGATAAATCTGATTTAAGAAGTATATTGGATGATGAATGGATACTGCTTGTACTTTTATAAAAATCAGTAATTGTATAAAGTAGTTGGCATCCTTAAAAAAAAAAAATCATTATTTTGATAAATATTTCTATATAAAATTTGAATTTGTTTTCTAGTAATTTAATATTATTAACATTAGTATTCTTGTTATAGATTTTAATCTATAAAAATGTTGCTTTATTACACTATTCAAGAAAATATGTCAATGATTTTCTTAAAAGAAGAAAATAAAGATTGATAATTATGAATTAAAAGAAATAGACAATTGCAAAAATCTTAAATTATTAATACAGTTGGAAACATAATGGATGAAATTAATCAGAGAGGTAAATTTGAATGAAGTTCTTTTAGTAGAACTAACTCAATATTAAAAAGAAATATACCTATATATTTGAAAAAGATTTTTAATCGATGTATTTCCCCGGTTATTTATGGATCTGAGACTTGGACATTTAACAAAATAGCAATACAAAAACTTCAGATCTCTCATTGAAATATGGAAAGAGCTATGCTAAGAGTGACAAGAAAATTGAAAGCCAAATAATTGGAGTGAGAGAACAAACAAATATTAACATTGTTGAAAGAATTAAGAGCATGAAATGGAACTGTGCTGACATTGCTAGAAGAGATGATAGTAAATGGGTGTTGAAGTCTTACATTAGATCTTAAGAGATTGTGAAAGATCTAAAATGTAATGTCTTACGATCCGTGATGATTTTTCTATCATGACGTCATTCGTTGAATGACTGCGGAACTAGACTATTATTGTCTGCGGTATGAATGGTAACCGTAACTAGTAAACAAATACTATTTGATAGCGCTAATTCATTCTAAAAAATGATAACAAGTTTTTGGCTGGTTTGTTATTCTAGAGACTAAAACACTACACCAGTTTTGGCGACGAGGATGGGATACGCGAGATACTAAAAATATATATTATATTTTAATTCAACAGTGTTCTTTATAATATTATTTTTAATCGTACGTAGGACGCCGAATTTTTTTTTTTTACTCAAACTTTGTTTTCTATTGGATTTATAATGGCAACTATTGGTTCTATAGCACCTTTCGACGCTGACTCACCGCAAATGTGGGATACATACGCGTCACAGGTAAATTTCTTTTGTGAAGCTAATAATATTATTGCTGACGAAAAGAAACGTGCAACACTCCTCGCTGTCTGCGGACTACGAACATTAAGTATTCTTCGTTCTCTTATATCACCTGCATTGCCTCATGACAAGTCATATCAAGAAATAGTAAATATATTAAAACAGTATTTTAATCCACAACCTTCCGTTATTTACCAACGTTTTCAATTTCACCGTCGTTGGCAACGAGAAGAAGAAAATGTGAGTGCATTTTTAGCCGACCTTCGACGTTTGGCAGAGAGCTGCGATTTTGGTCTTTCACTAACAGAGCGTCTTCGAGATCAATTTGTCTGTGGACTTCGTGATGAAACTACACAGCGCAAATTATTAACAGAAGAATCTTTAACATTAGAGATAGCTATACAGCGTAGTTTAGCTGCTGAATTTGCATTGGTGCAGGTGCTTGAAATCCATGCCACAAACACTCCCATGTCGACTGTTGATCTTATTCAGCGAAACAGATCAACCTTACCTCGCAAAAATGTTTCTAGGTTTTCACTGTCTTCACAAACATCCCCTACACACAAAAGGAACATTGGTGCATCTCAATCGGGATCTCCACTTTGCTATGGTTGTGGCAGTCAACACAATCGAGTGGAATGCCCTTTCAAGAAAACCAAATGCCATTTCTGCCAGAAAATAGGTCATCTACAGCGTGTATGCCGAGCAAAACAACGCACTATTCCTGGATCTGCAAACCACTGCATGGCAGTAATGGAGACGGATGATGATGTAAGCCATATCCATGAAATACGCCGTGATGCTTCAACACCTAAATCCTCCGCACATGTGTACATTAATGGCAAGGAATGTAAAATGGAAATTGACTCAGGATCAGAATATTCTATTGTATCTTCTGACACACTATCTGAATTGTGCAATGGAAAAATACCTGAACTACATCCAGTAACAATTACAGTACGGGATTTCCAGCACCACTCAATATTATTCAAGGGATATTGTGTTGTACATGTTCAGTATGGTGTATATTCATGCCATCTACGTTTATTAATAACAGAGAGTCCCTGTACAAACCTGTTAGGATGTGAATGGTTCACACCTCTAGGTATTTCATTAACTGGAGTCCATCTAATTACCGAACCATCTATTCAAGATATCATTAATGAATTTCCACAAGTTTTCAGCTCATCTATAGGAACTTACAAGGGTCCAGCTGTATCATTGCCAGTTGATCCTAAATTTCCCCCAATCAGACTACGAGCCCGGCCACTACCACTTGCTATGAAACCTAAGGTGGATGTTGCTTTAGATACTCTGCTCCGCGATGGGATCATTGAACCAGTGGAAAACCCTGTATGGACAACACCAGTAGTACCGATTCTTAAACCAACAGGAGAGGTGAGATTATGCGGTGACTACAAAGTGACAGTCAACAGAGCTCTTCAGAATCACCCATACCCTATACCTGCGGTACATCATCTTCTGACATCTCTTCCTCCTAGCTCTATCTTTGCAAAAATTGATTTAGCTAAGGCCTACCTACAACTTCCAGTTGATGATATGTCTACAAACATACAGACAATCATCACTCATCGAGGAGCCTTCCGCGTAAAACGTCTACAGTTCGGAATCTGTGTTGCACCCGGAATGTTTCAATGTATTATAGACAATTTACTTGGAAACATTTCTGGAGTTTTTCCATATTTCGATGACATATTAATTTGTGCGTCTTCAACAATTGATCTATGTTCAAAATTACGTACTGTGTTTAAAAGGTTAGCACACAGTGGATTGCGGGCCAATAAAGAAAAATGTGTATTTGGAGTAGATTCTGTGGAATTTCTGGGTTATACAATCGACTGTAAAGGCCTGCATCCATCTCCAAGTAAAACAACTGCAATTCAAAATGCTTGCTCTCCTAGGAACAAAATAGAACTGAAAGCATTCTTAGGTCTTATAAATTTTTATAACAATTTCCTTCCAGATCGTGCAACAGTAGCTGAACCTTTACATCGTTTATTACAGACAAATGCTACATGGACTTGGACACCATAACATGAAAAAGCCTTTCTTAAACTTAAAGAGGCATTGATGTCCAATAATGTTCTAGTTCCATTTGACCCTCACCAAAGTGTTCTATTTACATGTGATGCTTCGCCTTACGGAGTAGGTGCAGTATTAAGTATACAATATCCTGATGGATCATCCGCTCCAGTTGCTTTTGCTTCACGGACATTGTCTAAGGCTGAACGAAACTATGCACAAATTGATAAAGAAGCTTTGGCAATAGTATTTGGCGTGAAACGTTTTCATCATTTCCTATTCGGAATTAAATTTAACATTTGTACTGATCATCGTCCGCTGCTTGGCATTTTTACCTCGGATAAACCGACACCAATAATTTTATCACCCCGAATGCAAAGATGGACACACATCCTCAATGCATATTCTTTCAAACTGGAATATAAACCAGGAAAAAAAGTTGCAAATGCAGACGCGTTGAGCAGATTTCCACTTCCATCAACCGAATGCGACAATCCAAACATGAATGGTGTCTTTTTCTTGGAGGAATTGGAAGATCCTCCTGTAACTGCTGAACAAGTTGCACATGCAACACGAAAAGACTTTTTGTTATCAAGAGTAAAAAACTATATTTTCACTGCCTGGCCAAGCAGAACCACAGACACTAAACTTCAACCTTTTCTTATAAGACGCAATGAGTTATCAACACTCAAAAACTGTTTGCTTTGGGGGTCACGCGTAATTATTCCTTTTTCTCTACAGAGAATTGTTCTTAACGAACTTCATTTGGGTCATTCTGGCATCGTGAGAACCAAAGCATTAGCAAGATCATACGTATGGTGGCCATCAATGGATAGGGATATTGAGAATCTTGTGGGCAAATGCAAAAATTGTCAAATCATAAGACATGCTTGCCCCCGTGCTCCAATTCACCCTTGGGAACCATCATCCACACCATGGTCACGACTGCACGTAGATTTTGCAGGCCCAATCGATGGGCAAATGCTTTTTGTTGTTGTTGACGCCTATTCAAAATGGGTAGAAGTGCGCAGAATGCCTAAAACAACCTCAGTTGCAACAGTCACAGTACTACGAGAACTATTTTGTACCCATGGAATACCAGAGTGTGTAGTTTCGGACAATGGACCCCAGTTTGTTTCTTCAGAGTTTTCTACTTTTCTTGCTAGTAATGGAATTCGCCATGCACGAATTGCACCTTACCACCCATCAAGTAATGGTCTTGCGGAGAGGGCTGTCCAGTCTGTGAAGGAGAGCCTAAAGCGTATTACTCATGGAAATTGGGAGCAACGTATTGCCCAATACCTTTTGGCTCAGCACATAACTCCATCTACAACTACAGGTTTGAGTCCAGCCGAAATGCTCTTTCATCGACGCCTTCGTACATGCCTGGACTTCCTTCATCCGGATAGAGCCCCAAAGTCAGCACCATACAAACATCATCGGTTACGTGAATTCCAACCAGATGACACAGTATTTACACGAGCAGCAGGAAGGGGTTCTCCATGGATTCCTGCTATGGTAGAACAGCGTACAGGCCCTCTGTCATATGAAGTACGAACTGATCTGGGTTTACAACATAAGCACATTGATCAGTTGCGCTCAAGAACAGTGGACACTTTTCCAACTGTCTCATCTCCTGCTGAGGAAACACCACTTGCCCAAAATTCTCTACCCAGTGTGACACTGGAAAACACAAATAACCCGAGCTCAACACATTTCCATCCTACATCTTCAATTCAAACTCCAAAGGCTTACAGAGAACACCCTCAACGTCAACGCCGTCCACCAGTGCATTTCAAGGATTATGTTACATACTAAGGGGGAAGGAGTGTAATGTCTTACGATCCGTGATGATTTTTCTATCATGACGTCATTCCTTGAATGACTGCGGAACTAGACTATTATTGTCTGCGGTATGAATGGTAACCGTAACTAGTAAACAAATACTATTTGATAGCGCTAATTCATTTTTAAAAATGATAACAAGTTTTTGGCTGGTTTGTTATTCTAGAGACTAAAACACTACATAAAAGTTGATCATATTTGCAAGTGGATGGCGGAAAAGTGAGCTATAGATTGGAAAAACTGGATTAAACTTAGAGCGACCATTCTGTGGTAGATCAATAATGGTTGAAAATGATATTTACTTAAATTGTATTTTATTATTTTTAATAATCAGATGATATAAAATTAAAAATTGATGTATATTTAGATGCCTATCATATAATTTGTTTTTTTTTTTTTATTGTTTAGCTTGCAAACATAAAATGGAATTTTTTTTATCAATAATACTTTTAATCGTTTTTATGTGATATTTTTGCTGATTCTAGATCTTAACAAAAATGGTCATGATAAATGGATCAAATATATGAATTTTTATCTGTATTTTTTACTCCAACAAACTTCAGCAAAATCTGGCCATTATTGACATATTCATATAGCTCTTGGTTTGTTTGTTTTTTGACTGTGAGATCATACTAATACTATAATTATATTTCATATAACACCCTCATTCTTAGTGATAAAAGATTTTTGAAAATTTGTTATAAAATTCCTGAAGAAAATAAATAGTTTAAAATGAAAATAACCTAGAATGTTAGATAACATTATTGCTTAAAGATATTTATTTTTTTAACATATGGATTATATATATACACCTGGGTCTCTTTTTACGCGGACTTATTTAACACGATTTTGAAGTTAGGCGATTCGTGTTTCACCGGAAGTCGACCTCCGATAATGCGCTATTACTTTAAATAATAAATTTCGCGCACTTACGTTATATTGAAAGTAATAGCACATTATTGGAATTCTACTTTCATCTTAGTAATTTCAATATTTTCAGTGCTTTATAATAGTAAGATTTTATGCAATAATGAAATTAAAATCATGATTTCCACATTTTATGTATACACACATTAAATTTTACAAGATTATAATGTAAATTTGTCCAAACATTGTGCGTGTTAATTTTGCATTTTAAATCATATTCTGTTTTTGCTTTTTAAAAAAGAACACAATCAATTATTAATCATTTAGTGTCCACAAGTTTATTTTTAAAAGGTCAGTAATAGCAGTGGGCACAATTAAAATCTGATTTTTAATTGTAATTAACAAATTAAAAATTACTTACGGGCGACTTGAAATTAATGTGATGTAAAATGAAATTTGATTTTTAAACGGAATTGAAAATTAAAGACAAAAATAAGAATTTAATTTTTAGTTGTTAGTTTTAATTAAATTTTTCCCAGCAGTGGTGAATAAATGTCTTTTTATTATCATAAGCCTAAGTTCATAAACAATTAATAAAATCATCATCGTCGTCAACAGAAAACCATTAACACAACATGAGAGTGAACTTGGCGCTAGTTGTATTTCTTCTTGTGAGAATAATTGCTGAGATATTCTTGACTTCATTTAAGGAGAAGCCAAATACATCACATCACATGAGAATCTGATTTTTTACTAGTTTGCAAACGAACGTGTTTTGGGGCAAATAGCGATAATAATTAAAACATGTATAAAAAAATGTAAATTACTGTACTGGAAATTATGCATAAAAATATATTATTTTGAATAAAATTAAATATTATAGTTAAAAAAAGTTTGTCTTGTATCAATTTTTTTCAAATTTGAAATTTTTTATTAGTCATATTTTATTTCCTTATTTGTTTTTTGCGCGAATTTTAAAGTAATTTTACGTTGGTGCTTTGCTTTTACACGAATTTTGAAAAATCGCAGACTGCATCCTCCCTTTTTCAATGTAAGTTACGTCTATTTTTGCGAGATTTCGTTTGCGCATGTTGTCTGAGGAATCTATCTATCGCGTAAAACGAGACCCAGGTATATATATTTGTAGATAGTTAAAATTATTAACAAATATTATAAAGGAACTAGGAGATAGGTTCACCAGTGGCTTTATTATGTCTTTCAATCTATCATTGTGTAGATTTGATAATCATTAATTATTTGGGCCACAGTTTGTATCTCCATTACTATATATCAAGGACTGTTAATTTTATTTTTCTGGAGCAGATAAGAAAA
Source organism: Epiperipatus broadwayi (assembly GCA_028023455.1). Lineage (NCBI taxonomy): Eukaryota > Metazoa > Onychophora > Udeonychophora > Euonychophora > Peripatidae > Epiperipatus > Epiperipatus broadwayi. The sequence continues at coordinate 713,567 of JAQFVV010006460.1, read as the reverse complement.
TTATGAATAAATTGCTCAATTTTCTATCTGAATGCAATTAGGCAATAGAGTACTATGATCTTGATCAAAATTTCTAATGTTTTGATTAATGATATAAAACCACAGAATTTGAGATAAATGTTATGTGATAAATAACATAAAGAATTTATTTATTTATTGCTAAAATTATAATTAATTTACACATTGATAAGAAACAACAAAAGCAGAAATAATAGTTTTTTTATGTATAACTGATTCGTTTTTACTATTTTTTATAAATAAATTTAGTTTTAATTATATTATAAATTACTTAAAAAAGAAATATGCCTATTATAAAGTTAATTTTTGAGAGCCATAGTCTGTCTGTTCAGATAGAAAAATGGAAGTTGCAAATTGTAGATATGCTCTTAAAATTATTTTGGTAATTACATTATTGGTCTTAATAAATGAAAAATATAAAAATCATGACTTGTATTTTTTAATCTTCTAATGGAAAAATTTTGTTGGCTTATTCATATCAAAAGGCATCCTATAAATAAATTTAATTTTTTATTTGAAATTGTCAATGGATTACTAAAATAATGTTTTCATTTTTTTTTTAAAACTCATATTACAATATACTGTATTTACATTATTTAAAATTATGGATTAAATAAATTGTCTTAATGAAAACTGATTGTGAGCTAGCATAAGTTTCAGCTTTTTCTAATATTGGTTTACTATCTATTTTTATTAATACTTATATGCAAAATTCTTGTGATTTTAATGGTAAATTTGATTCTTATTGAAAATGTGTGTACATACATAAAATTACAGATATGTATTAAAATCACATTTATATTTATTACTGATAAGGTATGTCTGATGAGGAATTAACAAAGGCTGAAATGGTAGCTCTTTTATGCATAACTGATCTTAAACATAGTCAATTGATGGACATGATGCCAGAAAAATGTGGATATGGGAATCAGAATAGAGATTTTGAAGGAACGCTAAAACAGGTAAAGCAATTATTGGCATTTTATTTTTCACTAGTAATTGTTTATAAATATTTAATAAAGATTTAAATAAACATAGCTTGCTGATTATAAAGGCCCAAATTTTGAAGCTGGTGGAACAATGCTACAAGGAATTTACATACCTAAAGGTAAGAGGCATTTTATTTTCAATTTTTGTTTTAAATTTTTTGTTTTGTTTTTTTCAAAGAGTGTTTTTATTAGTTTCAGACAAGTATAAAAAATTAAAATTTTCTGTTCTTTATAAAGATTTAATATTTGTAAGAAAATATGTAAATGATATTTTAATTCATTTATTATCAGAAAATAAGAATAAAATTTTTTTTATGATCTTTTATGTTCGATATATATATCAAGTGCTCATGGCACAGAGATAGCACATCCCTTGCCATGCCTATGGCTGGGATTCAAACCAGTTAGAGTGAAATTTTTTTCAGTTAGCTGATTCTTAAATCCATCCAACTATTCATCATTGATTGGTAGATGATGTTTTTAACTTTTCTTAATAGCAGCAATTGGTAAGCTTAACTCTTTTACTATGCGTGTTAGAGAGGTCTTTGCCCGGCAATGAATGGCTATTTTATCTTTCTATACATACATACAAATAAATATCTAAATAGATTTTATAATAACTAATGATTACATTAAACAAATTCAAAATTTTTTTTTAATAACAACTCTTTATTCTCTTCTGTATATGATATGTTGTTGAAGTGAGCCTTTTCTATGCATAGAAGGTAAACTTGTAGAAATTTTATTATCCAAGTTAAACATTTTCTGAAATCTTTTTTTAATTATATTAAATTTACCTGGTTTTTCCCATCCATTAACCCTCTATTTCCAGTATCCTTTTATCATATTATTAATTTTTTGATAAAAACTTTAACATACAATTTATAGAAATTATTATTACAAAATATCCATTCTATCATAAGTGTTTTATATATATTGTAACAAGGTGGAATATTATTTGTATGATCAGATTCCCAACGACTTATGGTTTTGAAATTGCAACTGATCATTATATCGATTTTATCAGATACGGTATGACAACTGTCTGTTGCACACCAGATATAATGGAACAGTCATATGTAATATACTGGAAATGTGATTTATGCCTCCATGATTGATCAGCCATATGTGATGGGATGAAATCTATATTGCCATGCTCTTATTTAAGATCCCCACAGATTTGGGCGGCATGTGAAACAGATGAACTATTCTCCTTGAGAGGTGTATTTAACTAGGGTCATGCATTTGATCTTCCGGGTTGGGTATTACACATGATAAGAAAAGTCAGTTATTTGATGATTTATCTAAGTTTTAGGAAGTGATCCCATGATGATTAATGATTGAGTGGGATGGAAGTCACACTTGCATAACTTTACTTACTTTACTTCTTCTTGGTCCTCATTATGCCCAGAGTTCAAACTCAGGGAGAATGTACATTTATTCTATTTCAAGGTATGATTATTCTGTATCTGATATGTACATTGGATATGCATATAGTGTAATTAATTGGAAAATCAAACAACAGCAACTAATTTGATTTAATATTTAACAAATTAATTTTGATGGTGATTGCTGTTCATAATTTTTTTATAACAAAGTAGTGTATGTATTTAACATTTAATGATAGTATAGGCATGATCATCTTTTGTTTGGGTTCATTAACTATTTACTAACCCATCCCTTTGATCTCTACGAAGGGTGGCCATTTACCATTCTAATTTAATAATTTCAACTTTGCATTGAATACAATATAAAAAAAAAGAAGCCTATATTTTAACAATTAGCTCAGCTAACTAAAATTTATACCATCAGTTGCTCATTGTTGAAGATTGTTCTTATATTTTGAACCCCCTCCTATTCTGGTGTTATATAAATCCATGATAGAACAAACCAATAATTCAAAGGTTTAGTCATTCATTACGAATAACAGATCATTAATAATTACGTTGACTGAAGACAAACATTGAACGTAAAAAATATTGTAACTAACAAAGTATGAGTGCATAATATTGAATAAGAGTAAAGTCTCACCTTTCAAGTCAGTAGACTAATGTATCAATTGGCAAACAAGTTTGGGAGTCTGCACCTAAATTTTATTATTAAACGAAAAATAAAAAAAAATAGAATTGATGGCTCCCCTCCCACTAGAATAATTGACGGTTGGCTGGATTGATTCTCTGTTTCAAAAGGAAGAATTAATTTAACAAGCAAAATAAGAATAAAAAAAAAAGATATAAAAATATAATTTGGGATGTTAATCCAGCATAGTCTAGCTATAGTTCACATTGTGAAATGTTCAAGTATCTTTGCCTTTAGGAAAGTTCCTTTGTGTGAACTGAATGATAGTCCATTGAATAATCTTCGATCGCCATCTGGATCTTCATGTTGGTGACTCGGACTCTTTTATAAACTGTCTTTTTTGTGCTGAGATTATTTGATTGCTTGATTGTAATGCATTGTAGATCTTTTGTTAGCATGGTCCAGGATCAAATTAAGTTATATTTTTAGTGGCAGTTTACAGTTCTTCCTAGGTATAGGGCATCTGATAGTATGATGTGCCGCAGGATGGCCATTCCCGAGAAGGAAGAGAGCCATCCTGCTGACCTACTTCAACATTCTATTTTTACTTGGCAAAGGCTAATAAGTATAATTCTCCAATGGTATAGGGCTGGCTTTAGCTTCTCGTAATAAATTTAAAATATCAAATAATCTATATGGCCACTAACTTATTCACTTTAAATATATCTCAACAATAATATGGCCACTAAAAATTTAAATATAAAATCAATCTCTATTTCTTAAAATATGGCCACTAACTAAAATCAGTAAACTATATCTTAACAATAATATGGCCACTAACTCTGAAATTAATCTACTAATTAAATAAATTCAGCTCTATATATCAGAGAGTATACAATGGCATTGCCCCGTGGCTAACAATCATTTCCAAAAATAAATGCCAAAAGAATGCTACAACTTATCTTATTCGAATATCTAATACAATAGGGTTTTATAATTAAATTTTACTTTTAAGATATTTGGATTAGAATTTTGTTTTAATATATTTTAATTAAAAAATACCAAAGTGGACATCTGTTGTTTATCTTGATGGCCAAATATTCAAGCCACTAATGTATTTTAGAAAATCTTATTAATTAAGCCTATTGTTCTCTTCCCAACCCTCATTTACTTTCTACATAAAATTTTTGGCGTGATTTTAAAAATCTAAAATAACAAAATTATTTACTCTTTAAATTCTAAATGTTTAAATCTATTTAAAATTGAAAATTATTTTAAATTAAATGAAAACAAATATTACGAATGTAATATTTCTAAAATAAATAGATTTAAACAAAATAACTTTAAACAACAAAATATTATTTTCTTAAGTTTTAAAATATATTATCGCAGTATGTGTATAAATACCACTTATATATTCTGCTTTTTAAAATGAATATGTATACTTGTACATACTCACAATTTATAACTTATTAATGTTGGGATTTATTGAATTATATATATTACACGAACATTTATATTCATGGTCTAAATTAGGCGGATTTCAGCATATAAGCGCAGTGCAGACACACTACGATAAATTGGGGTTTAAAATAGGGTATGAGGGTAGGAAAGAAACAAGAAAAGGTGAAATGAAGATTAGGTGAAATGAAGATTACTGTTTCAATACTAACAGTAAAAGAGTACAGAATGTCTTAAATGCCTGAAAGTATTACTTCCAGCTTTGAATCCTATCATTTGCTGACAAACACAAAAGTCAGAAACTAATCTGGGGATATGATATTCTAGTATTATATCATACAGTGTATTGATTACACAAGATACAGTAGATATTTTTAGAATAGGGTGAAGAGAACTTGGAAATGTGAGAAAGTTGTGATATTATTAGTATTAATTTTTCTAAATAAAGGGTGGAGGGGATTTAGGATAAACATAAAACTGAAGTATAAAATATATAGAAACTGATCTAGTGTCACATCTGTATAATTATGCAAATAATTTGAATTGGGTTCAAATTTTTACGTTTTTTTTTTTTTTAATTACAGGCAATTAACTTGGATAGTGTAAAGGAGTGAACATAGCTGCTTAATTTATAAATGCATTCTAGTTTTGAATTCTACTTCTCTCTGATAAAAAATAATCACTTCTACTTGACTTTCTGTTTGTTGAAAAAAGCCTTAGAGCAAGTGGTTTAACTTGGGACCAGTATTTTCATTTGGTGATCATCTAGCAATATGTTTGCTAAAACATATTTATCTAGTTATTTATATCACGAATCCATGAAAATATTTAATTTAACAACACATTGAGAAAATACAAAACTCTGATTCCAAGATTTTTTAGATTTCAACAATATATTTTTTTATTCCCTCATTGTAAACCTTCTATTTTTTAAAAAAAAATTTAAGCTTTGCTGAATATTAGACCAAACAATAATTTAACTATTGTGTATATATATGTAAATATTTTCCATATGCTGTATAAATTTATTTTATTGATAGCAAGATAAAATTGCTTAAACTATATATTTATCATTATGCAAAAAATTTTTATACAGCAGTAATTGAAATAATAATTTTATTTTATTTTTATTATATCTAAATAATAGTTTACTAATCAAACCCTTCTTTCTTTTGCTTTCTTGTTTAAAATGAAAATCAGCTTTTTCAGTGATAGCAATAGGATATAATTTTTTTTTAAAATCAAGAAGACTTTAACCCCCCCCCCCCAACAGTAATTTTTATTATATAATGTTTTTTTAAAGATTAATTATTGCATTGATCATAAGTTAAATAGATCTATTGGATTAATATAGAAAAATTAAATTAGGTAGTTTTTTGCGATTAAGCTTATTTTTAATTATTAAAACTTTAAATTAAGCACAGCTTAATGTTTATGAAAACAAAGGGAGTAAATCACCATCACCACAGAATGTCAATTAAAAGCATCCTTGAACAAAGGATCAAGAATAGAATGAACATGTGTACATATTAATTTATTCACTGTACTGTGTTTATTATTTTTTATAAGTATATTCTAAAATCCAATAATCAATAATGATTGTTTTTGATGGGAATACTTAGCATTGAAAATACATTAATATTATAAGGTAATTAATATTTTCAACATTTTCTCCATATATGAAGTAGTATTAATTTTGCATTTAATTTATTAAATATTTAAATTGTAAGTCATTGCAAAAATAATAGGTTGGTACGTTGTAAAATGTTTATGATCACCCTCATAATTTTGTCAACATGAAAGAAATTTTTATATTATGGGTATTCTAATTGTATTTAGTGAAAAATTTTACATTCTTCTGAATAATGCAAAAATTAAAAAAAATATATATAGGAATTGTTTTCCTTCATACACTGCTTCAACACTTATCACTACAACTAAAAGGAATGATGCAAATGGAGTGGATGTGAATAACATATTGTTTCCACTACTTAGAATAGGAATCATAATATTTAATGCTTTATATTAACCATTTTGCATGTTGTGACTCTATTTAAATATAACATGAAAGTATAACCTAATGACACTTATTTACATAATTTTGTGGCATTTCATGAATTAATGCAGGTGTAATACAAGAGCTGCTACATACAGGAAATCTGTTATCTAGGGTAAAACAATTTCAAGAAAGCATGTTGATGCATTTTGTAGTTACTTTAGTATATGGTTGTGCATTATCTTCCTTGAAGAATTAAAATCATGAATTCTGAATTGTATTGCTCTACTATTAAGCTATCTATGTACTAGTAATTTAGACAGAAGAAATGTCTACTGCAACTTTTGACTTATCATATGAAGTTGTTTATTAAGGAAATAATGTGTTGAGTGCCTATAAAAATTTCAGCCCAATGGCAGTGTTGATAGCAGATGCAATTGCTATTAAGTCTAGAAAAAATCTTGACATTATAGAAACCTACACGGTTTGCTATTCTACATATTAACAATTTCTTGCAATCAGTGAAAATCTTAGGAAAATATCTCCAAAATCGTTTGAATCATGATAGGATATGTTTTATTTCTGTTCTGAATGCTTTTTAAATATATTATAATTGCTCCGGTGCCATTATGATAAGTGCTAGCATTTTTTTCTGCAACCAATGCTGCCAAATACAAATCAATGAATAATAGCTAAAATCCTGTATTTTTCCAGTACTGTTCTATTAACGTTTTGGAAATGGTATACATAACATAAAGCTTCTTGTTCTGTTTGATCTGTAGTATAGCTACTAGTTAAGTTTCTCAAATCTACTGTGATGATTTGCATATTTTACTGGTTCACATTAGCTGATTAGCATGTTGATGTTTCTTTGTCAAACAGTTTATTTTATTAAGGAAACTTATTAGAAAATGAATTGCCAGAAGTTAATGTAAAAATGATAAAATCACATTTTTAAAAAAGATTCAGTGTTCTTAATTGTAGTTAGAATATTTGTAAAAAAAAGAAAAATGTATTCTTTGTCTTTTTCTTTCTCTCTCTCTCTCTTTATATATATATATGTACTCATAGGCATAAAAATATACGTAACTATTTTTTGAATCTCGGAACTAGTAATTAGCAAACAAAAAAACTGTTCACAGCTATATTTATACTATGTGTATGCATATATCTGTGTGCATTTACGTTTATGTAATTTATTTATTAGATGACTATAAAATATTATTTTCATTCATGTATTTTGTGATAATTAATAGGTTGCGTGTGGGAAGAAGATTTTGATCCTATCTATGTTTTGTTGAGAGCTGTTCATAGAAGAGATTTCCAGTCAGCTATGGATCGATATACAGAATAGTAAGATTTTAAGATAAAAGACATTTATGAATTTGTAATACTTATTCGGTATGATATAGTTTTATTACTAAATATTGAAGTGATATTTATATATGCTTCATGTACATAAGTTGAAAAATTCAAAGGAATATTTAAATTAAAAGTTTTTAACAATTTTTAATAAGTGGAAATTATATATTTAAGTATGTACACAGATAAATGTATACAGCATTATTAATTCTAAGTTTATTTTAAAAGTAATTTAAAATAAAATATTGCTTTTATTAATATTTGTAAAAGTATTTTATAATTAGGTGGATGGAAATGACATTATTTTATAAAACATAATTAAATTCTAAATAAACAGATTAACTAATTAAGGAGATAAATATCTGGTGTAATTTAGTCAAAGCATTGTCTGCTGTAATTGGACAAATAAGTCGCAGACTGTAACGAAGTTTAGGAATTATCTATAATCAATAGATAAATGATGGGTACAACCCATAATGGAAACTGATTTTGCTGATAAGTCAACTCAGTAAACTATAAATAGGATTTTTCTGAAGATCGTTGAAGATTGCTGAGTCTGCTTTAATTGTTTTATGCTGATTCTGTTTTGATTGATTATCACACTGTGATTGTGGTTATTAGGGTGCTTTGTGTTAAAATATCATGGAAGAGTAGAGAAGCTATCATCTGCTCCATTCTGATCAAGCAGGCCAGATGTAAACCATAAATCCATCAAGAGTTAGTGGGAAAAAGCTGTCAAAAAATATAGAACCATCTTAAGGAGTGTTGTGTCTATTTTACAGCGAACTATATGCTGCCTAAATTTCAAAAGTATCTATTGCTTTGGAGGGTAACCAGCCATTAATCAACAAGGAAAACACCTTCCAACACGAAAATAACTGTGTATTAACGGAGACTGTTACAACCATTGAAAGCAACATAATAGAAGTTTTGCCAGATATAGCTATGTTTGTACAGACTGAGTCCAATAAAAAGTCTACCAATACATGAATTCAGAACTTGAACTCTTAGCGATGAAAAGGGTAATGTATTACTGTCTATTATCTCCTACATTTAATTTATATTGAAAATGTTTTATGCATTATTATGATTGATTTTACAAAGAAGTAAATCTGTTTATAAATTAGTATGACAAAATGATTGTTTTTTTTTTAGTCACTCCATAGTGTGTAGTTAGCATAAATCTAAAAAAATAAAAATATATTTTATAAAGTAATTGGCTTATTGTAAATCCTTGCCATTCACTTAAAATCTAGTTATAATGGTTGTCATTTTCACTAGCTTTAAATTGTAAAAATAATATTTTAATCATTAACATGAATAGTGAAGATTTTTTGGATTGTATAAAACAGGCTGCATCAACAGATTAAATTAATTAAGATTGTCTTTTTAATAATTCACAGTTTTAAGCAAAATATCCTGGTTTGGGAAGAAGCAAGCATGAAAAGGATAATGAGGAGTGTATTAAATTTACTTGAGCTGATATATTTTTATTTCCGGCTGTTTTGTCTATATATAATGTTCGTTTATATGTATAGTTTTGTTTATTCATAAATGAATGTGATATTATTTGCCTCTGCTGGTCACTTGCAGTCATTAACTTCCTTTGAGTAGTAGTATGCAGTTGATGCACATTCCTACTGTATATCATATGCTTCTTTTATATAGATTTTTTTTGTGTGCTACTGTTTGCGTCTGATCGTCACTCACACTTAGCACCTTCTTTTGACTAGTAGTATGCAGTAGATGCATATTCCTACCATATATCATATGCTTAGTTTATATTTTTTTCTTTGTTCATAAATGAGTGTAAAGCAGATGGTTTACCTGCATTATAGCCTGAAAGTATTTATGTTAGTCCAAGTCTGTTAATAGTATAGTGTATTGAATGATTTTAGCATTTTCATAAATTGTAAATTTAAAATGTCTTAAAACTGTTATGATCCATTGTATTGATAAATAGTACTGACAATTAATCTGTGCAGTGAATTTATATCTGTGTAGAGACAAAATGAATTATATCGTATATTGTCTGTGCATAAAAATAATAATAGAATTAATAAATCTCACTGTATTCAATTAAAGAAAATAATATGTTATTTTAAATTTAATCCCGGGTTAAAAAAACTAATAGATTAATGTTTACTGTGGATGGCTAATCAATTATGTTACTGTTTGTGTCGTAATAATGTATATACTTTTTAGCATTTGTCATTATTTGCAATCAATAAGGTTAATTAAAGTATGATAGAGTCTCTTGCAATTAACTGATCTTAGCAAGCTATAAAAAGAAAAAGTATTTGATTATGTGACATTAGAATGTGGAGCTCTCATATAAATTAACCCTTGGGTGGTTTTCATGTGAGTTGTACGTTTTGACCATTACAATATAAACTTAACATATATTATCCAAGTATAATCAGTTTCTCTAATATTTCTGCTTTATCAGAAATAACAAGTGTTTAAAAAAAATAGATACAATATTTTTTAATGGTGTATTACCATTTTCAACCTAAAATTAATTTATATTGTATAAAAATTTTAAAATTCAGATAGGAATAGTTTTAAATTATTTAATAACCTGACATAATTTTATTGTTTAAACTCTGTTATTAAATGTAATTATAAAAACAAAGTATATGATTCAAATGTAAACAAAAGATATAAATAATAGATTAATGTATAGAATTGTAAACATATGTGGATTAAGTTTTCCATTTGAAGTCACAATAAGGTACCTAGACAGTGAAGTATGTTCAAACTGTAGCATTTAATTATGATTTGCTGCTCTATTAAAACAATTTATTCTATCAGCTCCATAATTAGAGCTGTATTATCAACTTTAATGAATTGCTTTATCATTTAGATGTTTAGAATTGAAAAAGAATGACAACTAGTTGTAAAGGAGTAGCAACAACCTTAACTAAAAGAAAAGATGAAAAAAAGCTACTAATTACTTTCACCCGCATTTTTGCAACAAAATAAATTATGGCACAGTATTAAACTAAAGAAAAAATATAATTTTGACATTTAGATCTAGCTGTGTACTTATTATTTTTCAGTAATTTTCTATTTGCGTATTCTTTTTAGACATATATAGTGATTTTTGTTTAAATTGTGTAATTATTTTTAATTCTTAAGAATTTTGTTATTTAAAGAATAAACTTAATTTAGTTTTTAGTTATTCATGGATAGTTTACTAAGGTTTAGAATATTATTATTTTTCTTTACTATGTAATAATTTTATGGTCTGTTACTCAGTAAGTCATGATGTTTGAATATCAAATAACAGATTGAGTTCAACATTTTTTCTCACATAAACACAATAATCTTTTTTTCCTCATCTAAGAATCAATCCAATTTACTGATGTGAAATTATTTTAATTTTGAAACTATTGAGTCATAGTGCAAATTAATATTTGTATTTATCTGTTTGTGTTATTTCTTATAGTAAATCGTTTTGTCTAATAAAGACAAAATTTGAAACCATATTTTTAAGTGGGTGATCATTGATATTATGGATTAATGAACTTTAAAGGATTGATGAAACTATAGATGTCTTTATAAAATAAATAAAACAAATTGCAAATAAAAAAGTTATTATTTTAATGTGTTTTTTTATTTATTATTATTTAGATTAGTTGTCCAGTTAGTGAAACTTTATAACTTTTTAATGAATGTCTGATTAAACTTATTGTAAATATTGTAACAAATAAATAATGAATTTTAATAAAGAAATGTTTTTAATAAATTTTAATTAATATTAGATTTTTATTATTTTGTATTAATATGTTTAAATTAATACATGGATGTTTTGTTGAATTTTTTTTTCTTGTTGATTAAATATATTATTCTACTATTTATAGATCTTTTACATGCCGTTTATTATTTATTTTATGTAGTTTAAAACAAAGTGGAAAATGTCCTGCATCTGGAACTCCTTGGCCACCATTCCGGTTGCCTGGACCAGTACTTTCTGCATATTCTTCTATTAGAAAATTGTTACACTGTAGAACATTGCATTCAATTCTTTTCACAATTCTTTACAAGGTTGGGATATATTATTGAATTATTTTAGTTAATTTTTAAAAAATATTTTTTTAGTATTGTATAATTTTGCATATTCTACATATTTTGCTAATTTGAATTTTCAATCACACCTGAACTCACCTCTCAAGTTGTTTATAAGATCACATGCCCTCAGAACAATTGCCAAGCATCATATTATGGTGAAACCAAGACTAACATCGCAACCAGAATTGCATAGCATAAATACCTTTATAATAAGAGTATAACTAAGCTAGAAGGTAATTCACTCTTTGCCGAACCTGAAAGGGCCACAGGCCATTTTCCAACCAACTACTGCAATTGTTGTCTGTTCTGAAAGAAACAATACCAAACGTAAAGGAAGCATGCTATATAGCAAGCAATCCTATATCAATCAAAAGACATGTTGCATGCTTTTCTCTTTCTCGAAAATGGTCTCTTTAATTACTTTGCATTAATTTGCATACTACATTTGTATAGTTCTCAACACTTAAGAAGCTATGATTATGGAAGCATAAAGCCTTCCGAAAGCGCTCAGCTCATTAAATTGCAGAGTATTATTTGCTTTTACAAACTTCATTATCTGTGCGCAAAGCACACACATATATATATATATTATCGATTACATGCTAATGAAGTAAATATTTAATAAATGAATAAGATGATTTCATCAAAAAACTTTTTTGAAACAACCATTGGGGGGGAAAAAAAAGTACAGCATTTATCTTTTCTGGAAGCTATCATCTTTAAAAATCTCACTTTATCCCAAAATGATGATAACATACCAACACTTTCTATTTTTTTTCTAATATCAAGCACATCAAATTTTTGCCCAAGCAAGTAAAAAGTCAAATTTGAAATCTAGAAAATTATTATTGGTTAGTAGGGATGATAATATTAAAACTAAAAAGCCTCAGATCAATACTAATTTAGGCAACCAGAAGGCTATTCATGCAGGAAAACAGGTAATTAATTGAACAGTCCTAAAATGCATCCTGATTATCATTATGGCTGTGAATTGTATCTTAAGTTTTTTTTTTTTTTGCTGACATTTCAATAACAGTTATTTTCTTACATACAATAGTAATTGTTATTTATTAAGACTTTAATGTTACATCGAAACTGCTTGTTCAGAATCCAAAATAATTGCCGTAAAAACTGACCAAGAGGATTTTTTTTTTTTTTTAATATTAGGTAACTAAAGGACCATTTTCTTTCTTTAATGACAATTCTTAGCCACAATTGATTATTTTCCAATTATTATGATTCCAAATTTGGAAATGGTAACAAACTATGTTAGGATATTATTATTAATAATATCATAGACAAAACTCATGTTGTGGTTATTGAAATAGGGGGAACTATCAGTGTATAAACTGATAATATTATAAAGCCATCTTTTCATGATGTTATTGTGATTCTACTATACGATTTTTCATGTTATGGGTTCTTGATGGAAGGCAATATCAGGTGTTTACAATTACAATAAACTTTTTATAAACAAAATTATTCTTTCAAACTGCATTCAGTGGTATTCTTAAAATAATTATTGATTCATATTCTCATCAGAAAAAAAAAAAACAGTAAGAGAAACTATGTCAGCATTAACTTAATAATCATATCAACCTCTAACTCTAAAAAGGATATAGTGGGAATTATGTGAAAAAGCCCATTATCTTTCTTCATAGTTTACATGTTTGAGTTATTTGCAACATCTCATGAAACTCAGGTGAATGGCATGCTTAATTTGGTTTGCCCTTCATATTAAAAGTGACCACATGATTGGTGACTTTCCATTTTCCCCTTAGTGACAAGCTTTCCTCACTATTTATACAAGATATGACATTATATATCCCCTTATTAGCAAAAACAGTCTCTTGTTGATTTTAAGTTCTTCTAAAATAGATGTATTATCCCTTTAGTCAATATAAAAAATTTGAAGTATTATCCAATATTATTACATCTCAAATGCATCCATTCCTTTTTCATTTAATTTTTTTTTAAGTGTCCAAGTTTCAGTTCAATTGGAAAAAAGTGTCAAACCCTTGATCAATTTTAATTTGATGGCTCTTGAAATACTTTGGTCTTTCCATGTGTTACATAGTTTGATAATACTGTTTTTGCTATCACAGTTCTTCTGTATATTGACTATTATTGATTATAGCAGTACTCAGGCATTCAAATTTATCTTCTATTTCAAAACTTGTAACTCTTAATTTAAGGAGTAGGTAATATTTACTAAGGCTTTAACCTCAAGAATATGCGTGTAAAAATGCAATATTAGGGACCTCTACAGATCTTAACCACAAGCTTACACCTTGGAAGAAAAGAGGGGAACCCTTTACTTCAACCTATTTTCTATTTAAATAGGTGAAGCTGAAGCAGTTAGATCTAAGAGCGTGAAGCTATTCAATACTTCACTGATTAAGTCCACGTTTCTTATTACACATTTATACTCGCGAAATCTTTCGATTTACAACGAGTCAATGGAAAGATCTTATAGTTAGAAATCTATTATGATAATTTAAAGTTGTAGTTATAAATTTATTTAAACGCACATTGATTACATAAGTAATATTTACTAAGGCTTTAACCTCAAGAATATACGTGTAAAAATGCGATATTAGAGACCTCTACAGGTCTTAACCACAAGCTTACGCCTTGGAAGAAAAGAGGAGAACCCTTCTTTACTTCAACCTACTTTCTATTTAAATAGGGGAAAATTATTTATGTTATTTATTTCAAGACCATACCATTTACTTTTTCCTGATAAATTTGTTAATTTTTTACCATCAACTGCCAATATCAAAACTTTGCCATTATATCTCAAATTGTTTATGTATTAACCAACTCCTGTTATTATTCCAATTATCAGCATGGTAAGAATGACAGAAAGTATATATCTTTATCTAACACCCACCTGCATTTTAAATTCTGTCAATAAAGTTTAATCTATTTTAATATTTGAAGAATTGCTGTAGAGCCATCCAGAAAAAAAATAACTATTGTTAAAACACATAATAATAAACAGTATTATTATTAGTAGTAGACTAATATTATCATGAAGATATTTGATAAGACATAGTCTGAAAAGAATATCTTGGGTACTCACTATGTGGAGAAGTTTTTACCTTGCATATCAGAACTATTTTTGATGATAGTTCTCATTTTAATTCTGTTATTATAAAAGATGGAACTTTTAATAATTATATTCAGAACAAATAATAAAATTTGTGTGATATGATTACAGTAGAAATGATCAAAGGCACGATTGTGTATATCTGATTTCTAAAATGAGAAAGGTTTAGAAGTGTAATATAGTAAATGACAATATCTTACGTTTCAGTAAAAATCCTATCAAAAAAACATAAGTCCTTCTTTAATTAGCATTGAAGGATTATTATGTTTTAAAACTAATATTTTGAATAGAATTGTAACAGAAGGAAAAGTCAGATGTTTTTTTTTTGTTTACATGACTTGTTTAGTCTTCTGTTTTTGCACTTCCCAGCCATGTTTTTTTTTTACATTTTTACTATCTTTGAATAATACATTCCTTTTTTTTAGTAATTACTTTTAATGAGAATTAAAACAAAAAAAGCCATTGGAATGAAAGACCATTAAATATTTTGCTATCATTAACTTCTTTAATTGGTATTGTGTTTAAATGTAGTAAAGTTAATAGTAGAATACTGATGTAGTTTTAGATCTATATAAATAAAAAGACAAATTGGCTTAGTCTCAAGCAGCCAATAAATTTTTATATTTTTAAAGATAATTAAATCTGTTTTAATTTTTTTTAAAAATCCATTTAGTTAATAGTCAATTAATGCATGTACATTGATTATCTTATTTTAATATTAAAATAAATAATATTAATAATCACATTTGTTTGTGTTTAATTACAGTTGTGTGTGTTTTTTTTTTTAAATTTGTAATAAATGATATTAATAGTACATATATGTATAATATTTAGAATGGTATATTAATTTTTAAATTTTTTATCTATTTAGGCTGTGACTGAACCTAACATACCTGATCAGGTTGTGTATTTATGTATCTTCTTATTAGAAATGTCAATTACAACTGTGCCTATTGTTTTACCTGAAAAGGTATTGCTTTATTACATTTTATAATTTTATAAATTTTTGTAGTTTTTAAATGCATTTTAAATATTGCAATAAATTTATAATATATAGTGATTTTAGTTGCAGAAAGGAATTTATTATTAATTTAAGGGAGATTCTTAGGTTTCCTTTTTAAGGCCTTAAATAAACCAAGCATGGCAAATTCTTAATTTCCACCTTATACATTCTTGTCATTGCATGGGTATTACTATGAGATTGTTCATTTAATAAATGAACATGAATGGACTACTTTCAATGTGAGTTAACCAGCATAATGAGTTACCGATTTTTATCTCTGAATTTATGATCAAGAAACATCATGGTCTTTCTTTTTAAGTGAAATATTATTTGAGTTTTCTTGAAGGCAGGATAAATGGGTGTGTGAATAGCCCATTTTTATATTTACAATCATGACAGACAAAATTAAATTATGCTGCAAAATCATCAGACAAGACAACAGTTGATAACTAAAGACAGAAATGCTGCAAATCCTTTGCATATTGCCATTTGATGATGATTCTTTATTTAATTACCTACAACTATAAATCACTTTCAAATGAAAGAAGGTTCCATGAATTAAAAGAAAAAGAATTATCTAATATTCAATAGGATACTGTCAGACTTCATGGAGTTAGAAGAAAAGATGATATAATTGATTTGAAAAGTAGACATATACTTTACTATAAAGACACAAATATTGGAAGCACAAGTAAAGTAGAATTTACTATAAATAAAAATGAAAGAATGGCAAGATTGGTTATTCAACTTAAATGAAGATGCCAATACAGATAAAGCCAACAAGTTTTCATTCTAATGAAAGAGTAGGAAGATTTTTTATTAGATATACAGATATTTTTGATCAGGTCAAATAACATTTTAAAATTGTTATGAGAGAATTTAATGCTAACATTAGAAAACAATTGAAAACTGAAAGTTCTGTGGGTAAATTTGAATAGAAAACAGAAGTGAAAGAAAAAATAAATATGTGGAATTTTTAGAAAAAGAAAATGTGATATATTACGATTTTTTTTTTCATAAAAATCCAAATAAGTTGTGGTAATTGCAGCTTTCAAATAGTGTACAACGTAGGTGAATTGCATTTTGACTAACAAAAAATATATATTTCAAAACTATTAACATACTTAAAAGATTTAATATGGGAAGTAATCATCAATTAGTATAATGTAAGACATGCATTAATGCAAAATTAGTGATATAACTTTAGAAATATTCCAGTGAATTTAAACTAGAACTTGCACATTGTTTTATATTAATATTCTTTGATGGTGGATCAGACTTGAACAAATTTAGGAAAATAACCAATTCTTTATTAATGTCAGCTACACAAGTAGTTAGTACAAAGTTATGTATGAAGAAAATAATAATAAAATGTTGAAAAATGATTCAATCTTTAGAATTCTGTAAATAAAATGGTACAAAATAGAATTAATAATGATGTAAGGAAATATAAGTGAAATTGGCAAAGAAAGCTATAGAAGAAAATAAATATCTCAAAAGTATCTATATCTAGATATTGAAAGGAAGGTTGTTTCAGCAGTGAAAAGATGGCAGTATTACTAAAAAGAAAGAAGACATTATGAATTATAAAGAACTATATAATAATAAAAAACAAGAAAAAATATTTTTTACAATTATACCATATTTTGAATCGTGAATTATTTTAAATGAAGATGTGAAAAGTGCAATTAAATATATGAAGAATGACAATGATCCAAGAAATAGTGGAATTGTTATTAATATCTTAAAAGCAACAAGTAAAGAAATTTAAGAAATTATTGGCAAATCTATATACCAAATGTCTAAATGACAAAGTGGTGCCAGATAATTGGAAAAACAGAATAATGACATTGATATTTTAGAAAGATGAAAAAAAGATATTATAAATTATATAGATCTCTCAGTCTTTTGTAGAAGATCTTTACCAAGATAATTACTTCTTATCTATAACAAACTTTGGACTTAAACCAACCAAAAAAAAAGTAGATTTAAAATGTTTTAACAAAGTAGATGCACACCCAACTATTAAAAAAAGTTATAGAAAGTATCAGTGAGTATGATTTGCCCTATGTTTTTTCAGATTGTGAAAAGGCAGCTTTGGAACATTAAATTGTATATCTAAAATATTAATAAATTCCAAGGAATGTTTATCAAATACAACAACAGTTAATTAGACATGAGAAAATTAACATTTATAAGAATATGGGATAGTGTAATTTCATCTCTCCATAATCTTTTTCAGCAGTTTTACAGATAATATTTTAGGGATTAAAAAGGAAGCTAAGAGAATAAAAGTAATTCATTTACATTTTGATTGATTGTTTTTGAAAATAAGGTTTTTAAGATTCAAGAAATGTTGCAGGAATTATAAGATGAAAGAAGGAATGCAGAATGAAAATAAATGTCAAAAAGACATGGAAACATTAGTGATGAAATTAATCATAGAAACTTGGATGGAGTGCTTTTTTAAGATAAAATCTTAACAAAAAAAAAGACTAAATATTTGAAAAGTTTTAATAATAGATATATTTTGCAGAAGAAGACATATTGAGATTCAAATTACACAATGAAATATAGAGATACCTAGTATTTTCCTGATGGTTTGTGATGATGGTGTTCTAGATGCATTTTTATATTGGACTATTTCCATAATCTAATATGTGTATTGAATGTCTTTAGAAAAATTTAACTTCATTTAAATATTCCAAATATATTAAACTGTTAGTAAGAGCACATCAAACAGGTTAGTATATGCACAACATTTCGAGAGGTATTATTCTTTTCTTTTCTTCAGGTGTTGCTGGCCTGGTCAGTGACAGTACTAGCATGGGATTCGAACCTGGGTCCTTAGATTCTTGATTATTGAATTTTAAGGTAACGCTCTAATTAATTAACCATCCTGCCAAAGGCAGCAGCAATGGAAATTTCATATACTTATCTATGAGATCCTTCTGATTTCTCCACTTTTTCCTAAGAGCAAATTTGATTAGTGGTTTCCATACATTATGTATAATCACACTAGGTTGGCTTATGGGATTTTTTGCCATTGTCATGTGAGCAGCTTCTTTAAATTTTCTTCTTTGTATGTACCAATGAACATATGTTCAATTGGGAAAATACAGAAATATT
Source organism: Epiperipatus broadwayi (assembly GCA_028023455.1). NCBI lineage: Eukaryota > Metazoa > Onychophora > Udeonychophora > Euonychophora > Peripatidae > Epiperipatus > Epiperipatus broadwayi. The sequence goes on along the minus strand of JAQFVV010006460.1, from coordinate 694,404 downwards.
GGATAGCGAAGAAGAGGTACAAAGAAGAAAATTTAAAGAAACTGCTCACATGGCAATGGCAAAAAATCCCATAAGCCAACCTAGTGTGACTATACATAAAGTATGGAAACCATTAATCAATTTTGCTCTTAGGAAAAAAAGTGGAGAAATCAGAAGAAACCTCATAGATACGTATATGAAATTTCTACTGCCGCTGCTTTTGGCAGGATGACTCAATTGGTTAGAGTGTTATCTTAAAATTCAATAATCAAGAATCTAAAAACCCATGTTCGAATCCCATGCTAGGACTGTCACTGGTCAGGCCAGCAACACCTGAAGAAGAGGGAGAATAATATCTCTCGAAACGTTGTGCATATACTAACCAGTTTGACGTGCTATTACTAACAGTTTAATGTATTTGGAATATTTAAATAAAGTTAAATTTTTCTAAAGACATTCAATACGCATATTAGATGATGGAAATAGTCCAATATAAAAATGCAAATAGAGATACTTGTGTTGCAAATAACAAGAAAATATCAAAAGTGAATTACAATGGTGAAAAGTCAAGTCTGTGCAATAATTTTTGAAGTTACCACAAACTCTTGCTATAGCAAATAAAAAATGCTCAGAATTTCTTTTTTTTTTTTCTTTTGCACAATCCTGACAAATTTTAAACAATTGATCATTAAATGTTCTCACTAGTTAGATGAGATTTTTGCTCATATTATAACAATTTTTCGATTTGGAAATCTTAACTATTCAACAAATAGTAAATAATACTAATTGAACTTGTTAAATTTTATTGAATTTTAAAAATATAACGATGTATCAAATTAATATGTCAGTTTCAAGAGATCGAATACCATGGAAATTAGATCTAAAAAATTGAAGCAGGTTATTATTTTCTTGTCTACAAATCCATCCTAAAAGTAAATGGAATAGTTTGAAATATATAGTTAATGCTACAATTGAATTCAGTCTGAAAACAAAAAAAAAGAAAGTCTGTTGAAATTAAAAGTTAGAATATATAAAATTGAGATGCATATAATAAATTTTATAGTTTGCATTATAAATCTAAAAATCTCTTGATACTTTTTTTCTGTTATAGAGATGTACAAAATAAATAATTTATTCAAAGAGCTATGATGGCAGTAACTGATTGATAAATGAATTTCATTTAGGAATATGTCAAACAATTATTAACTTATTTTATTGTCAATTTATTTATTAAAATAATAATCAGATTGTTTGTCAGACCGGAGGTCATAGCAATGGAAATGACCCAGTAAAACCATGATCAGGGGCCTTTAGCTTTTGTATCCATCATTCGACTATTGGATTTAATTATTCATTTTTATTCATAGAATGAGATAAACGTATATCAAGTGAGTGTTTTTGCATATGAAATAAGATAGTGATGATAAACGGTGGTTTAGTAATCAAAAAGGAATTAATTTATTCAACTGTTGATTCTTCATGTAGTAACCTTGTAATGTACATGATAGTTTTTAATTAAAGCAATGATAATCAGAGACCATTAATGAATTTATAATTGCTTTATTAAACCTGTAGTTTGGGCTTAGGATCATTTTACTGTAAAGTAATATATTTTTTATGTACATATGTAGTATAGTCAATAGAAATAATAATAAATGAACCAGAGGCATTAGCATATGCTTTCTTTCCCCAGCTGTGACATTTTACATACCTGTTTTTTTTTTTTTTTTTTTGAGCTTCAATTTCGGTTTTTGATATAATTTATAGTGCATATATCTTTTTCATTTTGTATTTGTTGTTGAATATTTTGACCTTATCACTTCAATTCTGTTTAGACTTGGTGTCTAAATTCTATAATCTTTGATAATTTATAGATATTTCTAATAATGCTTTAGCATTAAGTTTTTTTTCTTCCTGTGATTTTTTTTTTTAAATAAAGTTTTATAACATAAAACATTCATTACAGGAGAATAGCAAATTTATTTTTGAAAAAGATATGTTATCTATAACTTTTGATGGAGTTCAGCTGCAAAATCTTAAGATATTTGAATATATAAGAAGTCAAATTTTTTTTAAAAACAAGACTTCTATTTTAGCTTTCATTGATGCAATTCTGTTGAAGTGAATTTTAAAAACACATTTTAAATACTATTATATTTATACCAGCAACAAACTAAAGAAATTTAATAACAAATTTAGTTTTATTAGTATTATTCTTCTTCTTAGACAGAAGACAAAAAATTCAGTAAGCTTCATTGCTATAAATATTTATAATTCTCTGTAGAAGCAGGGGAAAAACATACAATTTTAAAAATAAAGCATAATAAACATAATTAACACTGTTAAAAAAAAAAAAAAATTATAATGTCAGGTAGATAATTTTAAAAATAAATATCCACTTATATGTGATGATTTTAATGATGTAACTAAACAAGGCAAAATTGTTTTCATTATCTACCAGTATTTTTATTGAATTTATCTTATACTAATACTAGGTTTTTAATTTTGTAGTGATATTAGAGACCAAATTTTAGTTACACCTAAAACCAAAATAATGAAACAGTATTTAATTACTCAACTTACATTAGTTTTTTTTATAGTATTAAATAAAATATCAAATTTGTAGTCTGCTGTCAGCTATAAAATATAAGTTTTTTGATATTGTATCATTTTGAGAGAAAATAGATTAAAAACAAAAATCAGTCACAAATTTTTAAAAACTGTATCATCAAAATCTCAAGGCCATTATTAGTCTAGAGACATAAATGCACTTTTTCTATCTTTGATGAAAATTTCTTACAATATCATTTTCCTGATATACTAAAACAAAGAAAAAAGTTATGGTCTTTTTTTTTTTTTTGTAGAAAATACTGCAGAAGTACTATTTTTATATAAAGAATATTATAAATCTATTTAGCCGCTATTAAATTTAAAATGTATATCTACGGTTAAATGAAATGCTCAATAATTTTTAATCTAATAAAGAATGATTAATATTCCTTCAAGTATACCAAAAAGTGAATGTTGTGAATAAGTATTTTCTTAGAAATAGATGCTTGAAAAGTAAATTGTTTAATATATGCCATTAAATATAATACAACAGTGTGTGGTATTTGGGGGCATTTTGGAGAGCTTTGCTTAACTAAGGAAACCTTGTTGGTTAAAATGCTTATTATGATTCATTAGTACTCTTCTTCCTCAAGTGTCTGTTATTACATGTGTGAAATGTAAGGATGAAGTTATTCATAATCTTTATAAAATATAATATAGTGGAATGACCCATATATAGAAAGAGGCTTATGAGTTAAAAATGGAGATTATCAGGCATTCATATAAAGAATAATATAGGTATTTTTGAATTTTATTAAATTTAAAGTTTAAATATGTTGAAATTAAATGAAATATAATAATTTATAATTTAATAGCAATTGATTATTATGAACAAATACTTGCTAAAAAAATTCACTTTTATTTATCAGTAAATACATAACATTGGTGTGTGTTATTTGGGGTTTATATTAATTGAGGAAACATGGTTGATGTAAATGCCTATTTTAATGAGTGAGTTTAATAAAAATTTATATATAAAACTACCTGCATAATAATCTAAATTTTTTATATTTAAATAATGTTTATATGTTAATAAGTTTATATTTAAAGTACATTTTTGCATATCAAACAGCTGCGTTATGCAACAATATAATTTTCATGTTAAATGACAAATGGAAAATATTTTTAACATATTTTAAATGTAATTATTACTTCCATGAATTCCATGCTATCTAATCCTATACAATGCAGTGGGGTTTTTTTTAGTTGAAAACACTGAAAAGAAGAAAATATATACACCTGGGTATTTTTTTATGGGGTAGCTAGGTTCCACAGAAAACCCGCATTAAAAAAATTGCACAAAAATAGATTTAACTTACCTTGAAAAGTGTGAGATACGTACCATAATTTTCAAAAATCATGTAAAACCAAAGCAACAAGGTAAAATTACTTTAAAATTCGCATAAAAAAAAGTAAGGAAATAAAGTATGATTAATAAAAAATTTTCAATACTTGAAAAAAATAGATACAAGACAAACTTTTTTTTATTAACTATTTAATTTTATTTAAAACAATACGTTTTTATGTGTAATGTATTTACATTTTTTCATATATATTTTAATCATTATCGTTATTTGACAATATGCGTTTTGTTTGTGAACTGGTAAGACATCAGATTCGTCACAAGAGAAAATACAATTAGTGCCAACTTCAGTCTCATGCTGTGTTAATGATTTTCTGTCGACAATGTAATCGGTAATTAAACTTTGAGATGATGATTTTACTAATTGTTTATGAAGCTCCTGGTATCCAGACTGCAATGTCTAGTTGTTAGAGAATGTACTTTCACAAGTGCAACTATATATATATAACATGCTTCCACAAGTGTGTTAATGACTAACGGTCAAATTTTCTTTTATACACATATATACATGGAGAAACTTTTAAACAGAAAAAAGTTACAAGTAAAAATATTTAAGAACTTTTAAAGATATATTCTTTTTAAGTAGAAATTAAAAGTTCTTAAATATTTTTACTTATAATTTTTTTCTGTCTAAAAGTTTCTCCATGTATATATGTGTATAAAAGAAAATATAAACATACACATACATAACACAGACATAGAACTATTTAGATCTCGTTGGAATCTAGTTCATAATTTGCTTTCATTAACAAGAAAATGATTTTCCAATTGATTAGAAAGTTGAAGACTTTGTCGAATCATTTTTGCTGTGAAATGAATGGGTTCCACTTCTGTTTCATTATCTTTTTCTAAATGTTCTATGGTGTTTAAATTTATTGCCAAACCTTTTTCCAACAGGCATTTAAAGTATGTAAAATTTAATGCATATATATAAAACGGAGAAATCCCGATTTTAAGTAAAATATGAACTTCTTTATCGCATAAAAGAAAACTGCATAAAAAGATATTAAGAAGAAATATGAATCACATAACTTCAAAATCACATTAAAAAAATCCGCACAAAAATAGACCCAGATGTACTCATAATTTTAATTTCAATTTCTTGACATTCACCATTACAATAATTTATGAATCTCATAACATTCATTACATGTTAGATGTTATTTTTAATAGTATACATTTTTTAAAAATATTTAATTCTAGGTTTTAGATTCCTGTACAAAATTGCAAGATAGGCCTTTTACAAATTGGTTTCCTAGTGACTCAATTTTCTCTAATCTTTGTCACACAATAGAACAAATAGAAATTATTCATTGGAACAGAAGGAAACGCTCAGAAGGTTCAGAAAAAATGGAAATGGATGATGATCCTGGCTCTGAATTAAATTTAGATTTAGGTGATATATTTGAAGATGGTAATTTTGCTTTTATTCCTGGAATAAACTCAGGTTAGTTTTATTTATATATGTAAATATATGCATTTGTTAAAATATTTAAAATGGCTGTTATAGAATTAGAGAATAGTCTTGTTCATATGTTATTAAATTTTTTTTATTTTATAGAGAGAATATTTATTTGCTTTTTTTTTTGTAAGTCTAAATCTATAATAATTATCCTTAAAGATATTTTTTGCATGATGTTTTTGATTTTTTTTTTTTTAATAGTAATGAAATTTTAGTATTAGACTTTTACGAAGTCATCAGTTTAAACTATATACATATAATATATATGAAATACAGAGAGTGTACCAATAGCCCAAACAAACTCTTAATTGATAAGTGCGGTAAGAGAAAATGCTTAAAATACAAGCTTATAAAAGCAATGTCATGTTATATATGACTTGCTTTCTTGATACTGAACCTGATTGAAATCCGATTCAATTGCGTTATCGAAAAAAAAGAAATTTACTAAGCTTTTAAGTTTCATTAAACATAAGGTTTAAATTTCATTATTATTTAAACAGAATGCGTATATCAAAATACACACGCATTTATATGTAAAACGGATTTTTTAAAAATGTTTATCGATTTATTTTAGAATAATTTTTATACCGCCTGTTTTTAAATCCATTTGATTTAAAAACAAGCTGGCTAGCTAATTGCATTCCTGTTGCTTTTATTTTAATTATTGTAAACAATTTTTGATAGCGGAGATTTGATTTTTATGTTGTTGTTTTCATTTCAATAAACCCTGGGTAGAATTCCTAGATAGATTGAGCGGGAGATTAATATTTGCGCTGCCTAAGGCGAAGAAATTGAACAACAAGGAAAGTGTTTCGCGGGAAATGGAGCAACGTATAAATAACCCCGGAAATTTGGAGGGTCAGTTAATCCATTTTTGAGAGATAGACAAGTGGTTTTCTCACGTGAAAGTTATAGCAGCGCGGACATTTAAATTTCTTAATTAAAGGACATCAGCTGTTATTAAAGACTTTCGCTTGCAAAAATGAAAAATTCTATACTTGTTATCACCACCCGAATGGCTTGCTAACTCCACAAAAGACGGATCCCTGACTTCCAAGTTTGCTCCAGTAATGCCTTGAACACCTAAAAGAAGCCGGAACCTTCGTACATCTACCTTGCTGCCTCAAGAACCTGAAAATGAACTTAAGTAAAAGTGCGCACTCTCCGTGAACATTGCTTTTACCGAAAGGTAATTATTTTCGTTTTTATTCTTCCCAGGGTAAATTAATTCTCATTAAATCTCCGCTCAATCTAATCATAAATATGTATTCTTAAATCAATATAGCCTCCTATTTAATATTTGCTCTAATTTCCAATATTTTGTAGTGTGTCTTGGAATCTTAGTTTTAAGATTCCAATTTGCTTTCAGTTTTGTTTATTGGAGAGTGACGAATGAGTTTTATATTTTATGCCTCGCTTTTGTAAATGCTTTAGCAGTCTTGTATATATTTTTTATGCATACCTGTAATTATTTAGTATTCAATAATTGATTTTATACTCTATGTTTGCCCTCTTGCTAAACCTCCAAAAAAATCTTTTGGCTGACGACTTTATTGTCTAATTTCCGCAGGTGGAGATTTCGTTTCTAATTTCTCCAAAAAGCGGAAATTAGAATTGTGTTTTTCTTTGTAATTTTATAAGTCGTCAGCAGGAAGATAAATTTTATCTTTTCTTAAATTACAGGTGAGCAATACTTTCGTTCTGCTAGAGTATTTAAACTTTTGATATTTCGTACTCATGTGCACTCTCCGATAGATTTCTTTTTGTAGTTATTATGTGTGCTTTAAATTTATCAGAGCGTGTACTCAGAATTTGTTTGTAAGTTTATTTTCTTTTCTTTATTTGCTGGGGCAGACGTAACTGTTTTTCTAATCATTTACTTGTCTCTTTTTGGGACCATTAATTATTAATTTTAAAGTAATTTTTCGCCAATCGTTTGGCTGGGATTCACCAGTTTTAATTGTTTCTTCATTTCGGTCATGTTTGTCGGTTGTTCTTGAGGTGGATCAATCACCGTTATTTTAAAGGTAGTAATAGGTGCAGCTCATACCGATATAAGGACATTCAAGGTCTGACCAATTTTTAGATCTTGAACAGCTCTTCGGCGCTGGATTCTTTGATCTATTTCAGGGGCATATGGTTTAAATATCTGAAAGTGAAAACCAATGTTTAGGTGAATCCTTTGCTGAATGAAATTTGCTTCCTCCCTTTTACATTTGTTTATTAGAAGATCAGTCAGTCTGTCATAGCTTTGTTTTTAGTATGTCTGGTACACGCCTGAGTTAACCCCCATCTCTTGTGTCATAAACTTATATTTAATAATTTATTTTCTCATAATAAAATTTATGAAATATGTTTAAACTTAATTTGGCTGACGTTTGTCTTTGTGCTTTTGTCTCAATTGTCTAAACAATTTAAGATCTCTTGTTTCTCCCTGGATCTAGTCGGCGCAAACCATCATCATCATCTATTCTGATCACAGTAAACAAATTTTCCAGACACATAGTGGTCTGGGGCGCCCTCTGTTTCAGAATAGATTGGGTATCCGGTATATAGGATAAGAATTTTTAGCGCTACCAACGTGAGGCTTCGAGTTTCAAACTCATGTGAGATTTTGTTTAGACAATTGAGAAAGATTTCAGGGGTAAGAGGCAAGATTTAGTAGGTCGAGGTTCGGTTTTGTTAATTATTGCATGTATTTTGGAGCAGTTTGGTAGAATGGGGTTTGTCTTTCTTTTTAATGAAATAATTTATCAACTGTAAAAAGCGTATTTTCGAAAAGTCTATCGGAGTAATTTTATTTCAAGAGTTAAATATAGTTCGTCTTTTTCAGACAAACAAATAATTTGTAGAAAACAATAATTAGCGAATTTAAAAGTGTTTATAGTTCGTTATCTTTTGGCATATAAATAATTAGTGAACACGAAATAATTAATAAATAGAAAATAGCGTTTTATTTGCTATTAGATTTTAGATTTTCTTTTAAGAAGTTAATATTGCGAATTTAATTTGTGTCGAAAACGGAAGTCAACGAAGAAAGTGACAGGGTGGCATTGGTAGAAGAAAGTCCTGTCTCATTCAAAAACCCTCAAATTGTAGAAAAAGAAGAGAGTGAGTCACAGATGATGATGAAGATGTTGATGAAGTTGGTAATAGACATAGAGGAAATTAAGCAGGGCCAACAGGCAATGAAGAAAGAAATTAGTGAAGTTAAACAGGGCCAGCAGGCTATAAAGGAAGAAATGATTATGGAAATGAAAGAAATGAGACGAGAAATAATGGGAGAAGTAGAGAAGAATCAAGAAGCTATAAAAATTATGGAAAATGAATTGAGAAATGATAGACAGGAAATGGAAAGTGTAAAGGAAGAGATAAAAGAAATGAAAGAGCAGCTAGACCAGGATAGCATTAGGTCTGCTAACTTAGAAACGAAAATAGTACTTGTAGAAGAAAAGATAGAGAGAGTATTTCATAATAGAATAGAAAGCCAAGATAATTTGAAAGCTGTCTAGATATGACAAAAGGCTTGGAATATAGGTTAGTTGAGATTGAAAACGAGTATAGAAACTCAGGAAGAAAGAGGCAGGAGGAAACTACCAGTAGATTCTGGGAAAAACAATTTTTTATTGAAGTATTTAAAGCAGAGGTGGGAGAAAGCCCCTTGACTCATCTGGAAAGTCTGGATAGCTTGTTTCGCGTTCACGACTGGTCTGAAGATGATAAAGTTACACTCGCCGGTAGCCATCTGCAGGGAAGAGCCTTGGATTGGTGGTGCACGTTGTTTACTAAACCCCATACATTTGAGGGTTACAGACGTTCCATTTTGAGGACCTTCTGGAGTGAAGCCAGACAAGATGGGATACTTTATAAGATATCACAAGAGAGGTATCCTGTTAACCGTGGCAAAACGCACGCACAGTTTTTTTTAGGCAGATGGCAAAATTGAAATCTCTGACCGCGTTTCCTCAATCGGATGATCAGATAATACGGACTATTCATCATAATATGCCACCTACTGTACAACAAATGATGATGGGTAATGGTAGTCGGTCAATTGAGGAAATGGCCGAGTTTATAACTCAAATAGATTACGGTAACATAGTAACAGAACCCATGGGCAGGTTTATTAGGGTAGACCATCAAGGCGATCAAACGTCTTGTAAGAGGGAACCACCTGACCGAGTTTAGATTTAAATTAGTCTGTCGTTTTCTTTAAAAAAGACTTTGTTAATAAATTACGAGAATGGAGAAAGGTTTTGATTAAAATGAAATATTGTTTTGTTTTTCATGAGTGCGAGGCAAACGTTCGGCCGAATTTCTAAGAATATTTTAAAGTGTTTATAGTTTTAAAAAAAAAAAAAAAAAAGTTACAGGAATGTTTTTGTTTTTTTTTTTGATCACGTTTTGAGGCAGTTGAACCTGATTGAAATCCGATTCATTTGTGTTATCGAAAAAAAAGAAATTTACTAAGCTTTTAAGTTTCATTAAACGTAAGGTTTAAATTTCATTATTATTTAAACAGAATGCGTATATCAAAATACGCATTTATGTGTAAAACGGATTTTTTTTAAATGTTTATTGATTTATTTTAGAATAATTTTTATACCGCCTGTTTTTAAATCCATTTGATTTAAAAACAAGCTGGCTAGCTAATTGCATTCCTGTTGCTTTTATTTTAATTATTGTAAACAATTTTTGATAGCGGAGATTTGATTTTTATATTGTTGTTTTCATTTCAATAAACCCTGGGTAGAATTCCTAGATAGATTGAGCGGGAGATTAATATTTGCCCTGCCTAAGGCGAAGTAATTGAACAACAAGGAAAGTGTTTCGCGGGAAATGGAGCAACATATAAATAACCCCGGAAATTTGGAGGGTCAGTTAATCCATTTTTGAGAGATAGACAAGTGGTTTTCTCACGTGAAAGTTATAGCAGCGCGGACATTTAAATTTCTTAATTAAAGGACATCAGCTGTTATTAAAGACTTTCGTTTGCAAAAATGAAAAATTCTATACTTGTTATCACCACCCGAATGGCTTGCTAACTCCACAAAAGACGGATCCCTGACTTCCAAGTTTGCTCCAGTAATGCCTTAAACACCTAAAAGAAGCCGGAACCTTCGTACATCTACCTTGCTGCCTCAAGAACCTGAAAATGAACTTAAGTAAAAGTGCGCACTCTCCGTGAACATTGCTTTTACCGAAAGGTAATTATTTTCGTTTTTATTCTTCCCAGGGTAAATTAATTCTCATTAAATCTCCGCTCAATCTAATCATAAATATGTATTCTTAAATCAATATAGCCTCCTATTTAATATTTGCTCTAATTTCCAATATTTTGTAGTGTGTCTTGGAATCTTAGTTTTAAGATTCCAATTTGCTTTCAGTTTTGTTTATTGAAGAGTGACGAATGAGTTTTATATTTTATGCCTCGCTTTTGTAAATGCTTTAGCAGTCTTGTATATATTTTTTATGCTTACCTGTAATTATTTAGTATTCAATAATTGATTTTATACTCTATGTTTGCCCTCTTGCTAAACCTCCAAAAAAATCTTTTGGCTGACGACTTTATTGTCTAATTTCCGCAGGTGGAGATTTCGTTTCTAATTTCTCCAAAAAGCGGAAATTAGAATTGTGTTTTTCTTTGTAATTTTATAAGTCGTCAGCAGGAAGATAAATTTTATCTTTTCTTAAATTACAGGTGAGCAATACTTTCGTTCTGCTAGAGTATTTAAACTTTTGATATTTCGTACTCATGTGCACTCTCCGATAGATTTCTTTTTGTAGTTATTATGTGTGCTTTAAATTTATCAGAGCGTGTACTCAGAATTTGTTTGTAAGTTTATTTTCTTTTCTTTATTTGCTGGGGCAGACGTAACTGTTTTTCTAATCATTTACTTGTCTCTTTTTGGGACCATTAATTATTAATTTTAAAGTAATTTTTCACCAATCGTTTGGCTGGGATTCACCAGTTTTAATTGTTTCTTCATTTCGGTCATGTTTGTCGGTTGTTCTTGAGGTGGATCAATCACCGTTATTTTAAAGGTAGTAATAGGTGCAGCTCATACCGTTATAAGGACATTCAAGGTCTGACCAATTTTTAGATCTTGAACAGCTCTTCGGCGCTGGATTCTTTGATCTATTTCAGGGGCATATGGTTTAAATATCTGAAAGTGAAAACCAATGTTTAGGTGAATTCTCTGCTGAATGAAATTTGCTTCCTCCCTTTTACATTTGTTTATTAGAAGATCAGTCAGTCTGTCATAGCTTTGCCTTTAGTATGTCTGGTACACACCTGAGTTAACCCCCATCTTTTGTGTCATAAACTTATATTTAATAATTTATTTTCTCATAATAAAATTTATGCAATATGTTTAAACTTAATTTGGCTGACGTTTGTCTTTGTGCTTTTGTCTCAATTGTCTAAACAATTTAAGATCTCTTGTTTCTCCCTGGGTCTAGTCGGCGCAAACCATCATCATCATCTATTCTGATCACAGTAAACAAATTTTCCAGACACATAGTGGTCTGGTGGCGCCCTCTGTTTCAGAATAGATTGGGTATCCGGTATAATACATATAATATAATATATTAAAAATTATAATTCAATAAAAAATTATTTAATCATATTAAATATATTATTATAAAAGTTGTCTGATTAAATAATTTTTTATTGAATTATTATTTTTAATATATTACATATATAAATAAAGATTGGTTCCTATCTCAAATTGAGCATTGCTGTCGATAATGATAATATTCCTCACTACTTCAGAAAGTAAATTGTCATTGATAGTGGTATCCATTAAATAATCAGTAAAAATTCCTATAATTATGTCTTCTTTTTTTTGTTTGCAATGTACATTGTTTCGTAGTGTTCTCATTTTAAAACCATTATTCATTTTAATATTTTGCTCTTCAAGTTTATGTATTGCAACATTCTATTTTCTAAATTTTTGAATTGAAACCATCTTCTTGTATAGTTACATAGGTGAGATGCCAGACTTATAACTTTATTTGTAATCACTTAATAATTTTAAACTAACTTTGTTGAAATCTTAATGTAACATTCATGGGTAGATTTAGACCTTCTATTTTATGCACTATAAAGTGCAAATTAATCAAACTATGAAAAAGTAGAATCTTCCGTTCGTGTACGAGTTTAGATATCTCAAGAACATATTTTCTGATTAACTGATCTAATACTTTTATTTTGATTTTCATTGCCAGCAGAATCAGTTTTATTTTTATTTAAAAGGGCACCAGAATCCATAGACTCACTGATCTGGCGCATTGCATCGTCAATTAAAAACAAATAACTAAAATAAGATCGTGATTTTGTTTTTTGTCACTTAAATCGTTTATATGAAATTTCTTTAGAAATTTTCCTCGGGCTTAAACAAGCATGTTGGCAAAGGTAATTTATGCAATTTTCTAAACTATTTTAATAATAAAATCAACTAACCTAAAATTAAGATCGTACAATGAAAAGTTGATATTAATGGTAAATATTTTATTACAACAAATTAAATTATTTAAACAAGAATTATTAATAAACTGAAAAGAACATACAATCGCCCATCCAGATAGTTGGGTTAAATAATTTAACAATTAATGTTCACTTCTTTTATAAGTTTCTTTTGGAAGGCTCAACGGAAAGTTTTTTGAATAATATGGCAAATGTCTCTATCAGTAATATATTATAAGCTTATAGTTTAGGTTAGTTTGCAAACATTTAATTAGTCAAAAATCAGAGTATGAATAATAATAATAATAGCTTACTGGTAAGTTTTGCAAATTTATGTAGATTGTAGCATGCATGTATTTCTTAGGTCAAAAGAGCTTGTGATAAGTTAACTTTGATTTCTGCTACATTTTTATGTTCCTGGTCTGTAGTAAGGCTGAACTCGAAAGCTTTTTGGATTGACCTCTTTATGATGAAAGGTGTCTGCAAACGCTTTGATTTCCCCTCTGATGAATTAGTTCAATATAGGATAGTTCTGGATACTTTGCGATCCAGGACCAACCAAAAGAAAATAGACAAGATCATGCTCCAAGTTATTTGCTTCTTTTATACTCTGGTCTGTTTAAGATTTCTGCGCATATGCATTTCTCTTTTGTTTTTGTTATCAGAATACACATTGATAATCTTGTACATTTATTATTATTTTTTGTTACAAAGTCTCTTTTTTATAAAATATTTCCACCATCTTTAATTAGTATAATGTCTGTCTTTTATTTATCTGGATAAACAATCTGTATGCACTTACATTTGTTTCAATTTTAACTTTAATAAAATAGTTAATTTTAAACATAAATATCTTTCATTGATCGTATCTAAAATAAATTATATTAACTAAAACAAATTAAATTTCGTCCATTGACGATTTTTTTACATTTTACTTTTAGTTTTTAAATATTACCACTGCCAATTTGTACCATATAAAAATAAATGACAATATCCCTCACTACTTCAGAAAATAAATTGTCATTGATAGTAGTGTCTATTAAGTAATCAGTCAAAAATCCCTATAATCATGTCTTTTTTTTTGCAATGTACATTGTTTCATAGTGTACTCATCTTAAAACCACTATTTATTTTTATATTTTGCGATTCAAATTTACATATTGAAACATTCTATATTCTAAATTTTTGAATTGAAGCTATCTTCTTGTATAGTTATGTAGGTGAGATGCCAGACTTATAACTTTATTTTTAATCACTTAATAATTTTAAACTGACTTTGTTGAAATCTATTATTGGAGAAGACTGCTATTTTTAATCATTATAGATTTTTATAGCATTTTTTTTTAATTAGAAATTTATAATAATGGAAAATTTTCAAACATATTAATATATATATATTGCTGTTACTATTTTACATCTTCACCAACTCAAAATAGACGTAGTTAACTTTTTGGCAAGGTAATAACAATGGTCGATACTAAGTCATGAATCATTACAATATTTATTACATCTTATTTTCACATCTATGCAGAAAACATGTTCAGTCAATATGATTACAGAAAAATCTCAGCAAATACTTCTTTGTTACCTACATATGATAATAGTGATTAATATTTTTAAAAATATGTTTGAGTCTTATTGCATTATTTTATATTTTTAATTTTAAAAAAAAAAAATGTTATAAAATTCAAATAATAATAAAATATAAGAATATTGATTAGATAAAGTGATAAATGAATAAATTGTCGTTCTAATGTCATTGCAGTTTTTCATAAAGCCAAGAACTTTCTTATTATATCTAAGGCTAAAAATTAACTAAACATTAATAATATAGGTAATAAAGTAAATCTAAAGTTGAAAATAGAGGAATAACTTTCTATTAAGAAGTTCTAACCCATAATTTCATATATTACAAAGGGTATTAGTTAACCTTTTTTTAAATCCATGTATGAAGAAAATCAATGCACTGTTTATGGAAACTAATAAAATATTTTATTGATTGTTCATTATCCAGTCCACTTATTATTAATCGTTTTGACAAAATATGGTTTATACTTTAAATCAAAGTTTTTGTATGGATAAAAAAAAAATGCAATGATTTATTATATCTCAGAAGACCAGCAACTAATATCACCATTCACAAATCTAACTGTATTTTGATTTACATTGATTTTTCATTGTTGTTGCTTTCATTTCTAATTGAGCAAAAATTAATTCATTCTTTACTGATTCTATGCATCATTGTTAACTTAGATGATCACATCCAGTTACAATACTGGATGATTTGTACATATTTTTAAAGATAATGTACCAGAAAAATTCATAAGTCATTCTCATCAGTCTCAATTCATAAAAATTTTGTATAATCCTTCAATTTAAGGCTAATAATGAAACCAGATTTTATCATTGTTTTTTTTCAGATTGTGATGCTGTAGATTTACCTTGTTCACTGTGAATAATAATATGGAAATATATCAATTTGTTGTCAAAAACTGTAAGAAATGAGACCCAATTGAATACTCAAAAAGTATCTAGACATTTGATAATTGAGTGTAGTATAGATAACAGAGAGTATTGTAACAGAAATGTTCACAATAAATCATTCTCATCAGTCTCAGTTTATAAGAATTTTGTATAATCTTTCAATTTGAAGTTAGTGATAAAACCAGATTTTATCATTGTTTCTTTTTCAGACTGTGATGCTGCAGATTTACATAGCCACTGTGAATAATAATGTAGAAATATGTCAATTCTTAGTCAAAAACTGTATAAGAAATGAGACCCAATTGAACACCCAAAAAGTATTTAGACTTTTAATAGTTGAATTTGCTTAGATAACAGAACATTTGGGGTTTTTTTTTTAAATATTTTATCAACAGTAACAAAAAGCTTTCAAGATAGATCATATTAAAATTAAAAGAAGTATCTGCATTTGTTAAGAAAGAAGATATTGATTATTGTTAAATTATATAATTAATATGGCTAGATATCAAAATTAGTTTCAGATGTATCTCCTCTGATGATATATCCTAAATATATTAGGAAGCTGTTAAAGGATGTAAGCAGGCTTGACTATATTATAACATATTCCATATTCTGCATGTTTTAAGTTCATCATTGATTGTTAGGAAAACTTGTGTAGGATTGGATTCAGGAAGTATTTTACAAGAAGAAAACAAGAATACAGTGACTTGATGGGTCTTTTAATAATTATGATAAAATTAGAGTTTACAGAAACTTAAGAGGCATGTAATTAACTTTTAGCAATCTCATGTATTATACATACTAACTCTTTACTCAAACCTTTAATAAACTGATATGCAGGCTGGTCACATAATCATTCAAAAATCAACAGATACCATTTTTAATATGCAAGAATAATATTTTGATTATCCAGTATTATGGTTTACTTAGAAATAATATCATGTGATTGATATACATAAGAGCAAAAAATTATAATTTAACAAATATATTTCCAGGATTAAATAGTTTTCTGATCTCCAGATCTTCAGTTAAACAACTTAGTCAGTATTTCACTTATAATTAGAATAAGTAACTATATCAGTAATAAATAATTTATTAGATTATTGCCATTTTTTAATAATACACCAAATACAGATTAATAGTTAATACTGTTCACAACTTAGTTTATCAGTGATTTAGTATAAGATATTCAAAGTTTGGCTATACTTTAAGATCAATTAGTAAAAATAAAAATGGTTAATTATTTTGGAAAGTCATGTGATATTCTAGCTGTAGAAATGCCAGGTTGAGCTTCAATCTCTATCCAGTATCTTTAGCTATCAAATCTGTCACTCAACCACTTCACTAGGGTGATCAATTAGTTAAAATTATTGAATAAATAGATATTATTATAGATTGTAAATATTTACTACCTTTACAGATGAAAAGTTTACTGGATTAACAATTGTAAAGAATAAATTTACAATTTAATAGTTTTCCACTAGCAAACATTACGTTTTATTTTTCAAGGTCATTAGAATAATTTTTTTTTTTTTTTTGCATAATTTTGAATTTTCTTTCAAATTAAATGCAATAAATCAATGATTGGAGATGCACTTTTAATATTGGCCTAACTTTGTGATCAAAATTTATTCATTGTACTCTTACTTATATTTTATATTGAAGTATGCATATATATATATATATAATAAAAATTCGTATAATATTACAATACCACAACTATGGTTTCATCTATTAACAAATAGACCATTTCAAATGAAATTCAACTAAATATACCACCTATATATACCAAACAAAATAGCCTTCCCATCATTCACTTCAAAACTCAACTTCCTTTAACATCAAAGGATGTCTTTATGAGATTATTGGTCTCAGATTCAAAATATTTTATCAAAGCTTCTTTTACTCTTTTTAATTCACTTTTTTCATAAAAGATAACTTCTGTATTGTCAAATAATATTTATGACCTGTATTCAGTTCATGAATATACAAAGCTGAGTTATATATATATTGTAATACAATATTATTGATGAATGTTTAAATGGAAATCTTGAATGTGTGGGGTTATCCATTTAAATCAACTTAATTAGAAATCACTGAACCTAGAACAACTGCCCAGGTCAAGAATCAAACTAAACTGACAGACTGCAACATCCAAAAGGAGGATTCTCTTTTAAATGCCATTCTAGATCTAATATAGAGATCAAAGTACTGCAGTTTACATTTATAGCTTTGACTCTTGGTCTGGAGCAGTTGTTCTAAGTTAAGTGCTTTCTAATTAAGTTGATTTAAATGGATAACCCCAAAAATTCAAGATTTTCATATATATATATGTTGAGAGGGGGGGGGCAATAATGGATTAGATCTGATTGATTCTGCATTATTTTCTAGTTTTCACATTCTAAAAGTGGAATCTTCCAAAGACTGGAAGATGGCTTCAAAAAAATCTGTCTTAAGATGTAAATTTGTTAATATTCAAATTATTAAGAAATTTTTAATACTAAGTCTTAAGTTCTGTAAAATACTGCAATTTGACTTCTCATAGATATTGACTATTGTTTCATTAGTTTATGTTTAGGACAAGCTTAGAAGGATGCATCTCTGATGATACATGTAAATTTTGTGGTAAATGAATTGAAACTTTTAGACATATATTAAAATATAGTTCTTATTTTAACTTCACCCAATGGACTCTAGCCTTTATCAGTTCTATTAGCAACCATTAGTATTGGCAGTGAAAAAAAGTAATCAAATGATCTGTCCCACTTAAATATTAAATATGAACTAATGTACTTCACTTCTTGTGGAAACTTTAAACCCAGGTGGAAAAAAAAGTGATTGATTTTGTGAAAGAAAATTATTGTTTAAAACTTCTGTTACTGATATTAACCTATAAGTTTATTTCAAGCAAAATATAAGCATACTTGTAAATAATATGTTTGAAATTTGTTTGAACTTTTAATAGAATCAAAAACTTTAGATTATAAATTTTAATAGAAGTATGTAATCATAAATTATTTGGGAAATATGATTTTTTAGACCAGCATTTTGTAAACTGTGGGTCGTGACCCCATTTGGGATTGCGAAAATTTAATTCAGATACACGAATTTAAAGAAATATTTGTCGCAATCTCTTCATTATCTTTAATATATATAGCGCAATTATAAAATCGTAATGATGGCCAAGTTGAGCTGTAAATTATATTTACATATTGAAAAATAACACAATGCATTATAATAGTGATGTCACATTGCAATATCAGCATATAAGTTATTTCAGAATCAAAATATATGCTGCAGTGGCGAGAATAAGATTGACGCCACTGTGATTATATAATGCATTTCCAGTCAAGTTATTTGTTTCAGTTTTTAATCAATAAGTGTCCACATAGCAGGAACAATACAATATAGTATTTTACTGTTTTATTCGACTACTATTAGTATTTATTTGAATAAATATTATGAAAGATATTTTTTATATATAAAAATGCTTGTATACATTTTTTTCTCACTTTTTTATTTAAAATTTATCATCCTATTAGTTATTATAAAAATTTATTTTTTATTTGAAACTTATTGTCATTTATTTATTAACAAGTAAAAACATATTCCTATTTTTTAAACTTAACTGGTAAGTTATAATTGATTTATTGATATTTTTTAAATATTAAAAAATGAAACATGCGGGGATCTTACAAAATAGAACATGCGGGAGTAAATTTGCTTTTTATAATTAAACAAAAAATACAGCTGCCACTTGGTGTCTCTGCTAACTTCAAGTAAAGAAAAACAATATTTTGAGAAATTTATAACAATTAAGGAAAAATATTTTCTCGCATCATATGAAGTTTCATATCTGATTGCTAAAAATAAAAAGTCATACACCATTGGAGAAGATCTTATATTACCTACTATATGGTGTTGAAATTCGGAAAATTCCTTTGTCAAATGGCACTGTCACTAATAGAATTTCTGAAATTAGCAATGACCAATTTGAGCAACTTATTACTAGACTTAAAGAAAGCCCAATATTTACAATTCAGTTGGACAAAGCAACTGATATTTCAAAAATAGCTCAATTATTAGTGTATATTAGATACATTTATAAAGAAAACATTGAGGAAGAATTGTTGGAAGAACATATAAGAGGAGAAGACATATATAATAAAGTAGATAAATTTTTTAAAACTGAATGGAAAAATTGCTTTGGAGTATGCACAGATGGTGCAAAAGCAATGATTGGTGAAAATATTGGTTTTAAATCTTTTGTTAAAGCTTCTGGTAATAATCATGTAGATTTTACACACTGCCTGATCCATCGGGAGGCCCTTGCAGCAAAAAAATTAACGAAATTGAACAATGTGCTTCAGGATGGTGTCAGAATTATAAACTTTATTAAAATCCATGCCCTTAACAGCCGTTTATTTTCAAATCTTTGTAAAGACATGGACTCTGAATACAAAAATTTACTATTACATGCAGAAGTAAGATGGATGTCAAGAGGGCGAAGTTTAAGAAGATTATGGTTATTAAAAGAAGAAATTATTGTATTTTTAACCGAACAAAAAACTGATCTCGCTGCTCTTTTTCAAACTGACTTCTAGCTATCAAAGCTGTGCTATTTGTATAATAATTTTGAGAAGCTAAATGATCTTAACTTGGCTCTTCGAGGAAAAAATATTAATATTTTTACTTCGACTGATGAAATTGAAGGTTTTATTAAAAAGATCAACATTTGGAATAATAGGGTGGAAAATGATTCATTGGAAATGTTTTTGATTATCAACTATTTTATAATTGAAAAAAATAATTGTAAAACTTTTAATTTTAAAAATTATTATAGATCACTTAAAAACCCTAGAAACACAGTTTTTCAAATACTTTATATCGAATTTAGATTTCAAAAAGTTATCTTGGATTCAAAGACCATGAGGAATTTGCTGAGCTATTGAGTGACTCAAACTTAAAACTTGACTTTCCACAAAAATCCTTGACTGAATTCTGGATCGGAGCTAGGACTGAATTTCCCACAATTTCTGAAATAACATTAAATGTTATTCTGCCATTCAGCACCAAATTCTTATGTGAAAATGACTTTTTCGGCTTTAAGGTAAATTCAAATATTATTCAACGCTGAAAAATGTTGAAGATGCTTTACGTCCAGCACAATGAAATATTTCACCAAGATTTAATTTTTTACGCGGCAAAAAAACAAGCACATCCATCTCAGTAAAATGTGATTTTCTTTCATTAATTTTTGTATACTTAAAACAAATCCTAAAACTACTTATTTTCATATGTATATTGTTTACCAAAGGAATAAATTATTTATGGGAATATTTATTTCTATATCTATTTTATATTTAATATCTGGGGTCATGAAAAAATCTCTATGATAAAAATGGTCATGAATGAAAAAAGTTTAAGAAGCGCTGTTTTAGACTAACAAATGTGCAATTGAACTTACCTTTTTTCTAAATAAGTATAATATATATAGTAATGATAATTAAAAGCATTTTGAAGTGGTGATCACTGTCATCTCAGTTTTTCAAGTAAATAATTATAGTTTATAAAATATGAATAATTAAATTATAGTGTTGTTTTTACATATATAATCAGTTAGGTAATTAATATTATTACAGAGCTATAATATTTCTGTAGTGTAATTTTCACTATACCACTCATGTAAAGTAAGGAATGTTTTCTAACTACTATATTTTTTAATATTATGAATGTAAGCATTTAAGCACCCTCATTAGTTCATTATTCAACTGATATAAGAACCAAATATTGAATTGCTAAAACATTAATTGTGTAAAATATCATTTCTCAATCTTTGAATTGCCCATAAATTTTTATGGGTCACTAAATGGTAGAAAAATTATATAAATCCTAGCGATAATTTCTATTTTACATGGGTGAAATATTAAAAAAAGAGAAATGGGTCAGATTACTGTAGGTCTTCACCATACACCACATTAAAGATCCCAAATCATAAGGAACGCCTTGAATAGTGATACATCAAACACAGCTACACACATATTAATTATTTTGCTTCACTTCACTTCTGATAGCCATTTTAAATTCGTGGTTCCTAATACTGTCCAGATTTGTTATGTTTTGCTGTTTTGATATCTGTATTTAACTTTAAATTTTAACGAAAAATAAATGAAATACCTTTAGTAATTGTTATTTCTTCCTAGATAATATCTGTTAATAGTAATTATTATTTGAATGTATTTATGGTGTCATCTTATTATGGAACCACAAATTAATTTCCAAACTAACCTGAAAATAGATTTGTAAACCGAGTAGAAAACAGAGTAAGTTATAACAAAATGAAGTAAAAAATTAAAACAAATGACATTATCATACCAATTCAAACAGTTAAAAAATGAGAATTATGCTTATTAAATATGTTTATTTCTCGGGTTTGTTAAATATTTGGTGTGATTTATTATTCAATTTCAAAATTTTGTATTTCATTGAAATTTGATAATAAAGTTATGATTTGTGATATTCATATTTAGGTTTTTCTTATCTTTTTTTATTCAAAATTATTAATTTTTTTTTAACAAGCTTTTTTTTTCTTAGAAGCTTTCTCCTTTTTTTTTTTTTTGCATGCACAGAGTTCTGGAAATTCCATTTTATTTTCTTTTTAGGGTTTCACATTTCTTATTTAATCATGGCTAAGCAAAGCAAATTAATACATTTTTTTTTGAATAACAGAAAAGTAATTCTTATAATATTTATCCGGGTAACAAAAATGCTGAAAATTCCAAGTGAATCAGTAGTGTAAAAAGCAAAACAAGAGAATAGTTTTACTTACGATTATCAAGAATAATTTATTACATTCAATTTTACTTTTATAAAAAAAAAAAAAATGGAGTAGGTTTACCACAATCTATTGGCTAATGCTTTAATGAAAACATGTAAACTAATGAGATTTGGAAACAAATGACAGTCAGTATAAAGATAAACCTAAGGATTTATTTTTAAGAAAACATGTTGAATTACAGACAAGTATATCTAATTTAACAAAATTTGTATCTACTGATAAAATATTGAAACTTTTATTTGGCAGCTTTTTATATTGTTAAGCGCAAGAAAGCATATACCATTGGAGAAACGTTATTAAAACCTTGCATGAAAATTATTTATAGAGAATTATTTGGTAAAGAATTTGAAGCAAAAATTAATGCTATTTCCATGTGAAGTGACAACTCAGTTGCCAAATAATCAACTTGTTAGTGCAGAAAATACATAAGCCTCAGTAGTATGGTATTCAATTGCATGAATCAACAGACATATCAAATGATGCAATGTTATGTCAGATATGTTGATTTAATATTTAAACATGTACAAAAGAATTACTATGTTGTTTGAATTTGAAATTGGAATAACATCAGTAAAATTTTTTAAGAATATCAGTTCCTATTCGGAATAAAAAACATATCATGGAATACTTGTATAGGGATTTGTTTTGGAACTGCAGCAGTGATAGAAAAAAATATGGACTTAGTAGCATATATAAAGGAAGTTATTCACCAAGATTTGTTTATTACTCATTGTTTTTAATCACAAATAGTAAACTATATTCAAAAGAGTGCTGTAAAAACCAGTATCTTTAACATAATTTGTGAAAAATGGGTTCAGTTCATAAACGTGTATATTAGATGACTTTCAAGAGGAAAATTTTTGACTGTTTCTTATATATTTTCACTGATGAAAGATTTAAATTTGTCAATACAAGGAAATCAGACATTTTTATTTTTAGTAATGAAATAGAAGTTTTTACTAAAAACTTGAATTCTGGTCAAACAAAGTTAAACAAGATTATTTTGATATATTTCCATCATTTGCATCAATAATTGAGGACAAAATGATGACTCAGCAGGAAAATTCCAGTATGCATCAAGTTATATAAAGCCATTTATTAAAAATAAAAGAATTTATTCATTACTTTGTATCTAAAGATGTAATATGTGTAATTCATAAATTTTGCCAAAGAATATAAATCAATTTAATTTTATTAGAAGGAGAAAAATTAATTGATTTGTCAGCAGACAAGATTTTGGAAATAATTTTTAAAGATAATGAGAATAATTTATCTAAATTTTGGTTACAAATTTAAGATGCATATTGAATTTTGAATGAAAAAGCCATAAAATTATTAATTCCATTGTGATGACTCATTTAGTTGAAAGTGTATTTTCAACAATGATTATTACAAAAAATAAATTCTGAAATCAATTTATTATAAGTTCTGCAATGAGGGTGGCATTAAATAATTCCATCAAATTAAGAATTAATATTTTAATAGATGGACAACTACAACAGAATCATTGAATATTAATTTTATTTTTTATTTATTTTGTTTTTATTTTTTGATAAAATTATAATTTTATTAATTATTTTGTTAATTTTTTATTCAACGAGAGATTGAAATAAATATAATTTAAATTTTTTTTAGCAATTCCTATTTTTTGAAACAGTTAGTTTTGCTGATTAACGTAATTATTTGATTTGAATAAATATTAGCATGTACACAAACAAGACTTCTTTTTTTTTATTACAATTCTATTTTGTTAATTGCAAAATATAATTTTATAATATTTGGATCATGGTACTAATACAAACAAATTTGTTGCGTCACAATGTAAAAAATTTCATAAAGTACATAATATTTTTATAGATATATGTATTAGTAGTAAAGTTTATTGAAAAAAAACCCAAAATTGTTTATAAATTTTACCTTTCCAGAATATATTTATATGTATACTTGTTAACTATATAGAGCATCATGTTCAATAAGTGTTTGTATTACATCCTTTAGCTTTGAAATAAAATAAGTGAAATCTGTTTGATATACATATGTAAATAAGTTTTAAACTTTTTTTTTTTTTGTGGTTATTGATGTTGCGTTGGGCACAACTGTTGAAAAAGTTCTCTTGAAAATATTTTATAATCCTTATATTGCTATTGTTCATAATTCAAATTTTGCCTACTATTAACTTTATATTAGTTCAATAATGAAGTAAGAGAGGGCGCTTACGCATTTTTGTTCATAATTTTATTCGGTTTGTTTAATCATATATATTGTAATGGGATGAGGTAGATGAGGTGAACCTGGGGTGATGGCACATCATCATCACTCCCAAGTACAAAAATATTTCAAATAGTGAAAATTAAAGATATTAATGTTTAATATCAAAAAAGATATAATCAATGTTATATCTTACAAGGAGAGCATGAGATCAATAGATCTCTGAGAGATCAGTCAGTCACTCCTTAGAGTAACTATAAGTATAATTATAACTACAACACACACCAACCAGCATTATCAAAAAGTAAAAATCAGTCTAAGTAAGTATGAGTACTACTCAAAACACTATTCATTGTCATGAATGATCAATAATTAAAATAAATCAGTACAATAAATCAACAGTCAATCTTGTGACTGGATTGGAAATGGGTCTCCTGCAGACCAGGCTAACTATTGAGCCTTTGCCAGGTTGGGCAATTATTTAAACATAACTTGGATGCACCACTTAGGTGCTAATCCATTAGAATACATAACCAGATATAAATTAAATGTTAATATTGATAGGATCCATGCCTATCTTCTCCAGTAAAACTTACTTATAAATGTTTTATTTACATAATATTCAGAAGTAAAACTATATTTAATACATAACCAGGAAAAACTAAACAATAATGCTAGGATACAAAAACATGCTGATCATCATCAATGCTCAGGCCACTTGTACTGGCCAACTATAAACTAACTTAATAAGATTAAATTAAAATAAAAGTAATGCATGGGCTTTAAAGAGTATTCTCTTTTGTGCCAACCAGGATGATTATTGATCATCTCTGGATGCCCAAAAGCACTAAATATACATCCCATGCACGAATCTAGCTCAGAGAACACAAGCTCTATTACTGTATGTGACCAAGAGATGATACAATACAATTTTTAACAGTTGAATACAAGTTTATGAATAATAAAAGTAAAAAATTGAAATTAAGGTCTATGTAGCTATACATATAAATTAAGTCTTATACAATAAAAAAAAAAGATCACATTTGTGATTTAAGTAATTTCTATTCAAATTGTTACATTGATTTACATATATGTGCGCACAGACGCGTGATTTCTAATATACAATTAATATATTTCAATTGATATTCAATAATGACAAAAAATGATTTAATTTTACATATATGCTCTATTTTAATTTATTACAATAATAATATTATATTTTCCTAATTAATTCCATTTGGAAAACACATACATTTCACACATATACATGTTTATAAACAAAATATAGTTATCAGTTTATAAGTTCTCTTTTTTTTCTTTAAAAAAAAGTATAGTCAATTTTTGACAAGTACTTGTTGATTAATTATCAATCTTTTTAAATTTTCATTATATATAAAGTCACTCACCATTTTATATATGTCTATCTGTACTTCTCTGCACATATCTGATACAGCATACATGTAATTAATGATTTATCCATTTCATAAATTATCTTGGTGAGTTTGCTGGTTTATCATCGGTATAGTCCAGGTAAGGGTTGTTCTGCAGTTGGTTCCATTTAGACTAGGATTTGGTAAACTTCAGATTAGCAAGCTGTTTTCCAGAACACTTTTAAGGCGATGAATTTCAACATAAAGAAATGGGTCATTTTCCTTTAAGTAAATTCAAAGAACTGAGGAGCAGCTACTTCTCTTGCATTCTTACATCCTCATGGCAGTTCTCTATATAATTCTACTAGCAATCTGCAGCTAATTTTACTGTTGCCATTCCCTGCTACAGTTACTAACTCTTCACAAAATACTTTAGCCAACTTTGCAGTTAGCTCTTCTGCTAACTACTTCTCAGAAAATTAAAAGCCAAACTAACTGATATTTTTTATCAGTCCTTTTTATAATCTTGGTTGGGTCAGGTGATAAAAAAAAGTGACTGTTTTTAATTAACCTTTTCGATGTTAGTTACGGAGACGCCACGTCTTTTGAAAAATTTTTGTCTGTATGTGACACGATGTGATGCGTTTAATGGTTGCATGCGCAATCTCTTGGTCAATTTTGGTCGCAATTTCTTCATTTTAGACTTATTTGATAGGAAATTCAATGCTTTCAATTTTAGTTCTAAAAACATCCACATATAGCGTTATACTTTTTCAAAAAAATCAATAATTTTGACAGCCGACTTATTACACCCCTCTGTCTTTGTTCTCTGATTGGATACTACCAAATCTTCTAGGCATGTTTCTAAATGACAGATTCACAAACGAGCAACACTAACAAAGACAATTCACGTTATACACATTCGTAATGATTTTGTTGTAATAATTACATTTATTGCAATTTTTTATGTTCACAAATAATAAAATATAGTTCTCTATCAAAATATAAAGTTTGACTCGGAAAATTTTAAATATTAGAAGAAAAATACATTTGGAGAAATATCCGTAACAAAAAATAATTATTGCTACATAACGTAATCAGGAAATTCCTAAGGCGTGTTTCTAAATGAAGATTCAGACACGACAACGAAGCTGTGTACGTTCGTAATTGAAGTAAATAATAACATCTATCGTAATTTTTTACATTCATAAATAAGATTTGATGTTACTTTATGGAAATATAAAGTTTGATTTGGAAAATTTTAAATTTTACAAGAGAAATAAGCAAACTGGAAATAAAAAGAGAATTACTCGACCGCTGTTGATCTGAATAACGGCACAATCATTGGTTGAGTTATAATTCTTTTGTTTTACTGCTAACTATTTTTTACACATTTTTTTTTATATTTTTTGACAGTTATTAACATTATTTTTATTTTTTCGTTACATTTAACCAATTTGAATCTAAAATTATTTAATTTTTAGAAGCTGAATTAAAAAAATTCTGTGTATTTTAGATTAATATTTTAACAAAAGAACTGATTGCAAATGACACAGACCAATCACATTGTTCTCAGATTTAAGTAGAGGGCCACTAGCTAAAAGAATCAGTTTAAGTAGAGGGCCAATAGCTAAAATCTTCAGTGAAAGGGTTAACTTTAATCCTTTGGAATTTGACCAAAGGTGTGATCTATATATATGTTTTAATTTTGATACCAATTAATTAAAAGATTTCAAAAATAGACATTTTTATAATTATTAGAAAACACGCTTATTTTTAAATTTTGAAAATCAGAATAAAAATATTAATTTTTATTTATCAGACCTTTTTTTAAATATTTAATTTTATAATAAAATATTATTTTAAATCCAGAGTTATTTAACCTTTTATTTATTATTGTTATTTCAGTAAATGTAGAAAATATCTACTACAATTTTTGTCTGTGTTTATTTCTACTTTTCATTTACTTTATATATATATGCGCACATATTATATTATTGTGTGCTATGTAACCCAACTGGTTACAATATATAAACCAAATAAATATTCATTGCACTAAAATTAGAGAAATTTCAAAATAGTATAATAAGATGGAAAGTTTTTGATCATTAAATAGTAGAGTAAGATAAAAGTAGCCATGAGCTTTGAGGCCACAGGAATATGATAACCCTCTTCTTAAGTAATGAAGATTGCATAATTTTTTAAATTTTTACAGTCAGCACATTGACTTTTATTTGACCAACTCAGGATAATAGAGATCTTTATCATCTAGGTAAGAGTAGCTGGATACCCACCCATTTTCTGATCATTGTACTAATAGAATCTTCAAGTAATGATATTGGACTTTTTATATAATTAATATTTTAGTAGAAGAAATCTCATGAACTTTTATTGACATTTGTTTAATATGAACTATTGATTAGAATGATGAAAAAGAATGATCATACTGGAACTAACTGACTGATTTTGATTTTTTTGTAAATAATATATAATACTATATTATTTATTTATTTAATGCATAGATTTTTTTTTTTTTTTTTAGATAGCTTAACTTTTAATAAAATATCATTTAAGATCCTGTAGAGATTTTTAGTCAAGAGGTAAATTGATTAATGGCTTTATTAAATCTTTCAGTATTGGTGCTGTAGCCATAATTGTTTGTGTTTGTTCACATCTACATAGATCTGTGACTATTAAATTTCATTTATAGTGCCAAAAGTTCACCCCTTGTGGATATTGAAAGCAATTCATCCCAGGTTGAAACAAAGGCAGAAGTGCTCTTTATGATCAATGTTTGTCTATCAAAGCCATGGAAATTGCTGATAGTCTATAAAGATTTGTACTATTTTTAAACAAGTAATCTAATCTTCTTTGATGTGGAATGTTTGTAATTGTCTAGTTAAAATATTTTTTTATTTATTGGAATATCATGAAAGTTATAAATATACATGTAAGCATATGTCTTTGCATACACACACACTCACAAAACGAAAATATATATTAATTTTTTTTTTTTTTTTTTCTGAAGGGGTAATTTCCTCATACTCAAGTCATGGCGCCTTACAAGCACCTAATGAGCCTCCTGCACTTCCACCTTCAATTCAGCCTCTTGCTATTACACATATAGAAAGCAGTGCTTTGATGGTTCAAGCTATGTCTTTACAACCAATAATAATTTCTTCAAATGTTCAAGTTTCTTTGCCTACTTCATCAGAAAGTGAACTAGAATCTGATATTAATTCTGAGTCGTTGCCAATAACTGATGGTACTGTAGCAGTGCCAGGCACAGTACCTCCTTCAGAATTGCTTTCCAGTTCTGATGGCACAGTTGCAATTCCAGAAGCTCACAATCATTCAGAAGTTCCTGCACTTCCTTCTCCAGTTGATTACATGGAACAATACTTAGCTCTACCAGGACCAAGTCATGATGCAAATGCAAACAGTATGGTGGTAGTACCTAAAAATGAAAATTTAACTTATAAGAATTCTAGCAGTAGTGTTCTATTAGTTCAGCAAATTTCATCTCATCTGAGAACAAATTGTGATAAAACTTTATTTGGAGAATCTGCCAAAGCTCTTTTTGGCAATGAGCCTCCTAAAGCCTTGCCTCATTCCCAGACAAGGACTATAATCAAATTAGGGGAAAATTTAATCTCTTTACTTTTAAAACTACATAGTAAATTAAGTGGTAAGCCTGGTTCATATATCCCTGAACAGAGAAGAGATCAACCGTCCATTCCAGAATCTAGAATAGGTGATGGACCACATTTTGTGGGACAACTTTTAGATAAAATAGCTAGATCAAATGAAACATGTTGTCAAAAAATTGTGGACACTTGTGATAAATTGTGGCCAGGGAATAAAGCAGGGAGACCAAAAAAATCTACTAATCAAGACAATCTTGATCGAGAAGAAAGGTATTTTTTTTAAAATTAATTATTAAAATTTATATATATATTAAAAAATATATTTTTAATTAGTACATAATATTAAATGTCTGGGTTATCAGTAAATTTATAACTTTTTTCTGTATTAAGATTATTTTAAAAAATCTATTTATTATAGGAATAGTATTAATATTCATATAGTTATTATTTAATTAAGTTTTATAATTATGAAAGATTATTATTATTTAAAACTTTATATTAAAAAAAAAAAATCTTGCCTTTTCAATATATAATATTGTAGTCAGTTTTTTTTTTCTGAATTTTTGTATTAGTTTTATAATCTGATTTGTTGCAATAAACTTTCATTTATTAAAAAATTAAGTTCATATATATATATACTATATGAATTACTATGTCAAATAATGCAGATTTTTTTTTTTATGTTTATATTTAAAATGCTTTTAAAATTAAGAAGTGCTATATTAGATCATAAAAAAAAAAAAAAAAAGTATCAAACGGCTTTATTGATCTGGAATTCATAAAAATTTGCTCATTGGAAGTGATGGGGTTGACCATGATCCATAAGTCTGGAGTACTAGAATGTGCATTTCCACCATGCAGGGCATATTAGATTGTCATCTATTTTATTTATTTATGTTTTAAAATGTTTATAAGAATGCAGTGTTAAAGGAAAAAACAACAACAATAAATTTTGAAAGTGAAAATAATGTTTTGATGATTCAAGCTATGTTTTTGTAACTTGTTTTCAAGGTGGTTTGCCTAATCTAGCAGAAAGTAGATTACAAAGAAAAACTAGTTTCTAGTCTTCATGGAAAATATTATACTTAAAAATTAAAACTAAGTAATTAAAATACAATTACATATATATATATGTATACTGCTGCAAATTTAAAAGTTCTTTATGTTTTAATGCCCCTCCCTCTCCATATTGAAGGCCATATGGAACCTGATTGTGTTTGTGAGGTTGTTCAAAACAATAAATAGTACTGAACCTAAAATAATGATTTTTAATATATACTCCTACTTCTGATACCATATAATTTTAAAATTATACACATTAAAAACATGAAGAAAAAAAAAAAAAGAATAATGCACTTACAAAATAAACACTATAATAATAGATCAAGAAAGAGAGAGAGAGAGAGAACAACCATTAGTGCACAAGATGAAGATATGGCTGAGTGAGAAATAATTTATGATGCTGTTCTTATAATAAGTTATGTGAAGTTTTATATGAATTTCTAAATTTTTATTTAATTTTTTCAAACCATATATAGTGAGCCCACAGATAAATAGGAGACAACTATATATACACAGTTTGCAACATATAAATTTGTTTGATCAGTACATATTTTTAGTTTGCAATTGCTCACAACTAGCTCAGTTTTTTTTTTATTAGATGCTAATAAGCTTGATCCTATAATTTTTTATTTCTTTTATTCATCAGACTTTAGAAACAAAAATTTATTTATTACATCGTATAACAAAGATTAAATGAATTATAATATTCCTTAACTAATTGAAAAAATAATCAATAACCATTGAAGTATTTATTAAAAGTTGATAGTTGCAGACTAAAAAAATATTTATACAATAAATACAAATTAATACAAAACTATCATAAGAGGCATTTCGATAACTATATAAATCTTCACCTTCCTTTTGAGATCTGATTGCTTGAAATATTTACTAACAGCTATTAACATAGGTTTTTTTCAGTGTCTACTGTCATATGTTTGCAAGATTGGATAATATGTTAATTATAAGTTTTAGATATATTTATTTTAATAGAATAAAAGAAAAATGACATCATCTATTGATGATAATGATCAGCATAAACATATAGATCATTTGATGTTAACCTCAATTAATTAATTAGTAGCCGTAACTTGGTACAATATTTATATATATTTGTGTCATGTGGAGTTGACAGATATAAGTGTATTTAATTGGAGATGGTGTTAATGATAATTATGATGACAATCTAAAATATAAATATGTAAATTTCAACAATCAGAATGAAGGCAATATTGCATTAGCTATCTAGGTAGGTTACTATAATTAAATGAGAAAAAATTATATTTATATACTTTTTCTCTATTATATATATCTATGACTTCTTAATCATATATCATTTGGGCACTATATTAATTTGAGGATATTCATTATTGTTTGGTTAACCTTAAAGAAAACACCAACCTATTCTATCCCTATTCCCATCTGTGATTTTTTTTATTAGAATATGTTAACTAAGAATCGGTATAACATAAAAAACTTAGACAGAAAGATTACTTGGACAATATAGTTAAATAAATTAATAATAAAACAAAATCCAGATAAAATCAATGAATGATACACACACATACTTATTAGAAGTATAATCAAAACACTATAAAATATAATTTCATTTAAATAAATAAGTTTCAAAATTTGGAAGAGACTAATTACTCATTATACAATTTTAGTTTCATTTTCTTAATTTTGTTTCTTTTTTTTTAGGAAGAAAATAGTTATTTAACAATTTTAAAATAATTTTTTTTTTTTGAAATTATGCTCTTGAAAATTAAAATAATAATTAATAAATTTCTTTAAAAAAAGTAAATGACAAAATTAAGTTATATTTATTAGTTTAATGTTTATAGTTGGCATACATAGATTTAATACAAGAAACATTAAAATTATTATAGCACTTAGGAAAAGTAAATATTCAACTTAATTAATTAAAATGGCAGATATAAATGAACTTTAAAATTATAATTATTACAAAAATTAATTTACCTCTAATTTAAAATCTATTCATTATTATAGATTTTTTTTTTTCTTAATGATTTACCAATATATATTTTTTTGAATTATACAGTGGCATGATTTTGATAATTTTCCAGGCAAGTAAAGATCTTTAATGCATCTTCTAGGTATTATTTCCAAATGTATTGTAACGATATATAAATATGCCGTTACATTAATTTGAAATAAAAACTTTTAAGTTCGCAAATAAAAATAAATGTATTAAAAAAAAACTAAACGCTAAAATTAAAATGTTTGTTAAACATATATATATTCGCACAGATGCAAAACTTTAAAAATATTTTTTTTTATAAATAAAAAAAGTATTTGAACGTACTTTTTTGATAAAAAAAATGCGAGATTTAAATATAAAAATATTTTAATAAAGAAATAACGTAAGTAAAAATAAAAACAGGTATTAATTAATTCCTGAAATCTGTAAATGGAAATGATTGTTTATTAATTGAAAAGCAAGCTAGCCTTGGGGCTCTTGTGTAATTAAAAAGTCAGATGAAAATTAGATAAGAGAATAAAGAGAATTAGCTTACCAATGGAAGCACCAAGCCTCAGCCCGGATCCTAATGAAAATGATGGATTAGTGATGTTTTGTTGGTTGAATCTGTGTGGATACTATAAAAAGAGAAATACAGTTTTCCTGAAAGTTTTTTCCAACTTGATTTGGTGAGAAGAACGGTAAGACGCACTTGTCGTTCTCTCTCACTTATTTAAAAAAATGAAAAGACTGTGATACCATGAACCAGCTAATGCCACCTCCAGAACATTAGATCGATCTTCCAATGGAGACGTCGCGGGAATTAAAAACAGGAACCTGGACTCTTCTTCCGTAAGCTATATGAACTGAACAATTGTTAAAATCATAAAATTAATTAAGAACTTTCGTCCATTTTTTTTCTTATTGTATAAATTATTTAAATGCATGAAATTCAAGTTGGGTATAGACGTTGCATGGATTCGTTAGCAGTTAATTATGTTGCTGTTTCATATTCGATTGGAATATATAGGTCATTGGTGTCATTGCAGCATCTTATGATGAATGCTATTGGGCTTCTTGTATTCCCTCTGCAATTGACGTTATTGATGACTTTGTATTTTGATCGGTTATGTTTATTCTGGAATGTTTTTAACCGTGGAATCTATGCATCCGATCTATACTCAACATTATAAAACAAATTTTATAAAATTCATCTGTGCGAACGTATCTAAATGTTAAATTTAACTCAGGCGTGAATGGCTATATAGTTTTGTAAAGTTATATTAAGGGAGGGTAATCTTAGGTTATTCATTTCGTAGTTGAATTAGGTCAATTGATTGGATATATTTGTGTAATTAGTAGATGTAGTATGAGTTTCGCTACGTGCAGAATCGCTGTATACACCGCACCAACCCTTTGCCTATGGATGGGATTGTAAGACGGTAAAAAGGACCGCAGTCCCTTCCTATGGAGTTTTTATTTTATTGTTCTTCTTGCCATACAGATGTAACATTCCTGTATTGGTCAAGAGTCAATGTCTTCTCTAACTATACTGTTCAGATGTCCATTCCTGACAGTATAGTATATTTGTGCTGTTGTATTTCATGCTACATTGAATACATAAATGTATCAGATGGATTGACGCCGGTTTGACTGCAAACTTTTGGTCTAAGGTTAAATAAGGGATAGAATATTTTCTTTTCAAATGCAGATCTATGTAGTCTATTCATACTCGACCCTCTAAATAAAATATTAAACTCATTGCAATCTATTTAAATGTAAAATTAAAAGTTAATATAAAAATCTAAATGTTAAATCTATTCCTCAAAATTTAAAATGATTCAAAATTTATATGTGTGTAAATAAATATTTTTATGTGTTAATTTCTGGCAGTGGCTTTTATTTTTTTATATTTAAGATATAAAGTTATATTTTATTATCTCTGCTACTCCCTGAGCTAGTGACAATGGGCTAAAGGTCTAAATATTTAAATAAATTGGAATCTTATCAGCGCGTATCTGCCTACTTTATACATTTTTCTAAGCTTAAATGCCTAGATGGTGCCCTTGTAGTGCAGATATCGTAGATTGTGATTAGATTCAATCTCCACTTTCTTTTGGATCGTTATAACTGCCCCCCACTTTCTTTTAGATCGTTATAGTATGTATGTCAACTTGGTAGAAGTAAGATAGTAAATCTTTCAGAAACCACAAGTCATTAGTCTAAAATTTTTTCAATTTTCTAGCTAGTTATGTCTATGATGTGGTGGTGTATTTTAAAAATATAGGACAGTTTAGCCTAGCTTTTCTATAATAGCAACTGGAATATGCAAGTTCAAAATTGCAACTGATTAAATTTGTTTCAAGTCTGTGTTTTGAAAATATCATTTATTTATTTTTTTGGTTTTTCTATTTTTCAAATTCTTTAACTGGTTCCTTTATCTATTATCTACCATATTAAAATCTATTCTAAAATATTTATATATTCTTTTCTAATTAATCTAATAGGGTGTACATAAAAAATATATTTTAAAAATACCTTTAAAAAAAGAAACAATAACAATTTGCTTTTTTTAAATTAAAATTTGTTTAAGCATATTATTTTTAAATGTAAAATCTGTAATTTTATATATAATTTTACCATTTTTTTTATCATTAAAAATTCTTTTTACTGTTATTATTTTTTTTAATCTACTCAAATACACACACAGGACATGTTGGTACAATACATGCATATATTTTGTTGCACAGCTAAATAAATTAACATATATATTGTAATGTTTAGACTTAGCATAGTTCATTTATTTACATTTTCTCTACTTATTTATCTACATAAATTACATGGGCGCCCCCTGACTTTAAGCATCTGGATATAAATTAACACATATATATTTAAAACAATATTTTATTCAGTATAATAATGTAACAAGTACACAACCCCATTTGTAATGC
The DNA here is from genome assembly GCA_028023455.1 of Epiperipatus broadwayi. NCBI lineage: Eukaryota > Metazoa > Onychophora > Udeonychophora > Euonychophora > Peripatidae > Epiperipatus > Epiperipatus broadwayi. The sequence goes on along the minus strand of JAQFVV010006460.1, from coordinate 658,984 downwards.
GGACTAAATCACAGAGAACGTATGTTACTTCCGATGAATGACAAGTACCATGCAATCTTACATAAACAAAGTAATAATCATGTAATAATAATTTAGTTACAGTTGTACTTATTAATTAATGTATAATTTATTTCTTTAATAAAATTAACAAATCGTGCAACAGTATGCAATTTATTACCTTAATAAGGTTCTTTAATTTTTATACATCATAGTATCAATATATTCATAAATAATGTAACATATTTGTTGTAACTTTAATCTTGACTTCAATAAACTTAACTATAATTCTATACATGTATGAATTCATAAATATAACATTTCTTTGACTCACATGTCTCCTAATAATTACGTAGGCATATGCAGTATATGGGATAGACACCAGCACTATATCACAATAATCATAAGGAATGGTCTTTTTTAGATCCTAATCCTTGACACCAACGTTTATATAATAATAACTATAAAGTGATGGCCTTTTGGTCCTAACACTAACTGAATAAACCTTCTATATGATTATAAGGAATGGCCTTTTGATCCTAAACCTAATATAATACAACTACAATTTATACAGGGATGATTCGTTCTGAGATCAATCCCTAACTCATTAAACTGATAGAAATGTATTCTCCATATGGATGTGAACATATGTAAACTTAAACATTGAACAAACAACTATGCATATATAAATTCAGCTATATAAAATCCAATTTCTGTCATCAAATATAAGTTTAACTATGAACGAATGAGACTAATGTAAATAATTATATTGTTAATTATGATTATTTGAGACTTAAGCAATTTGTGTGTGCATTGATTGCATTTGCATAATTATCATTATTTATTTACCTTTTCCTCTTATTAATAACTTATATAAATTCATAAACTTAACATACATGTGTGATATATAGTAATTATTTTTTTCTTTTTTTAAAAAAAATAATTTTAACCAGTAAAAAGAAGTTATTATAAATATTTTTTTTTTTAAACCAATAGTCTCTTCAAAATGATATCCAGATAACAAGTGTTATTTACAAATTTAGATTAGTTAATATAAAATATAAATCAGGTTTTAAATAAAAAATAAAATAATTCTCAAAGGTGATAATAGTGTCTTGTAATTTCTTTCTGTCTTTTAAATAGGCCTACTTCTTCATTTCAGTCAGAGTTATTCAAAATATCATTCAAATGTCTTCCAGATTAGATCTAGCTAACTGTTAGTAGTGTCTTCGCTTTTAATTCTTAAAGCATAGCAAAATCCTGGGATTTAATAAAGTAATATCCCCTTCTGATTAAGAGAAGAGAAAAACTGATTTTATAACAAGAAAAGCTATGTTCTTTTTGCACACTTATTTCAGTTCCTTTTTTTAAAAAAAAAAAAATTGCATATATATCATTTTGCTTAAAAGAGAGAAAAAAAAAAAAAAGAATAATGGATTGTTCATTTCAATATTTATATATTGTAACCCAGTGCTATTGGCACTTGGATTTATTTAGCATTATTTCTGCATGAAATCAATGTTATTCTTTAAAAAAAAAGATAAAATAAAAGTGCCTAGACATGGTTTGTATGAATAAATAATATATTCCCTAATGCAATATCATGTTTTTAAAATGACATGAATAATCTAAGTAAGATATTGTTTAAGAGCAAGTTAATATAATTTAAAACAGGTGTAATAAACTGTAGCTAATTCTTAGATGGTTATAGAAAGAAGAAAAAACCATAAATGTCAATTAAATAATTTTAAGATGTCTTATTCTAAGGAAAAAACTTCTGGTAAATTCATTTGTAGAAAATAATTTATGTGTAATTAAAATCACAGATGATTATTGTTGGTTTGAATGTATTATTTTCATTATTAAACTATTTTGTAATACATTTTAAATAATACTGAAAACTATATGATTGTAATAAGTTTTTTTTCTTTTGTTTATGTTATAATCAAATGATTTCTTGGTAGAGGTCGCTAGATTTAAAAAGAACAACCAATTCATATTCAAGTCATTTTTTGGATATAGTCTGCTCTTTTCTTTCAAAAGTTTAACAGTGCTGAAATTTGGTAACAATTTTTTTTTTTAATTTTGCAGAAATAAATGTATAATCTAAGGAAAGTTCTATCTACAGTGTTTGGCTGAACGTTTTGGTAAGATATCTTGAATTTCTATGCCATCTTTTTATTTAAAAACTTCTACATTAAATAATTATCGCATCTTAAAAGATTGATTTTTTAAACAAAACCAAGAAAAATGAAGAATTTAGCTAAAAATATTAATCAAATTCTTATTTTAACTAAATTAAGGAGAACAAATATTTTCCAAGTTGGAAATAATTATTTAATAACTTGTTCTTTATTAATATTTTTCTGGTACAGAAGAAAAATAAGTAGAAAGAATATTAAAAAAAAAAACCCAAAGAACTAGAAACATTTTTTTTAGCGCTTTTTAAAAATAAATCATCTGCGTTATCAATAATGGAGAAATTGTATACAGAGGAATATATTTAATTCACTACTAACGGTCTAGGAAAAATAATAATCATAATAATAATAAACAATATACCTGCATTTTTTTTTTTAAAGGAAAAAAAAAAACTTTCTTGAAGTAAATGTGAAAAGTAAATACGTGCATTCTTTAAAGGAAAAATACTATTTGGAAAATAAATTGCTAAGATTATGAAAGATAGGTTAATAATTTCTTTATTGACTTAAGAATAAAATTACAATATATAGTATAATGTACGCAAGGTGAAATTCTTATAACTTCATCCATTCTATAATTCAACTTCTGTTATTATCATACTAATCTATAGGAAAAAGTGCGCATTTTCTTCAATATTCTAGCTAGCTAATTATACGTATAATATTCAAATAATGTGTCTATTTATCGTCAATGTGATAATATTAGATTTTGTTAGGATCCAAATTTTTATCATTATAATCCAATTGGGAATTAAGCTTCGTTTTACTATTTTTTTTTTTATGTTTATTATTATAAGAGCCAAAGAAAAAAAAAATTTTCATTGAAAAAAAAAAAAAGCGTTTATTACTTTCAATGTTTTGTAAAATGTAACCGGATGGAAATTCTTTACCTGGATGGACAGCTCAGCAGAGAAATAGTTCTGCTAATGAAATAATGTGTTTTTTCTTATTTAATCTTTTTTTTAAAAGAAAAACTAATTGGTAAAAATTTTATGTTGTGTTATAATATTAATGTATGTTAAGATTTATATCTGTCACATAATATTTTAATGATCTTGTAATGATAAGTGTATGTCTTACTATCATTACTCTGGGTTAAGTTTGTATTTAATGTGAAGTAATACCTATGAAATATATCTGATTTATTACATGCAGCTGGAGATATGAACTTTGCATGTGAGGATTTAAAGAAAAATGTTTTATATTTATTTTAATGGGTAAAACCATATTTAAATTTATCAGAAGTAACTCTAAAAAGAAAAAAGGCTATAACAAGATATTTTTTGTTTAAAGTGTCAACAGAATTTATATTATATTAATTAAGTAATTTAGTAACAGTTATTTTTTAATAGCACATCCACTTTATTTAGTTTAAGCTGGTATGCTACCCATTGCTTTCGAAAATTCCTTCATTAAAATTAAAATTATTATACTTTTCTGCTGTCATGTCCATTGGTTTCAGATATTGATTGAAGTATACATTTTAATATAGGTGTATTATTATTAGTGTGTTTTGCTATCTTGCCTAAGTGTAGAGTTGGTATATGCTAAATATCAGCATATTTTAATATTTATAATGTATTTTATTTTGTGGGATGAAGATGATCTCCCCAAAATACTTTATTTTTCCATGAGAGGAATAGTTTTTGATATAATGTGATGGTATGTTTGATAGTCCATGTGATCGGTTGTCATGAATAGAACGATCAAGAGTTGATATAATATTTAGTATACTTAAGGTATTTTAAATCCCAAAAGAGGATTTTACTTGGTGCATGTTCGTTTCTTTAGGGGGTGAGATATAGATTCCACACCTATACATTTTATGCCTGAGTAATAGGCAAGAAACCACCAAATACTTCAATGTAGTATTTTACTCTGCAGACATTAGTTGTTATTCTGCATTCCTCATGTGAAATTAAAGATAGTTCCACCATAGAAGCTGTTGATTATTGTGCTCTTTTAAAAGTTATGGCAAGGGTAAATATTAGATTTGATGTGTTAGTTCCTCAAGGTGCACTTTAGTATCAGTAGTGCCTTAGTAATTGAGATCAATATCTGTATTGTGCTACCGAGCCTTGCTGGTAGTTCACAAGCAAACCAATGAAGAAAATTAATTTGAAAAAAAATAGTGCGTATTTTAAAATGCTTATTTATTGAGGGAATGTTCAAACACAATATTTAGTATTAATTAATAGTTAAGAAATATTCTTAGCGTGCATTAAAACATTTATAATTAAAATATTTCTCATATTGTAGGTGGACATTAATTAAAGCATGTAATCGGTGAATGGGACTTCTAATCCATGACCCATAACTAGTAATAAGTTATTTAATTATAAACCATAACTTGGTTAACTTTATTAGTGATAGAGTTAATATTTTAAAAGGATTGTATTGAACCCATTTTATTAAATTACACAAATCATATGTAATTAATTTTGCGTATTTCATATCATAATATTAATAAATAAAAAAAAAGTTAATCAATAACTTAAGGTAAAAGATTTATAGAAACTTTACTAAAATTACAGATTAGTGTATTAGTAAATCAGATGCATGTTTTGGGCTAATTAATCCAGTGCAATAGCGTGACCTTCAACATGTATTACTTTATAATTTTAATTTGTACCCGAATAGTAGACAGATTAAGGTAATGATTTATGTTTAGTATCAATGTGATACTATCTAATAAATTTGTATATTTTGTTTAGTTCTGTGTTAGTAATAAATTATAGTCTTTTCAATATTCGTTGTAAATTCATTTTTTTTGTATGCCAAATATGTGTTTGCACAATATTTACAAAACATTTTCTTGAGTCCGAAATCATCTCAAACTTACGAAATCTTAATATACTAGATAGACAAATTTATGCAGATCTGAATATTTCATTTTATTTTAATGATAATTATTTATGGATTGCAAACTTCAGACTAAACATTATGTAATTGTAAAAAAATGAATTTATTTCCAAGTTAAAAACCCTGACTGCATATTATTCCAGTTACATTTAGTTAAATTATTGAATTAATTAGTCTTAGTTAATTTATTGTGCTGTCATGGATGATGGAAGAATACAAAAAGCACCCTTGTCTTTTTATTATTCTGAGATTCTGGATACAAAGTCGGTATTATTCAAAATTTTATGTGATTATTTATGGCATTGCTGATCATATTTATCACCCCTTTAAATAATATAGTAGTTGTTATGATATATGAGGACACATTGACTTTGAAGTAAAGTGAATGTTTCCTATAGCTTACCAGAATGCCAGTCATGTGTGACAGCACAATACTGTAGAGTATTTTCCTAAATTAAATAAAGAAACCCTGAGACTATTATTGTCATTATAATTATTCTTTATTTAAGAATTGATCTATTATTATTGATATTACAATTATGGTGTGGCATAAAAGAGTTAAATTTTTCAATTGTGCTATAAGAAAGGTGTTTTCAGATCATATTGGCAAATGATAACATAATGGATATTTTTTTTTTTAGTAACATTAACAAGAATATGAGAAGTTATCATCATTGTTGAAAAATGCAAATACTTATAGCTCAGAGAATGTGTTTTTGATAACGAGAGGATGTTATTTTATTCTAAATTATTAATTAGGGAATGATTGCAGTTCTCTCTCTTCCCAAGACATTTATTTTACTGACGAAATTTATTTTATGATTTTAATTTCTTTCTTTGTCTTAACTGCATATCTCTGCAGCTGTAAATTTGTTTATAACTAACCGACCACTGAGCTAGGCAGAGTTTGCACATTGGCGCATTTGCATGTCTCTGAATATACTTTATTAGGTTAGAATATAGATACAGTAGTTATTTGTAAATGAGTATGATCATTTAAACTACTAGGAAAAAAAAAAACTATAGAGATGAGTTTTTCAATGACTAAACACCAAACTGATAAGCAAAGTTCAAAGACCTGAGTTTGGAGCAATGGATTATTATTGACAGATTGTCAAGTTCTACTGTTAGTGTGCAAAATGAAAAACAAAATGGACAGAAGAGAAAGGATAAAGTGAAAGATCCATTCCAGAATGAAAAGAATATTATATTGTATAGGTGGTAAGGATATCTTCACCAATAAGCAAATATTTGGAGAGAGTTAAAACTTGACTTTAGAAAAATAAAGGCTGGCTCATTCCCTGTCAACTATGGACCTATTAAAAGAAAAATATTTTTTGAGGAAAAAGAAAAGTACAATGCTTTTAACAGAAAAAGATATGACAAACCTGAAAGTGACATTAAAATAATCAGAAAAAAAGAAATTATCTGCTTGCTAAAAAGAAAATGTGACTTTGATATTGGAAAAAAATTTAAATATAAGAAAGATATGCTACGTATGACCCAGTATAGATAAAAATGATTTTTTTTTTTTTTACAGAGAATGAAATAGTGCTATTATAGTGTGTATGTAGATAGATTTGTTTCTGAAGATGTACTGTGATTTGACCATGCACATGAGACATTATGTTATTATGTGACATTTGGAAATTGATATTACCTTGTGCTGCCACAACATTTTTTTTTCTTTCTCTTTGTTAAATAGTGTACTCACTCACCTGTAAGGATTAGATGAAGCAAGGTACAGTTTGGGAGTTGGTTTAATTTAATAACCTCTAAGTCTCATATACAAACAAAGCTTAATTTTCATGTTTTATTTACCTGTAAAACTCAGAGGAAACAAAGTGCAATTGGAGTTTTTGTTTACTGTATCAGCCTTTAAGATTCAAAAAGAGAGCAAGGCCTTATTCTATTGTTTTGTGTTGTAGATAGCTTAACATAAATCAGTTGGTGATGGTTATTCTAGTGTCCATGTATCATACATATTTATGTAACATGAGGAAGTTTTTATGCATTCCAAAGTAGAAATTCTATGCATTCTCTATGGTACTTGATGACAAACAACTCTGAACATTGCGGACATATATTTTATGTAAAACACCTTAATCAAAGAAATGGATATAAATTAACAGAGTGTTACACACTAATGAGAAATGGCACTGTCTCATTATCTCCTTTTAAAGAGGGGGGATATATTATCTTATTAACCTGAATGCATCCCACATTAGTCAGAGTGAAATAGTCCATAAAAATAAAAAGAGAGAAAAAAACATTCCAACTACTTTATTGTATGCCATTGAAATAAACTACATAAGAAAGTAAAAGAAAGCTAATTTATGCATTTGACAATATTACTAGGTATTTACTGAGTACTACGAAGGGCAAACTATACATTTTAACAGGCAACTCCAGTATTAATTTTGTTGTTTATATAAATGTCTATAAAAAAATTGAATCTGTTGACCACATAGGGTAGTAAATGCAAAACTATGGCTGTATAGTAACCATAATACCTGCAGATACAATTTGAATACTATCCCCCGTATTGGGTTTGAATACGAATCCCCTTTCTTAAATATATCTTAAGAAATAAAATCTACATATCCTATATCAGAATGTAAGTTTAAAAAATATATATATAAAAAATCTACCTAGTGGCCATTATTTCATTTAAAAAGACAAACAACAATTTCTTCGGAAAAAGTATATTTATGAGCGTCAATTAATAAATGACCTCAAGCGCCAATCTTACTAAGACTGTAAGAATTATACTTTTCCTATTTATGTAATCTTAGAATTATCACTAATTAGGTGCCCGGCCCTTTTAGCTAGCTCAAATCCCAGGCCTGGGAGGTAACAATACCCAGCAGGCTGTACGAAGGTAAATGGCTAAATCTGTGTAGTTGAAACAAGCTTTCCCTGCTTCCTATACTTACTCAAGGCACATATATTTAAACTTATGTATTAGTAACGGTTTCCTTTCTACACCTCGTAAATTAGATCGCGTGTCATTTAAAATTAGCTACTTTTGAACTCCCTCTTTCTACACATTTATTTCCTCTATATGCGATCTATTTCTTTATCAAATCTATGGTTTAGAATTTAAAATTACGTGTAATATAATTGCTTATTCTGAAAAGCATACTTTATTCATTCTGATATTCTGCCAGGAAGGAAACTAGGTCAATATAAGTGATAAATATGTTCATTAATGAGAGACAAATAATGTTTTAACATTAAGTACACCTGTGTCTAGTTTTACGCGATAGATAGGTTCCTCAGAAAACATGCGCAAAAGAAATCGCACAAAAATAGACGTAACTTACCTTGAATAAGGGGGGGGGATACGGACTGTGATTTTTCAAAAATCGCATAAAAGCAAAGCACCAACCTAAAATTACTTTAAAATTCGCGCAAAAAAAAATAAGTAAATAAAATATGACTAATAAAAAATTTCAAATTTGAAAAAAATTGATACAAGACAAACTTTTTTAAACTATAATATTTAATTTTATTCAAAACAATATATTTTTATGCATAATTTGCAGTAGTTTACATTTTTTTATACATGTTTTAATTATTATCGCTATTTGCCGATAAACAGGTTCGTTTGCAAACTGGTAAAAAATCAGATTCTTCACAAGAGGAAATACAACTAGCGCCAACTTCACTCTCATGTTGTGTTAATGGTTTTCTGGTGATAACGTAATTAGTAATTAATCTTTGAGATGATGATTTTATTAATTGTTTATGAAGCTCGCAATATCCAGACATACAACCATTTAGCTCTCCTTGGAATTTAAGAGCACGTTTGTGATTAGTGTCATTAATAAGAAAATAATTTGCCAACTGATTAGAAAGTTGAAGACCTTCTCGAATCATTTTTGCAGTGAAAGGAACAGGTTCCACTTCTGTTTCATTATCTTTTTCTACACTGCTGGGAAAAATTTAATTAAAACTAACAACTAAAAATTAAATTCTTATTTTTGTCTTTAGTTTTTTAATTTTCAATTCCGTTTAAAAATCGGATTTCGTTTCACATCACATTAATTTCAGATCACCTTAAGTAACTTTTAAATTGTTAATTACAATTAAAAATCAGATTTTAATTTTTAATTTTCAAATTTAATTGTGCCCACTGCTATTACTCACCTTTTAAAAATAAACTTGCGAACACTAAATGATTAATAATTGATTACGTTCTTTTTTAAAAAGCAAAAACAGAATGTGATTTAAAATGCAAAATTAACACGCACAATGTTTGAACAAATTTATATTATAATCTTGTAAAATTTAATGTGTGTACATAAAATGTAGAAATCATGATTTTAATTTCATTGCATAAAATCTTATTATTATAAAGCACTGAAAATATTGAAATTATTAAGATGAAAGTCGAATTCCAATAATGTGTTATTACTTTCAATATGACATAAGTTCGCAAAATTTATTATTTAAAGTTATAGAGCATTATCGGAGTTCGACTTCCGAAGAAACATGAATCGCGTAATTTCAAAATTGCGTTAAATAAATCCGTGTAAAATGAGACCCAGGTGTATACAATTTTATTACTATGGTTAATTAAATATTGAGAAAGAGAAACATATATAATTTATATATCAAATGATAACATAAAAGACAAAAATGGAATTAGTTAAATATAAAAGAACATATAATTAAACAGCTTGTGTAAGAATGCATTTATACGCTGCGAATTAAATTATATGATTTTACATAATGATTAAACCTTTAGAGAGTAACGATGGGCAATTTTCAGTTCTTTTAAGACAATAAAACTAGTCATATTTACCTTGGAGTATCCGGGATTTTTTAATATGGATAAGTTTATTTCCACGTAAGCTGGATTTTGACGATCCAACCGAAATCTATGTATTCTTTTACTGTCAAAGAATAAAACAAAATTTTTTCTGCTAATAGCAAAAGTTTTGCACGAATATTCATTTTGTGGTATTACTTGGATCTAAAAAATAATGACGGCTTACTGGAGGCATTCTTAGTGTATACGATTCGATATTCTCTTCCTTCCTGGATTGTTTTAGTGGCGTATCGGTGAGGTCCCTATGGTTCTTGGAGTAGCAGACACTTAATAGCAACAGCTACATATTTGGAGCTTAGGATGGTGGTCTTACACATATTTGTTCTACTCCTGCATTACGATTGTAGCGATGGCATCTGTTGCTGTTGCTAAATCCATTTTCTTCTCGAGATGGTTGATTGAAGGATTTTTTTAATATTTCATTTTATAATACAAGCATAGCCATATCAGTCAACTTAGGAAAAAAAAATTCAACATTTCAGTTCGAAAACACTCTTGCTTGCTCCAATTTTTCTTTCTAACTAATTAATTTCTCAAATTTCTTTTGTTTCCCAAAATGGTTTATCAGTATTCAGATCTCTATTTTTTAGGCATGCTTTTAACATTTTTCTTTTTCTGCCGTACATTTACTTAAGATTCCCTGGAATTTTGAGTTGCTAAGTAATGGAACAAAAGACACAAAATTGCCTCAAGGTAGACATATCAAAGTTCTTTCATTACTCTCATTAAAATGCGATATACAATAAAACAACAGAAAAGTGTACATTTGAAATAAGTAATAATACAAAAAAAAAAATTATATATTTGCGTATAACTGCATTCCCACAATTTATTAACATATTTTTATGAATGTATTTTAAAACAAATAACTATAACTATATACATCTTTCTCCCTATATTTTTTTTTTCTGTAAATAATAAACAAAAAACCCTTAAATTTATCTCTCTCTTCGACATATATATCTAATTATATATATATATACTCGCACACTGAATCTAGGCAGTTGGAAGATCTTATATAACTTCCTTGTAACAGGGTTTGAACCCAGCTACTGTTACAGCATAAACATATATAATTAATAAAGATTTGAATGTGTGTATGCATGCATATAAAGTAAATAAAGAAATTGCTCATGTGATTAAAAGAAAAAAATTGTTAATATACATTTTAATTATATTAAATGTGGCAATTTATGCAGAATGTTATTGATCACCCTGTAATATGTGAGTAGCAAGATAATAAATAAGACTGTAAAAGAGAGAAAAACAAAATGCTGTTGATCATGAATCAAGTCTAATCCAGTAAATAATGTTGGAAATCTATGGAACTAGATTGCTACAGCCACTAAGATGCCAGTAAAGGAAAGAAAATGTACTATGCCATTAAATTACCAAAGACTTGCTGATATTCTACATGCAATATGTCATTGTATTGCTGTAACTACAATTCAAGTCTATAGTGTGTACTACAATTCAAGTCTATAGTGTGTGAGAAGAGGAAATATACTTGTCAAGTGAATTTATGAAGACTATTGTAATTACAGAAAAAAAGAAAAATGACATATGAAAAACCATAGTTTAGGACTAAATATTTTGAAAGGTAAGATTTTCACATTATTATGTTAAAGTTGACCTAGACTTAAAAATTGAAAATATATTAATTGTTGTAATATATTATATTTTATATCTGCAGTTAAAATCTTTAATATAGACTTAAAACTGAAAACATATTAACTGTTGCGATACCTTTCATTTTATATCTGCATTTGGAATCACGAGTATATAGATGGAACCAATTTATGTATATTTTTGTTTTGTTAATAAATTGTTAAATTATTGTTTTATTAATCCATTTTGTTTAGAACTCCTTTAAAACATTATAATGTCAACCCACATATGCTAGTTATGAATCATCCACAACTGTGAGATAACATGCAAAGCATTGGTGAATATGTTGGGGTGTCATAGTAATAATTTGCAATGATGATGATCATTATTTCATTAGTATTTTCAGTAAACTTTCTCTGTTGAGGAGATTTAATGCCTGCTGTTTCTTTTTTTTTTTTGATTGAAACCTAAAACGAAAAAAAAAATACTGTTAGGAATACTTGTGATTATAAATCCCAATCATCATCATCACATTAGTTAATATTATTATGAAAATTTTGTGATATTGGAATTCTATTCAACTTGTTGTTGATGATATTTATGCATACATCTGGAAGATTTCAATATATATTTAGTATTTTACATATCTTTGATTGTATAATAGTGGATCCAATTTTAAACCTGTTTATCCTAAATATAAATTCCTAACTTAATCTTTTGTCTATATATGAATATGTAAATACCATCTGTGGAAAAGTTACTGTTACATAATAGTTTATTTATCAATACAATACATATGTAGGTACAATAATTACTTGTGAGTATGCTCTTTTAAACTTCTATAAAAAACAAAAACTGTAATGATAATGAGTTTTGCAATAGCTATACAAATCAATCTATGAAACAATACATTCAACTATAGAACATGCTGGTCCATTTTTTTGATCAAGTGATATTTTGTGATACTATCTTTTAACTTCTGCAGAAAACTTTTCTTTCATAATGGTTCAACCCCATATCTTATTATAACTCTCCAATGTATTTTATTTTCTATTATATACTTATAGTAGAAGCAATGAATAGTGTACTTTTTTTGAATATCTTTAAAGAAATACTTATAACATAAATGGAATCTACTTTTCCAATATAAACCATGTTCAATTTTGCCCTAAACATCATTTTAGGAAGTCTTATATTATTCATTTGTTTTACATGTCAAATCCAAAGAGGATTTGTTTTTACACTAATAGAATCTATAGTATCATATTCAGCAAGTTGATGAACATATTGATTGGTTTTGTGATCTTGCCATTGTATTTTTAAAATTTTATTGAGATCTTTAAATGAAACTTTTCTAATGCCTTTATATTAAATTAATAGTGTGTTCAAATTTTTTTTTTTTTATAATAAATTAAGTAATAACAATTCTATATATAGCTAATGTAGTTGTAATAGTCATGTCATTTTGATGAAAACTTGGTAAAAGCATCAGCACTATAATAAACTCTACTTTGCATCTCACTATCTAAATCCACCATTTTATTTATGAAATTATTAAGATATTTAAATTGGTTTACATTCTCAAATTGATAGCCATTCAAGTTAAAAGTTGCTGAGGATAAAGAACTTGAGTTTTTTGAACAGTAATTATTAAAAAACCAAAGCCTTTATATGTTGCATTCAAAATATTAAGTACCTTCTGTAGATCATCTTTTGAACTGACAAAACTAGCACAATCATTAATATGCTGTAAATCCAGAATCCAAGAAGATGAAGTTCTTGTTGCAGTGAATAGATTCAAATTAAAAATTCTACTATAAAAATTACATCACATTTTAATCACTGATCTTGATTCTTATTTTATTAAGTTAGCTGTAAACCATTCCAAAGTCTACTGACATAAAAACTGAAAACAATATCATAACATGTACATAATCTTGTTTAACACCAGTTTTTATTGCAAATGCTTCAGTTTTTTCATTTGTAGTAATATTTCCTCTCATTATGTTATATAGAATCTGTATAATATAAATAAAATTTACTTATTAACCAACAAAGCCATAAACCTGTTGGATTTTTTGAATCAAACGCCATGATCAAATCAATAAAAGTAATACAGTATATAAATTAGTCTTTTGTTTCCAATACTTTTCTTGTATCTTCCTGGCAAGAAAAATCATGTCTGTAGTGCTTCTTAATTCTCTAAAACCACGTCGAGTTTCTGGTGATCTTTCATCTGTGATTGGAAGCAACCTATTCAACAAAATTCTTAAATGTATCTTTGAAAATAATGATGATATTCTGTGACAATTACTTGTCTACTTTCTTTATTTTTAAAAATTAGAATAGTAGAAGCATCCTTAAGATCAAATGGTATAATTTCATTAGTTCATATATTCCTAAAAAAAATTTCCAATATTTTTGAAGCTAATATACGTATTATCATCCTTTAAAACTTTTGATGGCACTAGTTGTTTAGCCAATACAAGCTGCTTAATGGCATTGTTTATGTGGAAAAAAAAATATGATGTTACCGAGCCGACCTTTTTTTTTATTTATCTGATTTCTGGTTTTTTTTTATTTATCCGATTTCTGTTTTTATTTTTATATATATATATAAAAATACATGTATTAATTAATTATTTTGGATTGTAAACCAACTACTTTTTTTTTTTGATTTTATTTTAACAACACATATTTATTTCAAACAACAACTTGTCCAAATATGACATCATGAAACGCAGCAATGTGCAGGGAGGGGGAAGGATGGTCTAATTATTTTTGATTCTGAAAAAAGTACTTTTTTTTTTTGCTTTTAAGAAGCTTTTTTTTCCTTTATTGTCCATTTTCTGGTATTATTTTTATATATAAAAAAACTTGTATTAATTAATTTTTTTTGATTGGAAACAAAGTAGTATTTTTGACAACAGCTTGTCAAAGACGGCATCGAAAAGCGCGATAGGGTCTCATGGAGGGGGAATATGTCACCGTGTAGCACTGGAATGTGCAGGGGGGTGTCCCCGATGGTTTTGCCAATCTCTAAGCAAACCAACCTTACGATTTTCAAACGAGCTGAAACCTCAGACATTTGATTTGTCTCGTAACTGTTCTCAAAAACGTGACTTTTCCCATGAGTTATATGAAATCATGCTTGGGCATGCTGTTTCAAATTTGTTTTCACTTTTCAATCTGTGTAGGGAACCATGGCGCCAGGCTTATAATTATTACTATGTAATACTATGTCAGGTAGGGTGTAATATTACTTGGGACGAAGATTTTAAGAGTTAGGGCCAGTTGAATTCCAGACACCCTCACATGATGCAGTAGCAATCTGTGAAGTGTGCGTATTTGCATAAATTGTCATGAAGCACATAGCAGGGGCGTCATTTTAGGCAGTCTGTAACGGCTAATCTGAACAGAACTGTTCGATTAGACCAGCGTTTCCCAACCTTTTTTGTCTCGCGTACCACTTGGCAGTACATCACGCTAAATTGTACCACTTCGTTAAAATGATTGTATTTCGTGAAATTTGTTATTGCGAGTGTGTTATTTTATTTGCATTATAAATATTATAGGGTGACCATGTATGTATTCACATCTCATAATGAGACAAATTACATTGAAACACGCCTAAACGTCGCGCCATATTATAAACTCACTGTAACATATTTATATGTATGTGTTTGTTCAAAGTTTCATATTTTTTCCAAAATAATTTATTAAAGATTACATTATTACATTAAAGGTTATTTGGTACATATTTTGTTCAAAGTGTTTTCTCATTCCTTCATTTGGTTTTCCCGAATTTGAGTCTGTTTTCTCTTTTTTTGGAGCATCTTGCTATTGGTTGGGCCATGGAGAGGATAAATCCAGCATGTCCCACGTCATAAAAATAACCTCAGGGGTTATCAGGCTATCTCTTGTTCTTGTTTTCTTTATATTGTTCAGCATGAAGTTAATAGGATTAAAATTTTGATGATTAAATACTAGCTTACATCTAGTAATCCACAATAGATGATCAAGAATTAATGAGAGTCTAATTTCTGGGTATGATCATTTTCTGATACATTCTTTTAAATTAAATAATTTAGATTGATTTGCCTTAATCCGACTCATTATTTATCTACTATTTTGTCATATTTCGTTTACTAATAAATGGTTTTAATAAAAACACAAAATTATAAAAAACCAATTAATATATTTTCTTATCATAATCAAATATTTTTATAAAATAAATTTAATGAGATCCTTGTGCTTGTTTCAAACAACATAATTTTTTGAAATTTGGTTCAAAAGATGCGAGGTATACCCTTAAGTCTACAGCTGCGTTCAATCTGTTTCCATACTTATTTTTTAAAAAAATATAAGAAAAAGCTCTGCTTACTAATTCTGTACTAGTAAATGGTAATAATAATTTAAGAGCTTTCTCAGAAAGTTGTTCATATTCTTTAATGTTTAACCAAAAATTAATTAGATTGTGTCGTTTGAATTCTACTTGTAAAGTTCTGTCACATGATAATTCTATTAAATTTTTTTTATCCTTTATTGATAATGATGTAGCTTTTTCTAAATTTTCTTCATAGAAGGGGTTTGAAATCCAATTATCATTTGTGTTTTTAGGTTTTGGAAAATATTCCATGAAAGACAATTTTAATCCAGTTAAATGTGCTATTATATTTTCTCTATATCTTGAGACAGACTAACCTTATTTTCAAACAAACAAATATGTAAAGTTTCGAATACTTCCATTTGATTGTTTTCGATACTTATATATATTACTGTTTCCAAAAATCTAATTTCTTTATCATACTTTCAATTTTATCATTAACATTAAAGATCGTTATCGACTGTACATATTAACAACTTTACTGTGTAATATTATTAATTAAAATAATTTTTATGAATTATAGGAAAAACGTTTCTATATTTTTATGATTTAATTTTTTTTTTTTATGTCCGCCATTATTGATTATTTTTCGTGTACCACCAACCAGCAACTCGCGTACCACAGGTTGGGATCACTGGATTAGACGTGAGTTGGGCCACGTAAACGGCATTTTTATGTGTTTTTACACATAAACAACACCATCAAGTGACTTGTATGAGCTAAACAACTA
This sequence comes from Epiperipatus broadwayi, assembly GCA_028023455.1. NCBI lineage: Eukaryota > Metazoa > Onychophora > Udeonychophora > Euonychophora > Peripatidae > Epiperipatus > Epiperipatus broadwayi. The sequence continues at coordinate 642,362 of JAQFVV010006460.1, read as the reverse complement.
GTACCCTTTTGACTTTTTTGTCTTGTGAATTATTATGTGCCACAGTATTTAGTTCCTAAAAGGGCCTCCCTAAATAAATGTCTCAGAAAAACAAGATTAAAAATTTTCTTTAGTTAATGCATTCCTGATATTGGTTTTTTTTTACCTTCATAAAACAAAGTATTATAAGATTACATTCTTTTAATTAGGGACAGAAATAAGTTTTTTTACTTAAAATTTATTCCTTAATTTTCTTTTTTTATATAAAATAATAGTAATTAACTTTCATCATATTAATGAAATCAACATTTATTTCATTTTTATAAATTATATATTCTAAATAAGTGAATCATTGATTTTTATATTTAAATTACTTATTTAAAGTAAAATATTTATTTGTAACATTACAATGATTTTAATCTCTAGAAGTAATTTGTATAATTACTATTTATTTGTCATTTCTTTTTTTCCTGTATAATGCTATTCTTATTGCATACCCCAGATTACTTATCTTTTAAGTGTGTGTGTGTGGGATACTAATGTCTCGATATATAAAAGATCCAGAGTGAAAACAGAGAATATTTTTTGATAATAAAATATTTACTGAAAACATTTTGAGTTGAAGTTATATTTGTAAAAAAAAATTGTGAGCTTGATAAAAGATTTTAAATTATATAAAGCTAATTTTGTTGCTCATATTAATTTTTTTTTTTTGCATAAATTTAGCACTTGTAGTTAATTTAAATTAAAAGGAGTAAATTTATGTAAAAATCATTTAGTATGATCAACAAAATTAATTTAATATAATTTAAAATATTTTATCAAGTTCATAATTTTTGTAGTAGATATTTTATTAATCAAAAAATATTCTGTATGTTTTGATAAATAATAATTATGTTGATTATGTGTGCCTGAATGACAAGAATGAAATGTGTATTAAGGCATAAAAATGGTCAAATGTCTTAGAACTCATTTATCAGAGTATTGAAATTTGTAAAAAATATAATATCAAATAACATAGAATGTAATATAAATAATTATAAATTTTTTTAAATAAACATCTTTATAAATACTGATTGATTTTGTATGGAAACTGTTTATATAATTGATTATATGTTTGTCTGAAAGTTTGTAATAAATGATGAATTGGAACTATTTTTTTCATCTAATTGAATTGTTAAATGTTTTTGTAAAAATTCAAACATTATTTTATTTAAATGTTAGTAGAAACATAGAGTTAATTAATATATTAATCTCTGTGTTATGACTAATAAAAATGTTTTTGGAAATATATGAATAAAGTTTGAATTTTTTTAAAAACATTTAACTAGATAATGGAAGTATGCCAATATATAACTACAAATTGAATTTATAGATTTGTAAAATTTGCGGTTTATATTTTTTGTCAAATAATTTTTTAGGCGAAGACGAGCAAGAGAAAGGCAACAAAGACTTATGGAGGAATTTGCATCTCAACGAAAAGCATTTATGGAACAAAGCATGGGAAATGAAAGTGGTAAACATGATTTTATTGTTTGTACTTGAATTCACATTCATATTACATTTTTATTTTAAAAGTGTACTTATTACTTACATATGGTATTTTTATAATCTATTCATGGAGCAACAAAGTTCAATTGTGTGAACAATAATACTACTTCATAAATCAAATTCTTATTGAATTGTTTTATTAAGTTTATATCTTTTTCATAGCAGTGTTTATTTATCAGTTAAATAAAAAATGATTCACTTTTATCCAACATTGTTATGTTATTGTTATGTGGTAAATAAATCAGACATTAACATTTTAAAGGGGTGAAATTTTACATTAGAATGATCTTCATAAAATATTCATCAAATCAGCTATGATAACATTTAATTTCTAATAATTTTTAATAAGTACATAATTAAATTATGGCTATTAAAATGTAGCTCTTAGTATATAATCCATGCACATAGGAACTAAATTTGAATGTGCATACAATAATATTTTTCAAGTTAAGGTCCTATAGGGTCATTTTAATAAACTTGTAAACATTGCTCTCTTTCTTTTGTCAGTGCTAATTTATCAGTTAGATGAAGAATGGTCCATATTTATCCAATAAACGTGATTATATTGAAAATTATTAGAATTTAAATTTTATTATTTTAAACTAAACTGATTTGATGAATACTTTATGGAGATGAATACTAATAAAGTTTCAGTTCTTTTGAATGCTAATGTTTATTCTACCTTATAATAACATACTGGTTGGTAAAGATTGGGACTATTATTTATGGAACTGATAAATTAGCATGTATTAAAATGAGCTCATAGGAGTTTGACTTATGTATTATTATTATTATTATATGCATGATTGGGCTTAGATGGTTTGTGAATGCATTACATATTTTAAATGCTATGTATTTAATCAATAGTAGTTATCTGTCAGAAGATAGATCCATACATCAAGCCATTTTTTCTAAGCCTTTCTATCTATTTTTCTAATTAATATCATTCAAGTTTTTTTCTTTTATCTTTTTCCCCATACCCTTTATAGTTCTTTCTAGTATATTTTTTTCATAATCTCTGTTTTCCTCCAAAAATGTTTAATTCAATTTCTTTTTGATAAATAATCTTTAGGTATTTTTTTTTGATTTCTAAGTTGATAGTCTTATCTTTTCCATTCTCCAGATCTACATTCTTTTTAAATCTTCTAACATTTCATTTTTTTTTATATTGTCCATTTTTTCGAGTCCATATAATTATAGTTAGAATCTAAACATAAAAATTTAATAAGTCTATTTTTTAAAATATAATTTTAGTGAGCCACTAAAGATTATTTTCTTAAAGATCTATTACCACTGCAATACTCTTTTTTTTTTTTTTAGCACTATTTCCATAATTAACCAACCCTAATATTTAAATGCACTAACCTCCATAACTATTCTATACTTGCTCTTAATCTTTGCTTTTTATCATTTGTTGTCATTGTGTTTTATTTGTGCTGACTTTTATCTAACTTTCAAAGTTTTCCCAATCTTATAAAATATTTTATTAAAATCATCAGTATATTATTTAATGCATATTAAATAAAGCAGGAGATATATCTATTGTGTTTTCCTGAAAATAAGACTTAACCAGAAAATAAGCCCTAGCATGATAAGCCCTATCCCAAATATATGCCCTAATTTCTTTTCATTTGTTGAAGCACACAATGTATGTATTGAATTATAAAGTAATGAATGTTTAAATAAATAATATTATTGACACTAATGCTTTAAATAAATGATTAATATAAATTATAATGGTAATTACATATTTTCCTGTAGAACATTTTCAACAAATATAATTCACTGTGCATAGAGAAACAATTTTCTGTCAGCCAAATCTTTGACTTAAGAGAGTCAATTTATTGACTTTATGAATGTTTTAACAAACTTTTAAAATTTTATCTACTACAAGTCATTTAATACTTAGATTTAGAATGCTTGACTTAGTTTCAGAGTTTGATTGTGTTAGCTTTTAAATATTCGAGATAAAAGAAAAATCAGCTTCATTTCTTAAATATTCTTTTTTTTTTTGTCCTAAAATTGTTTAAATAACAGAAGTGATTTTAATAATTATAGTTTAGGTTAATTTAAACCAGTCTTTCTCCTAAAGAAAAGTTTTAAAAAAGAATACCCTAGCAGGGCTATTACAAGTAATTTGAAAAATGTTTTCAATATGCGTCCTTGATAATGGATGGATGTGGTTGTGTCTTATACGAATCTTCGTATTTCAATAAGCCCTGTATTGTAACAGTCATACTTAATGCAGTATGAAATACAGAAATTCTGAATTTTTGTGCTTGCATTTTTTCATCGCTTTTGTATGGATAATCATTCTTAATTGTAATCATTTTTGTTATGATTCCTATCTGATAATTCTTCAATTAACACATGATTTAATGGTAGATTTAAAAGGAATAATATTTTGATCCAGATAGCTTTTGTATATTAAATCACAGTGCATATCACTAGTTGAAAATTCAAGTATTTACAGATGGCATTGCTTGGGAGATCGATTTGAGATTTTGAATAAATGTAGATTTTTGTACATGAAAAAATAAGACATCCCCGAAAATAAGCCCTAAGGTGTCTTTCAGAGCAAAAATTAATATAAGACCCAATTTTATTTTCGGAGAAACACAGTATCTCTTCTGTAAGAAAACCATATATCTAACAAAATAAATCCATTCTTTCTACCAAATGCTTTTTAAAGATTGTAATTAGCATTGATGACTATTTGTTAGTGAGAAATTACTTGAAAATATAACAAAAATAAAATTTTATCTATTCTTAAATAGGAATAATTAGGAAATAAATAAGTAAAATGTCAAAACATTGCATTTAATTATAGTAATCAGGCAGCATTTTCATAAGCATGAAGTAAAATAAATTAAAACAAAAATAAAAAAATAAATATGTATATAAATATAGAAATACATTCAGAATAGAAGGAAACAAAACAATACATGTACATTATATATAGTACCATATTGATACCCCCTGACCACGTGTTATCATACACAGATATTATTAAAAAAAATTTTTTTGCATTTGGATTTTAGATCATTCTATGGGATTATTAATTATAAGAATTGCCAATCGATATCTCCTAATCTCAATCCATGTATACATTATCTTTGATAAGATTCCATAAATGATGTTTTGTCTATTTTTTTTAAAGACTGATTGTCATCATTGTGGAATATAAAGCAATTTGTGATTTTTTTTTTTTTATTGTTTGAAAATAAAACAATATTAACTTCCTTGAAAGTCAAAATCATATAAAATTCCAAAAGAATGGTGCATATATGTTTTGCTTTTAACAAAACAGCGATATATAGATTTGCATTCTGAAACCTTAAGTCTTTTTTTAGTAAATAATGAATAACATTTTAAAATCAAAGTAACAATTTTAACTTGTTTTCTTTCATTATGCCTTTTAAGAATTAGTTCATTTTATTTTATTTGTAATACAAAAACAACACACGATAAGGTTTAGCATTTTAAAAAAAATAAAAAAAGGAAAACATTTTTCCAAAATAATACTTTTTTTCACATGTATATTTCAATATAGGACTTCATAAATAAATACTAGATTACATTCTCATATGTATGAATCTATTTATATGTGTACGTATAATTGATATTTTAAAATGTATTAATAACAATCACTTGATGAATTTTATAAGTCAAACTGCTCGAGTATATTAATTAGTAACAGTGATAGATGTTACATCATTCAAATAAAATTATATGGAAGTCCATGTCATCAAGCAAAAACACATTGCTTTTATTCTTTTTTTTTTTGAAGTGTGTTCTTTTTAGATATATAGTTTGTTTGCTTCGAGAAAAGCTTCACTTTTAATAAACATTTCTTTTGTTGTAAAACCACATTGTACGTATTTATGAAGATCTGTACTAAAGGACCATACAACATGACTTGCTAGAAAGAAAAGTTAGCATCTACTCCTCAAGACAAACTAAAATATAAATCAAGGCTTGATACTGTCTGAAGCATAATTACCATTGCATTCTAGAAAATTTATTTTTTATATTTGACATGTATGCGTCAATTTAAATCAATTCTCCAACAGATTTGATAAGCAAAACTGGATTTATTAACAATTTAATACAAAAGTAATGTATAGTTATTTGTTACACTCCAAGAAAATTTTACTTAACTAAACTCTTCTGCTGGCTAAACGTTTGCTCGTTCTTAAGCTCACATTCTTAATTATTTAACTTGATTAGCAATGGCAGTGACATTACACTCCTCCACCCACAGCAGAAAGACTGCTATCTCACAAAGTCTCTTAGATATGCAAGTGGCTTCCTATCTCGCCTTGGAATGTCTATACTCTGTATTATCTACTGCTGCTGTACTCGACAATTCTGGTTGTACTAATTCTGGGTCTTCTGCTGAAACCCTTTCCTGGGGTTTTGGTATCTGGTGGACTTGGCTCCGAGTTATCAGATTTTGCATCTGTAGGTTTACTCCCGCTGATTAGAGCTGTACATCTACCTTGCCAGTTTGAATTGGTGCGATGGCGGATACGGTTAAAATGTCTCTTGTACTTCACATTATCTTTATCTTTGGTTCGTACCGAAGCTATATTTTTGAAAATTATGTCAATCACTTCGCCCTTCATCCAAATCTGTCATAGGCAGTCTTGAAACCACACCTCATCCTACAAAAAACTTCTCCGACTTCCTATCAACAGTTTCTCTTGAAGGTTCAGGAAGCAGTAAGAATAGGTTGGTCCGTAGTTTTCATTTCAGGAAGAATTCGGCAGGAATCTTTCCTCTAGCAGCAATTGGAATAGAATGCTATTGTCAAAGTATCTGGTTCAACGCTTCTAGCATCCTTGTGGGTTTTTGCTTTCTTAGTGCATTTTTAAGTTGATTCACTGCATTTTCGGTCAGGCTGTTACTTTCTTGGTGGTATGATGGTGTAAGAAGGTATTTGATGCCTCTGTGTATCAGGAAGTTTTCAAACTTAGACGAAGAAAAACCAGAACCATTATCTGATACTAGAGTCTCTGGGTATCATTGTGTTGCAAATATTGAAATCAATTGTTTGACCATTTCATCCATCCCAGTATCTTTAAAGCCTTAAGTGATATAGTTTGCCATGAATAGATGTCAATAATAAAATATTATTTGTTCACATATTTTTCTTATGTTGTTTGTGATTGTTGAGTAGATAAGCTTTGCTTACATATATATTTTGTTTTGTATGTTAAGTATAATTATGGAGGTTCCTAGTTTAGAAATACACCAGATATTGAGTATATCAGATGTGGTGAGAATGATTCTCACAAGATTTGAAGAATCAGATAATAGGTTTGAAATATTAAGCAGAGGGTTAAAAGTAAACTGCAATAAAATTTTTGAAGAGTTAAAGGCAGATTCTAAAGAATTGAGAGGTAAATTTAATAATAAGTTCAGTGCTTCCAATGCAAGATTCGAAGAATTTAGGCATGATTTAAATGCTAAATGAAAGCATTCTAAGGAAATATGTAATGCTAAATTTGGGGAATTAAAAGTTGAGACAAAAAGAATTGAGAATAAATTAACCTACCCAAATATTTTTCTGATAAAATTATATTGGTAACCTAATTGGAATAAATGTTTCTGTATTGTTGTTGCTCCACAGATATTGGATATTTTACTGAATTATGAAATCTAGAGTGCAATGAATTATGGATATTGAAGATCTCACCATCCTTGTAGATCTTTCAGTTTTTATCTTAAGTATTTATTATATAAACTATTTGAAAGGTTGCTTAATATATAGGTTCGTTATTAAGGAATAAATGATTAAACATTTACATAATTAAGGGAAAATCATAATAATTAGTTAATATTATAAATAACTATTAATTAAATGTTGTATGAATAATTTGCTTAGATTTCTTAGTATCATCATAGTAATAAATCATAATAAGTTAAGGGTTCTTGACTTACTTTATATCCCTTTAATAAATAAACACATATTTTTCTCTGATTCTGAAAATATGTTGTTTAGCATCACCATAGGTACAAACATTTACACAGTTATTACATATTAAGTTTTATTTCTTTAATATATCATTAATTTTATTTGTTACTTATTATTATTTGATGTAAATAAATTATCACTTTATTAAATTGGAAGCCCTGAGTTTCACTTACTTCAATTATTTAAAGGGAATAACTATAAATTATATTCGCAGGGATATAGACAAATGAATTTTAACTAGCTTATGATTTAAACATTATTATTTTATGCCCATCTTAACTTACTAACATTTGACTCATTATCTTTAAATTTACATTACGTCCATGAGAGCTAGAAATCTTCATCATTCTAATTTATTTAAAATTGTATTGTACAAGTTAGGTACTTAAAACTAAGGCATATTTCTTATTTAATTTGCTCCAACTTTATGAATCTGAATTTAATCTAGTTTCATTAGAGTCTTTGTCTCTTGACCAATACACTCCTATTTGTCCCATTTATACCATTGCTGTTTTTGTCACCCAATACATGGGACGTTTGAAGAGTCAATCTTTTTCATTTTATTCTGGTACAATATATAGGCAGATGAAAAGAAGTATGTAAATTTTATTAGAATATATAAAAATGCATTTTAATATTACTTATTAATTATTTTTTTCAAAAATTAATTATTTGTTAATGGAATGGATGTCTACATGTTGATGAACTTATTTAACAGGTCATTATATATTACTTTGGTTAAAAAAATGATGACTCATCCATCTTTTATTCAACAATTTTTTATTTTCTTATAATTTTACTTAATTCATTAAAAATTGTTGCTAATTTTTATAATTAAATTAATCATTATCATTGTTTTTTCACTCCATTTTTTTTTTACCATATTTTCTTCTATCGCTTAGATTAGTATAGGCCAATCTTCATGATTGTCTCATATCAATAATCATTTCTCTCCAGTAACTGTGATAATGAGACTGTCTGTTTATGCAATTATGTTTTCATCTTTTAGTTATATAACTCTTTTGACTTCAATTTTAATTTTTTTTTAAATTTTTCATTCTTTTGTCTTTTTCTGTCCTAGTGTAAGAATGATTCTAAGCATTTACAAGTGATTGCTAATAATCATCAATTTATTATTTAATTATTGCATTTCCGAAGTGCTCAGATTTTATTTTTACAAAAATAAATTTTTGAAAATTGTAATTAAAATTTAAATCCAATTGTTTTAAATGCAAATAATTTATTTAGCTCTGTTGATGTGAAAAAAAAAAATCATATATATTTATTGAAGCAGTATTAGTGTTATACAATTTAATAGTAATACTAATGTATATATATATATGAAATATATTTCAAAAACTTTAATCACTAAAACTTGTTACAAAAATATAAAAATGCAATCTATTAATGTGATATACTTTAATTTTTGTTACAATACAAAAACTTCATTCCTAGAAATACTGCATTATAAAAGTCATGTGAATATCAAAAATCAAGAATTTATGGGCAGTTCATTAAACAAGTTTATCATCATACTAAATTTGTTAAGAATTCTAATTAATTAACTTGTGTGCAATACATAATCTGTTGCACATGAAACAAGTAACTCTAAATTTATTCCAAATTAATAATTTAGTTCAATTTTATGTAATTAAGGGAACGCTTAATTCCCCCTCCCCCTTTGAATTTTTTTTCTAATTGATTCTTAATCTTAAACCTAAGCATATGCTACATTTTTTCAACTTAGTGATTTCTCAATCTTATTTATTGTATATTATTGTTTAGCTCTTTGATTCTCCATGAGCTCTAAGTTAAGCAGAATAGATCTGGAAGATTATATATTGGAAATGGTCTTTGAAAAGTAATTTTTTTTAAAAAACTTGGTCTACCAATTAAAATATATATGTATAAATTGTAACAGGAATTTCCATGTATTTATTTAGAAATATGTTAACTATGAAATATACAGACAAACAAATAATTGAAAACTGCATTGCAAGTGAAAATCATATTAATATTTTTTATCCAATCTACTTAAAAGACAATGTGATTTCAGTCTGCAGCAACAGTTTGTTATGTCATAGCTGAAATATTAATCTGGAAATGTTTCATTTAATTTAACTTTGTATAAAAACTAAATAAATTTTTAACTACTTCTCTTTAAAATTATTTATATCGGAGTTTTTGCAGAAAAATAATTATTGAATTTGTTGTATTATACAACTATATGAAGTTGACAAATAATTAATAAATCATTCATACTTCATAAAAATATTTATTTATTACTGTAACGGGATGGGGTAATCAGGGGTAGAGAAGGGGTGATGGCAAAACATCATTACTCCTAAGTAAATTAAATATTTTAAATAACCATTAATTTAAATAATGAGATAAAATATTATATTTAAGTAAGATATTATTAAAAACATGTTAAAGTAAGTTTAACATCATAAAATATATATATATAAGCATTTTATGTATTCAAGGAGTATGAGATCTAAAAATCTCAGAGATCAGCACAGTTAGATCAGAAGAGATCATTTAACTCCTTAGAGCAACTAAAAGTATCATCAATCAGCATTAAAAATAAGCAAACATAAGTATCACTCAAAATAAACCATTCATCATCATGAATGATCTATCAATCAAACTACATCAACAATCAATTTTGTGACTGGAGTGAAAGTGGGTTTTCTATAGACAGGCTAACTATTGGGCCATTGCCAGCTTGGGCAATTATTTAAACATAGATGCACCTACTTAAGTGCTCGGCTGCAGAAAGGAGTTTGCTATTAACTGAAAGGAGACCCTTTGATTCCTCTTGGAGGCCTTAAAGGAACTGAGCAGGGCAAATTTCTAATGTCCACTCCATACGTTCTTGTCGTTGCAGCTGTTATTACTATGTGATTATTCATATAGTATACGAACATGGATGGGCTGCTCACCAACACGCATTAGCCAGCGTGGTGAGTTTATTGGCTCTTTACCTCTGAGTTTAAGATCAAGAAACACCATGGTCTTTCTTCTCAGTGCCTGATAAGGCAGAATGAATGTTTGTGTAAATGATAAATATTTTTCCTATACATATATACAATTATGACAGACAAAAATAAAGCATGGCCTTTATTCCCAGGAGGCTGTAAAGTCACCAACCAAGGCAGCGGTTGGTGGCCGAAGGCGGAGGGTGCTAAGAATTCCTTGATTGCGGACCCAGGCTGCTATTTGATGAAGACTTTTTATTTAGGTACTTACAACTGCAGATCACTTTCAAGTGAAGGAAGATTGCAAGAATTAGAAGAACTGTCTTATATTAAATGGGACATTATTGGACTTTGTGAAGTTAGAAGAAAAGGAGAAGAAACAATTGATTTAAAAAGTGGACATATTCTTTATTATAAAGGCACACATATTGGAAATACAAGTGGAGTAGGATTCATTATAAATAAAAAGTGGAAGAACAATATTGTGGAGATTGATGGTGTATCGGACAGAGTGGCAAGATTAGTTATACAACTTAATAGCAGATACCAAATGCAGATAATTCAGGTTTATGCCCCAACAAGTTCTCATAGTGATGAAGTAGTAGAAGATTTTTATATGGATGTACAAAAGGCTTTTGATCAGAGTAAACAACATTTTAAAATTGTTATGGGAGACTTTAATGCTAGAATTGGTAGACAAATGAAAGATGAAATTGCTGTAGGTAATTTTGGTTATGGTAATAGAAATGAGAGAGGACATAGACTTGTGGAGTTTGCAGAAAAAGAAAAACTTTATATTATGAATTCATTTTTTGAGAAAAATGTTAAAAGGAAATGGACATGGAAGCATCCAAATGAAGGTACAGCAGAATTGGATTATATTTTGACTAACAGAAAATACGTATTTCAAGATTGTAATGTTCTTAATAAATTTAACACAGGAAGTGATCATCGATTAGTAAGGTGTAAGTTATGTGTTAATGTAAAACTAGAGAGACAAAAATTATTAAGAAAAACAATATTTACAGTTGATATTCCTAATCTTCAGAAACATTCTAATGAATTTAAATTAGAACTTACAAATAGGTTTCAAGTGTTAGGAGATTTTGAACATGATTCAGATTTGAATGAAATTAATATGAAAATAACTGATACACTTTTAAAAACTGCAACAAACATAGCTGGTAGAAAAAAGCAGCAATTGACTAATAAAATTTCTACTGAGACTAGAGAATTTATGAAGAAAAGAAGGAATATGAAGATATACAAAAATGATGTATTAAAAAGAATTGAATATCTCGAATTTTGTAAAATGGTATGGAAAAGAGTTGAAAATGATATAAGAAAGTATAACTGTGAAATAGCAAGGAAAGCTGTAGAAGAAAATAAAAGTCTCAAAAATGTTAAACAACATTTTGGTATTGGTAGGAAATTTATATCTACAATAAGAAAAAAAGATGGAATTATTACTAAAAAGAGAGATGACATCTATAAATTGGTAGAAGATTTTTATCAAGAATTATATAGTAATAAAGAACAAGTACCTCCTATATCTATTACATCTTCCGAATTGCCCAGAATTTTAAGTGAAGAAGTGAGACATGCAATTAAGTGTATGAAGAAAGGAAAGGCTCCAGGAAATGATGGAATTATAATTTATATATTAAACGAAGCAGGTGAAGAAATAGAAACAATTTTAGCAAAGTTATATACCAAATGTCTAAATGATAAAGATGTACTGGAAGATTGGAAGAATGCAGTAATAATATTAATATTTAAAAAAGGTGATAAAGAAGATATTAGAAATTACAGACCTATCAGCCTTTTATCAGTTTTATATAAAATTTTTACCAAGATAATTATAACTCGTCTACAGAGAACTTTGGATTTCCACCAACCACGAGAACAAGCTGGATTTAAAAGTGGTTTTAGAACAATAGATCATATCCAGGTATTGAGAGAAGTCATAGAAAGGACAAACGAATATGAGTTGTCATTATGTTTTGGATTTGTAGATTATGAAAAGGCATTCGATTCTATACACATTTCTTCAGTGATTAAAGCATTGGATCATCAAGGTATAGATCCAGGATATTGTCAAATTTTAAAGAATATTTATAAAAATGCAACAGCAACAATTAGATTACATAATGATACTGGAAAAATCAACATTGAGAAAGGTGTAAGACAAGGTGACTCCATATCTCCAAAACTCTTTACAGCAGTGCTGCAAGAAGTATTTTGTGGATTAAAATGGGAAGCTAAAGGAGTGAAAGTAAATGGAGAGTATTTAAGTCATTTAGATTTCGCAGATGATGTAGTTGTTTTTGCAAATAATGCTTCAGAGCTGCAGGAAATGTTGCAGGAGTTAGCAGATGAAAGTAGAAAAGTAGGACCAAAGATAAATGTTAAAAAGACTAAAGTAATGTTTAATCGATTTGCTCAAAATATGAAAATAAAGATTGATTATGAAGAATTAGAAGAAGTTAACAGTTACAAATACCTTGGTCAGATTATTAATACAGATGGAAACATAATGGAGGAAATTAATCATAGAATTAAACTTGGTTGGAGTGCTTTTGGTAGAAATAACTTGATACTAAAAGGAAATATGCCTATGTGTTTGAAAAGGATGGTTTTTAATAAATGTGTTTTACCAGTTCTTACTTATGGATCTGAGACTTGGTCACTTAATAGAAGAGCAATACAGAGACTTCAGACCACTCAAAGGAGTATGGAGAGATGTATGTTGGGAGTAACAAGAAGAGATCGAAAACGCAATGTATGGGTAAGACAACAAACAGGTGTTACTGACCTTACTGAAAAAATTAAAAGATTGAAATGGAGTTGGGCTGGACATATTGCTAGAAGAGATGATAATAGATGGACAATTGAAATTTTAAACTGGATTCCAAGAGATTGTAAAAGACCCAGAAAGAGACCACATGTGAGATGGATGGATGAAATAAGAAAATGCGCAGGGGTGTTGTGGAGAAGAGAAGCTAAAGATCGGAGAAGATGGATTAAACTTGGAGAGACCTTCATCCTGCAGTGGATTGATAATGGTTGATGATGATGATGACTAAAGTGCTCATCCATCAGAATACATAAAAATTAAAACAATAATGCTGGGTCATTAAAACATGCTGATCATCATCAATGCTCTGGCCTCTTGTACTGGCCAATTAAAAACCTAACTTCTAATAAGACTAATCTAAAATAAAATGTGCATAGGCTTTAAAGAGTATTCTCTTTTGCGCCAACTAGGATGATGATTGATCATCTCTAGATGCCCAAAAGCACTAAAAATACATCCCCATTCATATATCAGACACACATGCACAAATCCAGCTCACTAGAACACAAGCTCTTATTGTTTATGACCAAGAGATGATGGAAACAGATATTCAAAAATATTTAGAACCACTGGAATAATTGCACGCAAGTTTATTATCAATAAAAAAAAAATGATATTAAGGTCTAGAATAAGGCTACACATATCAATTGAGCCTTCTGATTTTGATTAACATACAATAATAAAAAATTATCACATTTGTGATTTAGAAAATTATTAGACACAATTCAAATTATTACATTGTGATTTACATATATGTTTCATATAGGTTTATTTAAAACCCATTCAGCACACAGACATGTGGCTTAATATAAAATGAAGATGTTTGAATTTATCAAAATAAAATTAAAGTTTTGAATGTTATATATCAAAATAAACTTATTAAAAATGTATTTCATAAGTCCATTTGAAATATATACATAAAATCCACACATATATGTGTATCTATCAACATATAGATGATATGAATTAATATTATTGATTAGTCTTTTTTTTTTTTCAGTCAATAAAAGTATTTTCTTTTTAAAAAACATAAAGTCAATTTTTTGACAGGTAATTCAAAAGTTTTTTTTTTATGACAAGTTACTCTCAATTAATTAATTACATTTTTAAATTAACCTAAAGATTTTTGAAGTCATCTTTTTCTTTTTTCAAAATAAATTGTTCATGAATCAATCATTACTTGTAGATTTTAATTCAGTTCAAGCAAAATTATGTACTTGTTATCTTTTAAAATATATAGATTTTTAAATGTCATTTTTACCAAAGAAATTATTTAAAATTTCATTCTAATTATATATAATGCTACTTACCATTGAATGTACATTTATCTGTGCTTTTCTCTTTGTGAATTGGTCTTGGTGAGACAGGTATAGTCTAGGATTGTCATAATCATGATGGTATAATCAGGTATGTTGGCATTTTCCCTTTGGTCTATGGTTTGATAAGCGCCAGGCCAGCAAAGTCTTCTAGAACACATTTAGACAGGCTAATTGATCCATTTTAAGTTGACGCAGTCTTCAAGTGAATCAAAATTTCAGTGTATAGAACTAATAGACTGCTCCTTACTGGATCTACTGGCTTGACTTCAGATACATCTTTATGGGAGCTATTTTTATTTTCATAAATCTCCAAAACACCAATTCTGCTAGACAACTGCTTCACAAAAATATTAAGACAAGAACTGTCTTCAAAAAAATTAATATCCAAACTTTGCAGCTGGCCTATTTGGCCATTGCTTCTCAAAATATTAAAACCAGACTTCTGACCAGCTCTTACAAAAACTGCAAGTCAAACAATTGATATTTTTTGTCTTTTTATAGAATCATCTGAGGTGATAAAAACACTTTGCAGACTGTTTTCAATCTGTCTAATCTTTTTTAATCTTGAGATGATAAAAACGCAGTAACTGAAAACGAGAGTTTTTCTGTCCAATCTTTATCTTGATTAAAATCAATTTTAATCTTTTCAAATCACTACTTTGCAATTTTACCACACATGTTTATATGCATGTTTTTACTCTCTTCAAAGTATTTCTAATTAAAAGCTACTTTTGGAATTTTTAATCTACAAAGATTTTTAAAAATAGATAAAGAAATGTATACAAGCATTAATTAAAAGATTTTCAAAGATAGATATTTTTACAATTACCAGTAGACATGCTTGTTTTTAAATTTCAAAATCACAGTTACAAATAATTATATTTAGACCTTTTTAAATGTTTTAATTTATAATAAAATTCTGTTTTAAATCTACAATTACTTAACTCTTTATTTATTATTTTTATTCCAAGTAAAATTTAGAAAATATCTACAAAAATTGATGTCTGTTTATTTCTGCTTTTCCTTATTTATATATATGTGTTTGTTTATACACACAGCCATATAACCCAGATGGTTATATTACGTACAATCTGAAGTAATATTAAAGATGTAATGTTGAAAAATATTTTGTAGAGGGAGTGTCTTTTTAATTTTTTTTTCATTATTTTTTTTAAAAAAAATATCACCTTGCAAGCTTTGTAAAAATTGATTTTATGACCAATACTGTTCTCATGAATTTAAAACCTGAATTAAAATACTTTTTAATAACTTTCTTATATGAATTTTAATTTTTTAAGCTTAATAGAAATCCAAAAACTACAATTTATCATATAAGAAAATCATTTATAAACAATTCCAGGCCTAAAATTAGCATCTATTTTTTTTGTTTCCATCATCTTCCAATTTTTTTTTTTTCAGTTTTAGTTTATTAGTGTAAATCTGAATGACTATTCAAGCTAATGAGCTTGAACTGAAAACATTATTGTGTTTTTATTTTGGACTCGAAGCTTTATAGTTAGCTAATAAGGTAAAAGGTGGCTGCTGGAGGGTTGCATTAGATCTTAAGTTCTAGGTGCAGTGCTCTCACATTCAAGGTTCCTCACTGATGAAAGCCATAATCTAGAAACGAGTCTGGGGATATTGGATGAGTAAGCCCTAGATAGGAATTTTAACCACAAACTTTCTTGCATCCATTGATTACTCTGGTTTGCACTGAGTGGTGCTACTCTATGGAGAGTTTTGCCTCTGTGTAAACAGCTTGTGTAAGCATAAAGAATGGGGATCATGTGATGTTTAGTGGTTTAATACCAATTCTGCACCTTGATTTGACTAGATAAATTTAAAAATAAGTAGATAGTTTAATTTATGCACATACATAAATATTATGAAGGGTTTTATAATTATTATATCATTAGCCATTATCACAACCTGAAGTTTAAATCCCAGATGAAATTGTAAATTTTAAGTAAGCTTAGGAATGGATATCTAATCATTTTTAGTTAGAGAATAAATCAAAGGGGAAAAGTCTCATCTCCTGGCATGATTATTCTTTTCTCTTTTAATTCTCCTTGTGACTGAAGATTGTTAGAGAAGTCTTTGCCCTGTAGTGCTCTCTTTGAACATTGCTTTACCTATCATACATATGTATATATTTGTAAGACTGCCTTTTTTGCAACTGTAGTCAAGATATTATGTATGCATATATATATAGCTTTTTAAATTTTTTTTTTTTTTGTGTGTGTGTAATTTATTTTTTTAGACAGTACCACATCTGCAAATATTCCAGAACAAGAAGAAGAAGAAACTTTATTGGAAAAAGAAAAAGTTTATGATTGTGTTATATGTGGACAGACTACACCATCTTTAGAAGAGCACCCTATAGGACTTGTTACATTAATACAGCCTACTAGTGGTTAGTAGTTTAACTAATTTTGAATATGTGATTCATGTGAGTTTTGTTTTTTTCTACTATTTTGACTGTATTTTAAATTAATATTAATTGAGCACTCTTTTTAAGAATCGATTTAACTGGGAGGGAGGGACATTTTCAAGAAATAACTAAAAGAAATAAAGTTAAGTGTGGTGGATAGATATAGGTATTTGGGAATTATCTTATGTAATCAGGAAAATTGCTTGTATGAATGGGAGAAAAAATTGGTAAATGAAGCAAAGTAAAGAAAGGGTTTGGTAAAGAAACTAACAGTATTTTCATATAATAAATATGATGTAGCTAGAATTGTATGGAAGGGAGTTGCAGTAGCAGGGTTAACATATGGTAATGATGCATTATGTGTTAGTAAAAGGGTTTTAGATTATTTAGACAAAGTACAAAGAGAAGTAGGAAGACTTGCATTAGATGCAGAGATGAGGACAGCAAAGGGGGCAATTCAAGGAGAAATGGGATTGTCAAGTTTTTATATGAGAGATGCAAAAAGCAAAATGAAAATGTTCGGTAGATTTGCAATTTATGGTTAATAAGAGAATAGCCAAAATAGTATTTAATTGGGGTATGAGTAAAAGACAGGCAACAAGATGGGTGAGAAAAATAGTATGGTATGCAGAAGATTTGGATAAAGAATTTATATCAATATACTTATACAAAAGGATGGATGATTGTGTTAGGAGACTTGTTGAGTGTTATAGTGGCAAGGAATGGGATAGAAGAATAGATGCATTAATAAAAAATGGAGAGATGGAGAACTAATATGGAAGGCAAAAAGTGTTTAAATAAATATAGAAGTAAACAGAATATTGGTTGTCACTCAATTTATGATAATAGCAATGAAAGTAGTTTACTGTTTAGGCTCGAACAGGATCTTTAGCAACAAGGGTATGTACATATAAATGGAAAAATATGGGTGATTTAGTTTGCAAGTTATGTATGGAAGGCATAGAAAATATTAGGCATCTGTTAATTGAATGTAAATGCCTGCAAGAAGAAAGTTATAAATAATGAAGTTATAGGAGAATAAATATAAACAAAGTGATTATATAGAAAGTGGGTTCTTGGTTTTTATGCTGGGTTTGGGAAAAGATAAGAGGGATTTAGATGTAAAGATCAGAGCTGACAAAGATTATGTTGTCGAAATGGGATGGAGCAGAATAGAGAAAAATATGGGAAAAACTTAGGGTGTGGAATGGAAAGGGAAGGTGGCTAACAGGTTTCTCTGGGCATAGTAGCTGAGAGATTCCTGACTTTGAAAAAGGAGAAAGCAGAGGTCATCACATGACATCACATATCATTGCTGCCTTGGCTAACAAATTTATAATATCTGGAAAATGAGAGCTACAAATTTTTTGTTGTTGTTTGTTTGTATTATAACTATAAATAAAAAATTAAATATTTTGCATACACACACACAAAAAAAAAAACCACATAGATTTATTCAACTTTTAAAAAAAACCTAACCAATGAAATCCATACTTTTTTGAGAGTTAATAATCCATCTTTATTCATTTACCATGTGAACAATCATATTATTAACTACTGCTGCAACAAAAAAGTATAGATTGGACAGATTAAGAATTTACTCTGATTAATTATTTTAAGCCACTTTGAAACATTTTTTGATTAACAGTAGGTTATATAAATAATTTAATAGTAATAAATAATTTAATTGTAATCATTTTGATATAATGAATGTTATAATGATGTTAGTATTCATTTTCTAAAAATAAATGCTGGAATCTTAAAATATTTTAATTGGCTATTTTTCACTTTATACTCTGTAGCTCATCCAACTAAATGGAAAAGCATAGTGGCTTACATGAATAGCTTTCATTAATACTTTTTGCTTATAGACATTTTTTTTAAAGACCTTAATGAGATTAATTATGCATTTTAATTAAATTTCAAAATATATATTTTTTATATATTCAGTATTGCAATTTTTTAAAATGAGTGTAATGTAATGATAATATTTAAAATTATATAGCTGTGGAGGATCATTGGTTCAGTGATTTCATTTCTGCATTAAATTAATAGACAAATACTGTTTCAAAGTTTTCACTCATCATGGAATCAGGTCATAGTTTCACTTTATTTATTTGAATATCAATAATAAAAATGGAAAGTTTTTTCATTATAGTTTTTTTTTTTTAATTAGTGAATACTGTCAACTGAAAATGATAGATTTTTATTTATCTCACATGATATAAGCTGGGTTGGCTTTAAACCTGTTGAAATAATAATAATGATAATTGATATAACTCATTAAAGTTATAAT
The DNA here is from genome assembly GCA_028023455.1 of Epiperipatus broadwayi. NCBI lineage: Eukaryota > Metazoa > Onychophora > Udeonychophora > Euonychophora > Peripatidae > Epiperipatus > Epiperipatus broadwayi. The sequence continues at coordinate 622,968 of JAQFVV010006460.1, read as the reverse complement.
GGTTGGAATATATAGCTTTAACATTTTATTAATTGTATTGATTTTAATCATTAAATTTTAATCTTTTCAATTAATGTATTTATTATTATTTCATTTTAGTTTTGGGTCATAGAAGATTAACATCAGAATCAAAATCTTTATCTTTAAGTGATGAAGAAAAATTTCCGTCAGGAGACACCTGTGAAGAAATTTCTAATACTCGTTATGTCTTGTTGCAAAAATATTTTGATGAAGTAATTATCCATTATGTATTATGTAAAATATTACCATTAATTAATGTTTTAATCTTTATTTTAATATTATTTTTAAATAAATTTTTAAAACTTATAGGATAAGATTGCACAAAATAATAGCAAAAGATGTTATGTAGCTCAGAAATTGAAATATTTATTGTATATACCAATATGTATATATATTCCTAAGAAAGAATCCTACGGAGAGATTTAAAAATATCTTACTTGATTTGAGTTTAAAGGGATTCAAATTTGGTATTCTGTTAGATAGGGCATTGGTATCAAAAATTCTGAATTGTTTAATGTGTTCAAATCAATAGCCTCAAATGTGATAACAATACATAATAAAATTAAGAAAATGAAATCTATAGCAAAATATGTGACTATATAATTTGAACTTTCCATTATATATTAAAACAAATTATTTACTTTGTAAGCATAATAACATTTATAACTTATATTATATTTATAATTACTGCTATCAGTGTGTGATGTCTAGAAATATGTGTTATGGACAATATACTCATCATTGTTTTTATGATTACCACCAAATTATCTCCTCTTACTTGTGAATCATATTATGCCCAGACAAACATTATCATTTTTTTTAAGGTAATAGACTTGAATTTATACAAACCATACAACAAAATATTGTTTGAAGAACAAATGAAGATGATATTATACATTTTGCATCGACTCCCAATGACTTTATGCAAAATTATTAATCCTCGGAGGATATTTTAATAATAGCTTTAGACTAAATATATGATAATAAAATCAAAGTTTTTTTCTCTTTGTATACAATCAAAATGCAGTGATAAAATAATAAATAAATCTAAAATAATAAATAAAGCATATAATAAATAAAATAAAATCTATAATAAAATAAATAAATAAAATCTTTCAAGTAAGTATAGATTGTATGTGGTTTATTAGAGTTATGGGGCAATGTATAGATAAAGTGAGGAAGGTATAGTAAGTGTAGGCTGCATGAAAATAGTACCCGTAATGGATTAAACAAGGGAATATTCTCAGAGTGAGAGTTCGGAAAGTTCTGGGCCTATCCATTTATTCTTTAAATATGTGCGCTGGGAACAACCAGAGTAAGCCACAGGTCAGTTCTTGGGGGAGAGTCCCCATTCTCTTTAAATATGCGCACTGGGAACAACCAGGATAAGCCGCGGATCATTTCTTTTAGGGTGAGTCCCCATATCTCATACATCGTTTCCAATACATAAGTCGAATTGGACAGTAGATGAATCCTGCCATTCGCCACGATCCCATTTTACTTTCCTGGATGTAGTTTTATAGTCTGAGCACATCCCAATGTCCAGTGAAAACCCGGCATGTGAACCTTCGTTTCACATACATGTAAGTCGGTCTAAGCCAAGGAAATCCTGCTTTCACCTCATCTCAAAATCCCTGTCTCATCAGAAAGGAGTGTTGTCCTCATGGTCGTCACACAGCCCTTGATTGTTGGAATCAACATTGACAGTCTGGAAAGAAAAGTAGCTTAAGAAAAGTCACCCTCAGCAATTCTAAAACTTATTTGGTAGAAAAAATAACAAATTAATAAAAATGAAAAATCAAATTGAAAAGTTTAAAATAAAATGTCAGAGCTAAAATGGGTCAAATAGATGCATTTTACTCTCAAACAGAGGTCAGTGTAATGTACCATTATTAAACAGCGGTACATGTCTAATTTTATTAAAAATTACAAATGAAAATAAATTATAAGTGGCTTAATTAAAAAAATTTTTTTAAACAAAAAATTAAAAAATAATGCATCATAGTTTTCTCTTAGAATAAAACTTCTTAGTAGGAAAGGGGAGAAATGTATATGATAAAACTAAAGAATAAAATTAATCTGTAAAAATTTGTTTGTAAAAAAAAAAAAAAAAAACTTTTATTATGTAATTAGTTTATAAGATTTTGATTAATAATAGAATCAAAATCAATAGTTGTATTAATTAAAAAAACTGTAAACTATCTTATCGAGAATGCTTAGATGAATCTGAGCAAGGGATTAAGATAACCAGAAATTAATTAAAAGACATTTCATTAGATCTAAATTAAAAAATAACGATAAAGAAATTAAAATAATAGAAGAGAAAACAGTATATCTTTATTATTAATCAGTCTGGTTTGTGATATAGTCTGGTTTTGTGATATACAGTCGGGGCTGCAATTTGGTACATCGTTCATCTGTTCGAATTATTATTATTCAGTTCAGACAAAGAGATCCAGATATTCGGAACGCAGTAGTAAGCAGGTCACTAACTCCTGCAGTCAACATTAGTGGAGAAATCACATAAGCCATGGAGGTGTCAAACAGGGCTTCATGCCCCAAACCTCCGCAAATCAGCTATTCTGCCTGGAACAAATACTGGAAACTGATACCGCAATCATAAAATAGATGCTACCGCTATTCTCTCTTTCTTTCCCCAATGCTGAGTAACAGGATGAAAACAAGCCATGACGCCATCAATGGAGAACCAAAAAGGCCAACCGGTTGGTAAAGAAATTTAAAATATATTCTGATCACAGTCTAAACTCTTTATATTTAAATGAGCGAACTTTAATTAACTAAGGACTATCATAATTTAGCCTGAGTAATTTACTTTTTTTTTTTTATATGTAAATTTTAATATTATTGCATGGGTTTAAAATAAATATTAATGTTTGCCTTAATTGTTATTTTGTCTGTTTTCTTTTTCTCTCTCGTCAATGCATCACCAATCAATTATTGTATAAGTTACTTTATGTGTTAAGTAAATATGCTGGACCCTGAGACAGAGTATGAGCTAGTCATGGGATATTTCAAGCGCAGGATTATGGGCCTACTGTCCAGGCATTTTAGTTACTTCGTGTAATTGGTTGGCGCCTGAGATTTACCTCTAAACTAATAAAATGGTTTGGATGGTAGGGGTTTGAATCTAGCAGTTGAAGTGGGCTACGGTCTGGGAATGTGATTGTGTTATGCTTTGCATAGCTCGATCTGACCGTAGATATCGTCGATAGCTCTGCTATCGATGGTATTCTCCCCTCTGCTTGAAGGGCTGGTCCATTCACGTAATGTTGAAAACATAAAATTTAAAATTATGTTAAAAAGCCTAATACCCAATTAAACAACCTCTACTAAACAGACCCAGTTCAATATACACATACAATATTTAGAAAATATATATATTATCTAAATTAACTTTACACATATTTTTTTGAATTAATATGTCTGTATTTTTTTATTTTAATACTTTAACTTTTTTATCTGCCTTTTCTATTTATGTTTGCATTGTATATTACACTTTTAGCATTATGTATTATTCTATTATTATTTAAAATATCACAATAGTTTGTATAATATTTTATTTTTAGAATTTTATTACTTTAGTAGAATATTTTTTATGTATTTATATTTATCTATCTATATATTATGTAACAAGGAAAGTGATATAGCATTTATTGTTATGCATTTTAAAATATTTTATTCAATTTTTAGAGCTCATATATGTTATCAGTGAATGTTGGTTGGGATGGTGGTGTTTATCTTCAGACATGTGGTCATTACCTTCACTTAGAATGTCACAAAGCATATAGTGAATCTCTTAGAGTAAGATTTTATCTTTTTTTTTTTTTTCTGTTAAACAAAAAAAATGCATTTAAATTTATTATCTTAATATTTGAGATCACAACTTTTTTCTGTTACGTTTTACAGTATTTTTTTTTTAGCATTTGATAGTAATGTTTATTTTGTTATTATCTTATTTGTTAACTTTAATTTTTCATATAAAATTTATAAGCATTTCATTCAACTTTCATAAGCTTTAAATATTCATTTGACATACTAATGTGGATTGAGAAATATTTTAATTATACATTTGTGTATATTAATTATTGTGAATTTGTGAGTATTGAGCATAACAAAACACTTGATTTTTTTTAGCTTTCACAGTATATGATAAAACAAGAGTAATGTCTACTTTATTGTCATCTATAGTAAACTTTAGTAATCAGTGATCACCAGATGACTGCATTTAAATCTCCAGATCGATCTTCGGTCTTTATCAAACGATTTGTTATTCATTAGTATTTCTGGTCAGGGAAAAAAGGTACATCTAGTTGGAAAGAACTGAGATCTCAAATCCAGTCAAATCTAAAGCAATTTGACTTGCGCTTTGAATTCCAGAGTTTTAGTTTGAATAGTAAAGCAGAGTTAAGAATGGTTGCTGGATGCATAACTGCATTACTTCCATTTGAATCTCAAACCTTATTCAAAAAGGTAAAAGCTGTAAGCTATTCTGGAGATGGAGATTTTAATGCACTATGATCTGGTAAGCATTAATTACCCAAGCTTACTATAGCTGGCAATAAAATAGAGAGCTGCTTTTGTGTTATTACTATATTAATCAATTTGACTATGATCTAAGTATTTTATTTTTAATTATTATAAAAACAAGTAAGCTATTGTGGGTTAAAAGTGAATGGGTGGGTGGAAGGGAATATGCAGAAAATTATTGTTAATTGATAAAAAAGTTAGAATTTATATATTACATAAATATCTTACCTCTAGAAATTCTGTGACTAATAAGGAAAAGGAATTAATGGAAGAAAAATATGTTCTTATAGATCTGACCTATTTATAATTAGTAGAATTTCTTGATACTTTATTGTATATTGAATTGGAATACTGTCATAACAAATTAATATTTATAACTATTAAATTAGAATTATAATCTACTTATTTTTGAGCCAATTGCTTTTACAATTTGAATGTTTTTTACATCAATTGTTGAAATGTTTAACATATTATCAATTTTAAGCATGTTTCACTTTTTAACAAAAAAGAGCAAAATTATTGAATTGAGATTTATTGTAGTATTCAGTTTTAATTCAAATAAAAAACTTAGTATCTGCTTTGAACTGTAACTATCTTAATTGTTTCAAGTCATCATTAAGGCCATAATTAATGACTTAAAAGTTATTTTCATTTCTCTCCAAAGATTCAACATACATGGGCTTAAGAATTCCATTTGCTCATTGATTACTTATATAGACATACTTACTAAATCTTATTCTTCAAAAAAGTAAATGTAAATCCCAATATTATGGAATTAAAAATTTACTTTTTATAAGACAGTGTTGTCTTAGCATTAGGAGCACTGATTTGCTTTGATCTTTGAATCATCATATTGATAGATTTTATGAGACATCAGATACTTGTTAATGGATTCCAACCACAAAGAAGTATTGGTTTAATTAAGCATATCATTATATCTGTGAGTAAACTTTACTGAAATATGCATTTTTCTCTTGCTAATTTCAATATTGCTAATATTTTACTTTTTACAAACCTTGTAAATGGTTTTTAAGTTATTTTTTATCCATATTGAAACTATGTAATTTGATTAAAATATATTATTAAATTCTTTTATTATATACAAATATAGAACATTTTTATTCATTGATGTAATCCATAAATATTCCATTTTAGCCTAAATTAGAAAAGCCTTTTCCAAATGTTTAAATATTTTGTGTAACTTTTTACACTTCTATATTTTTAAAAAACTTTGACAATCAAGAAATGATCTTTTTTTTGTTACTTTTTGCATAGAGGGTGATAATATCGAAATTTATTTAGTTTTTAATTTCTTTTTGTTTAGTTAAAAAGCAATCTTAACAAAGAAATAAAGATTTTAGTATATAATAAACTCAACTCTCCATGCCAACTTCTTTTATAAATAAAATACCTAATCGGTATATGTAGGACATGTTACTTATATTAATATCAGTGTTATTTGTTCCAGATTTTTATTTATCAAAGACTAATTGTTTTTGTTATTTTATTCTGTGATTAGTATATTCTTTAATTCTTATTAACTATTAATTTTTTTAATTTTTTGCCTTATTTAGTTTTAAAATAATTTAGCTTTAGTGAACACATTATATTCACTTTGTTAGTTTTTGTTGTTGATGATCAATTCTTTATCTAATTCCTTTTATTTATTTTTTTTAGTTTATCATTAGTTAATACTTATATATTTTCTTGTTAGAGAAATAATTGTATGTATATATCTCAAACATACTGTAACGGGCACACACGCCGTTACATTTTTTTTTTTAAAAAAATTAGACATGAAAAATAAAAGTTCGCAAATAAAAACTTTTTTTTTTTTTTTTTAAGTTTTAAAAATTGAAAATTAATTCATCTTAAACTCATATATATAAAATCGCACAGATGAAAAACTATTAAAAGAAACTTTAAAAAAGGAAAAAGTTTTAAGACTAAATTTTCAACAAAAACTTAATAAAAATATATCTTTAAGAACGTACAAATTTAATTAATTCTATTGTATAAAATGGAAATGATTATTTTAATTAGTCCAAGTGAACTAGCCTTTGGGCATTTCAAAATGTATAATTAAAGGTCAGATAGGAGAGAAAAAACAATGGGAGCAGAATGACCAATAAAAGAAATCCCTCAGGAAATGGACCTCAACGAAAAGACCATCATCATCATGATGTAATGTCCACTCGATCCGAAAGTTTAATATAAAAGGAAAAAGTTGGAAATAAATAAGGGAGAGAAAGAGATGTGATAGAGAGGGGTGTGATATGTGTTAAGTTGGAGAGAGTTGAAGAAGAAGGGATTGAAAGACGCACTTTCAATTCCTTCAGTTTTTTGTTTTTTTAAAAAAAAATGACATCGTTTTCCCATATTGTGAACTACAGGCTATCAGGGCCCGGAAATAAAATACCACCGAAAGTAAAGGACCTCCGGATTAATAATTAAATGGTCAATGGCATACCGGTCTCCCCAGGACATCGGGACAAGTAACACTGGATCCCAAATGGCAAGCAGCTGATAAAGATGAACTTTTTAAAACAGTAAGAACTATATAACTAATGAACATTTTCAAAACAGTAAGAACTTTAATACCAAAACCTTTTCAGTATTTAATAGAAATAGAATCCTCTCTGATCAATGTAAATTATTATTAATAATTAATTTTATTTGATGTATTTTTTTTAAATCATTTCCATTACGTTTTTTTTTTCCATTCTTTTTAGTTTTATTATGATTTTTTTTTTTGTTAAACTAAACCTAATAAATGTTAAATTTAAGTCGGGCGTGAATGGCTGCATAGATTTGTAAAGTTATATTAGTTTAATTAAGGGAAGGTTAATCTTGGGTTATTTGTTTCATAGTTAAATTGGGTTAGTCAGTTGGATATATTGGTGTAATTAGTAAATGTAGTATGAGATCTGCTACGTGCAGGATCACATTGTACACCGCACTTGGGCAAAATAAGCCTATTTCTTATTGACCATCGGAGACAGACAGTATTCCTTGCTCTGTGGATCACCCCCTTTGTCTATGGAATGGGATCGTAAGTCGGCAAAAAGGACCGCAATCCCCTCCTATGCAGTTTTTTTTTTTTTTATTGTTCTTTTCGCCAGACAGATGTAACATTCCTGTACTGGACGAGAGACAATTTCTTCTCTATAACCATGCTGTTCAGATGTGCATTCCTAACAGTATGGTGTTGTGCTGTCGTATTCATGCTGCATTGAATGCATCGATATATTAGATGGATTGACGTTAGTTTGACTGCGAACTTTTGGCCTAAGATTAAATAAGGGATAGAACATTTTCTTTTCAAATGCAATCTATGTAGTCTATCCATAGTCGACACTAATAAAATATTAAACTCATCTGTGCGAATTTTTTTAAAAAAAAAGTTAAATTGTAAATTAAAATCTAAAGTAAAGTTATAATGTTTTATAAAAAAAAAGAATTAAAGTTAGACTAAAATAATAATTCTAAATTTATATATGTTAAATAAATGATCGTGTGTGTTATTACTGGCAGTGGCTTCTCTTATTTTTTTTAATATTGAAAATATATTTTAATAAGAATTTATATTTCATAAATCTCTGCATCTCCCTGAGCTAGTGGCATGGCTGATGGTCGGAATAAAACATATATGTAAAAATTAGATCTTAACAGCGCGTATCTGTTTACTATATAAATTTTCCAGGTTCAAATAGCCTGGTGGTGTCCTGTAGCGCAGATACGGTAAGACTCTATGATCACCTCGATCGTTATAATACATATTGATCAAAAATGATATTTTTCTTAAACTTACTTTTTATTAGAAGTAATAATAATATCAATAAAATAAGAAGTATAAATAAATTAAATAAGCGTATTAATTTGGTAGATACAAATATAATAAATGAAGAATATAACTTCAACAATATTTAAAATAAATGTGTTGGAGAACAAAGAATTTAGTTAAAACAAGGCTTAAAACAACATATACATACTAAAGAATATGGCTACAAATTTAAAGTTGAAAGAACGAAGATGGTATATTAATAGTAAGAAAGAAAGATAGATTAAAAAGATTAATAATTAGAAAAATTGACTTAATATGAATAAGGATTTGGGTACAAAAATATTAGTGGTCTAATAGATTTTTACATATGAATAGTTATTAATTAGAAAATATAAGATATTACATAAAATAATAATTAGAAAAGAAAATATTAGAGATTATATTTTTACCTCTGTTTTCTAGGACATTTGGTTCCCAAAAATACCTCGTAAATTAAAAATCTCATATAAAAATAATGTTATAAAATTTCTTATAGGGAAAAAAAATTAATTTATTTTAAATTTCAGCTATAAAAAAATTTGATTAAAAAAAATAAAGCTTTAATTGCAAAAAGTGTTTATTAATGAATAAACATTTTACTATTGTTAAAAAAATACCTGTTGGTAAATATATAATATTTGGTAGCTATAATTGTAAAAGAAAAAAATGTTTATCATTTTTCTATTAATGATATGCCATTTTGCTTCTTACATAGCCAGAGATTGTTTTCTGAATCATGATTCATTGAATTAAGATAAAACATGAAGAAAAAAAACATAACTGACTACAATGCACATTTAAAAGTTTTAAGAATTTACACAATGTACACTTCAAAATTTATTTTTGAGTCAATTATCAAAATTTTTTATTTTTCTAATTTCTAATGAATAAAACTTGAAATTTTTTTCAACATTCTTATTTTTTTTTTTGCAACATTCTTAATTTTTTTAAAAAAAAAACTGCAAGTTTTTTATTTTACCTAAATGCAGTGAAATTAAATAAAATGTAGGTAAAGAAATGTAATGTGCAGTTAATTGCTGTAATTTTAATAATGTAAGAACGTGTAAATGATTAAATTTTTTTTTTTTTTTTGCAAATTAATTTTTAAGTTAAAACTAGCTATTTTCTTGAATAAGTCATAAACAATTTATGAAATTATTGATTCAAAATTGAAAAAATGAATATTTAAAGTTTAGAAATCTTTGATCATATAAAGTTGATTATTAACTGCAGAATACATGAAATCATTTTTTTTTTTCAAAATAACTTATGTTTATGATAATCATTATGATTGCTGTATTTTTACCATAAGCAAAATAACATTCATAAAAATTTTAATCCATAAAATTGATTGAATGAATATAAATTAGCCTAATATACATATTTTACAACTAAATAGTTAATACACTCTGTCATTGTAAATGAACAAAATATGGTTTTGATTATTTATCCTACTTAATGAAACTGGTGAGTTGTTTTTTTTTTTGATTTTGTATTAATTAATAATGAAAAGCTTCTTTACTTTAGATATGTCAGAAATAAAAGCATTGTCTTGCAAAGGTACTGAATGCAAATTAAATAAAGTACTTAATTCATATTTTAAGTCTATAATCATAGCATATTATTAGATACTATATTTTTAGGATATTGCCATTTTATTTTCAAAAGAAATAGCTTTAATGAAGTCATTATTGTATGAAGTCATCAATGCTATAAAATGATCATTTTTTTTATAATGTTGGTTGCTTTTTAAAAAAAGTTTTGATTGTAAATAAAAATAATGAGTACTATTTGAAGATGATTTCTATGAAAATCTTCATATAAAGATCCATTGGTAACTGAGATAAAGTTGTATATATACAAGCGGTCGTCGACTTTCGTACCTAATTGATCTCTGAAACATGTATGAAAATTGAAATGCACGAAAGTGGAGCAATATAAAAAAAACATCAAAAAATGTTTTTAAAATATTTATGTTTTAATGAGTTGTATTAGCATATACATAAATAACAGTATCTGGTGTTTTCTTTATAAATTTATCAGGAGATAATTGAATTGTATTCTTCTAATTTTTTTCTTGATAAAAAGTTATGTAACATACGTGTCTTTTTCTATTGCCATCCTATGAAATAGTGAATTGCATGAAAGTAGAATGTATGAAAGTCGAAGACCTTCTGCATATTTTTTTTCTTCTATTATTTTTTATAATTAAAAAAAAAAAGGAAACATTTACATAAAATAAAGGTAAAGTGATTAGTAAAACAAAAATTTTTTTTTTTTAAACAGTTATTAAATATTAGAAGGTCAGTAAATTTTAATTATTCAGTTATTTAAACATTATAAGTATATAATTTGTCACATTATCTATTCTTTAATGGTAGATATATTTAAAACTAATGTTTTAAATAATATTCATATTTAATATATATTTTAAAAAACTATAAAAAGATGGGTTGAATGTAAAAAACTTAAAGTTGATTACAAAGGAGCCACAATATCTGCTATATTTTCTTCCAAGCCACCTCACATTTTGTTGTTAAACTTTGATTAGAATAGAATACAAGTTGTTAATTGAACTGTAAGCATATAGTACTTTTCAACATACATATATAAATATAGCAGATGCTTTTTTATATGTATCGGGTGTATATATAAATTAAAATTATAGTATAAATAAAAAATTGTAAAAATAATAATATAGTTATTAAAAATAAATTGAGAGGACATATATTTTATTGCGTGTGTATTCACTCATTCATCAATAACTTTACTGTATTTTCATTTTTTAAATAAAGTAAATACCAAATGTGACTTTCATTACAATTAAATACACTTTGGATGATATTCCTTTTTTTTTTTTTCAATACTTTTTTTTTTTCTAGAAATGTAATAACAGCCTTACAAGAAATTATAATCTCTAATTGTTTTGATGTTTTTAAATCACTATCAACCTTAACTATGTTCTAAAATTTTGTAAAGCCTTTATTATTATGCTTAGAAAACATTTTATTACATAAAATAGTGTACATTGAATTTATGTGTTTTCAATATAAACTAAAGAAAATTTTATTAATAAATATGATTGGGTATGGTGCTCCAAGATGGAAAAACAGCTTCAAGTATATTGGAAAATTTATTTACAAACTTTAATTTATTTATTTTTAAATACGATTATGTACTGCACTAAGATTGAAAAAATGGGCTGCTTGAGCATCTTAAGGTAAAAATTTTAGAATTTTAAGTTGTTGTTTTTTTTTTAATGATTATTGTTTATTTACATTTTTATTTGTTGTTTATACTTTTTTTTTTTTTTTTTTAATAACTTATAATTGAAGTTATGAATATTGATACATTGTAGTGAATGTCTTCACTGTATTTAAAATTAATTATAAATAAAACTAAGTATTTAGTCACATTTGATATAAATATTTAAAATAATTAATCTTAAACAAAGTCAAAATAAATATATAAATTGATATTAATGTATAAAAATGTCAATTTCTATTAAACTAATAAATTTGCAATATGTTTTAATATATAAAATTAAAAGCGTGTGAAGAGCTTGAAAGAGAAGCTATAGAGAGTGCAAAAAATATTAAACGCTTTCAAGGCCGTTTGCCTCATTTTTTTTTCCCCGCATTACCGCTATAAATATGAGGCAAACAATCTCAAAAGCACTTAATATTTTTTGCACTCTCCATAGCTTCTTTTTCAAGCGCTTCACACACTTTTAATTTTATATGTTATAATATCAAGAGAGAAGTTTAAAATTCCTAATAGTTTACAAATATGTTTTAGTATGTATAAAAAAATTTATTTAGTATATATAATTTGTTATAATAGAGTATATTTATATTTTATGAATATATTTTATATTACACCTGAAGAAGACTGTTGAAAGCCATTTATAAGTGAAAAATATTGTGTTGTATTATATAAAGTTCATCAAGAAGTGAATTTATTATTATTGTTATTATATATATTTATAACAATAATAATACTTTACATATGTATGTATATATCTGTTGTTATATTTTAGAACCAACAGGCTCAGCAAATGCAGAAACATTTGGCCATTGATGAATATTCTTGTCCTTTATGTCGTCAGTTGTCAAATGCTGTGTTACCGTGTGTTCCTGATCGTGGTGAGATAGCCCTAGTAAAATGTCATTTTAATAACATGCAAGAAACTGTGTTAGAAATAGCTAACTTGATGCTGAATAGTGGACCACCATTGGTAAGATTAATTTTGTATTTAAATTTTTGTTTTATGGATAATATGCTACTGTAAAATATTTGTATTTCATAGATTAGTCTGTTTTGTCATCGCAAAAATCTCTCTTAACTTTTTATTCTTTTTCATCTCTCATTCTTTTATTTTTTTTAAAGATAGAATAGCCACATAACTAACAAGATATTCTTTATTATTATCTTTTGCTTTGGAATTCATTAAAGGAATTTTTGTATTAATATTGGAGTTTTAAAGTTGGTTTTTTTTTCTATTACTATTTGTGTCTATGTATACTTTCTTCTGTAGAAAAAGTTATCTGAAATAATAGTATACAAAATATTTCTTTTTACTCACTTTACTTATGAATCAGTTTATGTTCTTATTGAAGTTCTTTTTTTTATTGTTATAAAACACTTTGAAATACTTACATATATATGGTGACAGCTTAAAAACAATTATAACTAGAAATTGAATATTAATTACAATAACAGTTGTTCCAGAAATACTAATTGTTTATCAAAATTCACATTTATATAATTATAATGAAGATAAAACATACATGTAAAAAACACTATAATTGTATATATGTGAATTTTGATGAACAAATAATATAAATATTATAATTAATATTCAAGCTACAGTAATGCATATTTTAAGTCTTCATTATAATGAAAATGCTTTGTGAAACATGTATGAATGTAGCCAATTAAAAAGAAATAAAGAATGTATTTATCAGTTTTCTTATCTCATAGGTTTGGCCTCACATTAAAACTGAGCTCATTTTTATAATTATGTGCACTGAAATCAGGTAAAACACAAATTCTTCAAAATAACATTTTTTGAAGTAAAAACATAGTTATCTCCAAAAGTTATAGAAATTTTTTTTATAATTATTATCAAATACACAAGAATAAATCAATAGATAATTAGATAGATAGTTGAGCAAAATACATAATAGATCAAATATTTTTTTTGTTTGTTTTTGTTTTATACAAGTTAAAATGATTAATGTTTTTATTTTTTCTTCAAAATTTAAGGAAGCATCTCCTCTTACCAAAGCCATGGGAAGTGTCATGGAAGAAATAACCCGATCTTTTAAACTAGGAGCATATCATAGATCAAATAGGTCGGAATGTGTTTTTCAGTTTGTTAACTCAATAGCAAGGTAGAAAATATTAATCAAAGTGATAAAAATGAATACTGTACAGGCAGTTCCCATGTTGTGTAAATAGTCTAGTCAACAACTTTTTTCATAAGTCATTTTATGTAAAACTTGAAAAAAATTATAACTCTTTATAGTTGTAATGTATTAAATGATTGATCATATTTACAGTTTTGTCATTGAAGTTTTATAAAGATGATTTTATTAGTTTTAAAAAAAGGCATATATTATTTGAAATATCATATTTCTATTAGTATTTAAAATAGTGAATGCCCTATAACTAATAATTTTATAATTAAAAAGATATTTTATGTACTATTAAGTTAAATTAATATTTAAGTTTGAACAATATCATATGCTATTTTCAGTTCTGAATAAAAGATATACTTTCTGTCCCTTTTTTGGTGTAAGCAGTGGGGGGAAAAAAGTAAAATTAGTTTGCTGCTAAAATTGAGTATACCATTAATCCGAAATATTCTATTCTGAATAGTATGGCACATTAAACACAGTTTTTGTGTGTGTGGGACATATCAAAAGTTTTTTTTTTTTTAATTTTTACTATAATTAACTATATATATATATGGGATTTTGTTTAGATTTAGATTTTTGTATGTTGAACGTATGTAAATAGGGAACTGCCTGTAATTGATATCTTTTTTTAGATGTCTTTTTTAAAATTTATTTAATTTTTATTTTAGATTAAATTTAGAAATTGATTTAGTTCAACGAGAAGGTACTTTATGTTCTAACACATCATTTTCTCCCAAAAGATCTTGCTTTGGTGAGTATTTTTCAATTACAGTTTAATGCAGACTTTTTTTAAGACCTTAAACATGTACACTTATATATAAATATACGGACATATATTTCTAATCCATTTTTTTTATTAAAATTAATATTACACTATTGCTTCAACTGGATCATATCAACCATTTACAAATCTTTAATAGTTCTAAGGGTGTTGAAGATGTATCCTAAAGCAAACTCAAAAAATTTAATAAAATCTTAATTATGCTTAATGATAAAGTGATGAAACCAAGTGAGAATGAAATTTATTAATTGATAAAGAACTAAAGAATAATGTTATTCCAAGAGAGAAAGTTTCAATGTGTTAAAAATTCTAGAGGCTTTAATAAATACATTAAAAAGACATTCACCTTTATTTAATCATCATTTTTAGAGGATCTTTAGCAACAAGTTTAACAGAGTTACTGCAGCTAATAACAATACTATTTAAGAAATCTCATGTAAAGAATTCAGAACACTTCATTTTTATTACTAGAGATGTAAAAGTTACTGCTAGGGATATTCTTATTATTTTAATGTTTCTTTATTTACAAAGACAATAAATATAAAGTCTCAATATTGTGATCTTTCAGATTATTCTTTTTTAATCTAAACTTTGTTTTAACAAAACCTTCTTTGTATACATTTGTCAGTATTATAAACAGATATTCAAACATTTAATGGTTTCATTTATCAGTAGTTTTTTTTAGTTCGTTTACATAGAACTTAGAATTCAGACCTTTGGATTCAGAGGAAATATAAGTCAACAATCTATCTTAGAGATATTACTGATAGATCATAATAAGAATTTGCAGATGAGTTTTTTAATCTTCACCCTCAGATCAAATTTACAATGTGAACAGACATTGATATATAGCTCTCCTGAATATATTAGTTTCAAAAACAAATAGTAAATATTTGGAAAGCTATACACAACAACAGATATTTAAAAGCATCTTCCGATCATCATTCTGAATAAATCTTTTCAGTAGCAAAATTTCTCTTCATGAGAGTATTTGTACTTGTGTTAAAGTTCTAGAAAGCGAAATTATTTATGTTCATGGGACGAATAACAAGCAGATACAATGTTAGAGTTATAAACAAAGCTGCATGCTGGATTTAAAACTGTCTGAAAATACAGAAATAAAACTTGTGCAGAAAAAGTTGTTATGTCTTATATAAAAAGAACTGCAGTCAAAATAAGTACATATTAAAGTGTTATAGGATTGATTGCATATTCATCACTAATCAAAAAATTGGCAATGCTTTAATGAAAATTAAGAATTCAATCTTTGTGGAGGACAAGTAGTCCATGAAATATTCTACAGGGGTTTGAGATGAATGTGTTAATGCAATAAAATGCATTCTAATATTTCATACTCATTTTAGAAATTGGCCACAAAATATATTTGAACTATATTAAAGTTCTATCTAAATGGATATTTATAATTGAAGGATAGTTAGAGAGTCAAATGAGATTCTTAAATGACAAGTTGACTTCAGTAAATATGATGATGAGTCATATTTGGAAAAATTTCAGAAAACGTATTGAACAATTATACCATTAAATTTGAGTTCTAATTTGTCATTTATCTTCTTCTATTTCTAAAACATTACCTTTTATTATAACTATTTTCTAATTGAATAATTTACACAATGAATTGATCAACAAAGCAGTTAGACCCAAATTCCACTTCTCATTTCTTAAACCTTATTTCTGAATTTTATTGGACAAAATATGTCGAGCAAAAGCATAAAGAAAAATTTAAGATATCTTTTAATTAAACAATTTTCTGATTTTGCTTTATTACATCTCTTTATTATCCTTGAATCATCACTAATGCCAAGTTAAATAGCTAGTGGGATGCAGTTGAAATATGAGTTTAATACTAATTTTAACAATAAGCAAATATATGCATGAAAAAATAGGAAATATATATTCACATCTTGGTGAAAAATCTTTGCTTTAAATATATTGTAACCAGTTGGGCCACATAACACACACTAATATAGTGTATGTGCATATATGTATGTAAATAAAGGAAAAGTAGAAATAAGCACAGAATAAATTTTTGTAGATATTTTGTCTATATTTCCTAAAATAAAATAATAATAAGTAAAAAGGGTTAAATAACTCTGGGTTTAAAATAAAATTTCATTATGAAATTGATATTTTAAAAAAGGTCTGGATAAATAGAAATATTGTATTATTATAATTATTATTCTGATTGTGAAATGTAAAAACACAATACTTGTTTTTCAAAATTTTTTTTATTAATTAAAACATGTATATGTTTTCAAAGGGATTAGAGAGCTAAAAATAAAAACTCTGTTTTTAATCAAGATGTTATCACCTTAGATGATTTTATAAAAAGGCTGATAACAAAATTAGCTCCAGTCTGGGTAGCTCCAGTCTGGGTAATAATTTTTGAAGAGAACAGTCTGAATTGTAGTTTTTTGTAAGAGCTGAACAGAACAACTTGGCTACTAGGACTTTTTGAGTAAGTGGCAGAAATTAGCTAATCAAAATGGATAGCTGCAGTTTGTTGTTAGCTGTAATAGAAAGTTGGCAGAATAGCTACCATGAACTGATGTAGCTGAAGGCAGGAGCTGCTACTGTTTTCCTTCACAGGAGTTTTGATTTATTTGAAGCTGGGTCACTTCTGAATCAATAGCCTGAAAAAAAAAAGAGGACAAAATAGCTAGCAGAGTTATACAAAGCTCCTATGAAGATCTAAGGACAGTCCAATAGCTGCCTTATAGTTTACTGCAGAGTTTTGATTCATGAAGCCAGGTTCACTTCAAATGGATCAACTAGCTGCTTAAATATGTTCTAGAAGACAGCTTGACAATTGCTTGGAATACAAAAGGAATCTCATGATATGCCAACAAATTACCGGAATTATATACTTTTACCTGATGATGGCAACAAACCTGGATTACATTTTTCTGATGGACCAAAAACCAAGCTTACCAAGAGAAAGCTTGAAGAAATTGGTGTACTGATGCTGCTGTTCATCTATGCAAGCAGGAAACCACAGATAAATACATCGCGTGTGTATACAGTGAGTTGTATTTTTTAAAGATTCTTATAAAAGACATTTTAACTTCGTAACTTAAAGTAAAATTTGCTCGAGTCAAATGTCTAAATGAGAGACGATTTGCTATATATATTTTGCTAAGAAACAATTTTCATATTCATTAAAAAAAGAATATATAATTTAAATGCAAGCATAATTTTGTTTGAATTAAAATCGAAAAAGCAAATCTTTTAAATTGGTCCAAAAACGCTGATAATTAATCCAACAAGTACTTGTCAAAAATTGACTATACTTTTTAAAAAAGAGAGAGAGAACTTATAAACTGAAACTAATTTTAAATTGTATCTATATTTTGTTTATACACACATATAGGTAGGAAATTTATGTATTAAAAAATTAAAATATTATTGTAAAAAGTTAAAATAGATAAAAGTCAGTGTACACGCACACTCATATATGCAAAAATTTTAATCATTTATTGTATAATCATTTAAATATGTCTATTTCTCAAATGTACTGCACTCTGTGCGCATATTTATATATTTCAAAACCTACTTAGGTAAAAATTGATGTCATTTATTATTTTGAGAAAAGTTGTATATTAGGAATTGCGCGTTTGTGTGCACATATATGTAAATCATTGTAATAATTTGAAATTTTGAATGGTGAATATTGTAAAACAATGTAATAACTTTAGTTGTGTATATAATTTTGTATATTTTTCAAAATCAGAGCCTTATCCTATAAGACCTTAAATATCATCAATTTTTTTGTTATTAATAAACTTGTGTTTTAATTGTTAGAAATTGTTTCCATCATCTCTTGTTCACATACAGTAATAGAGCTTGTGTTCTCTGAGCTAGATTCATGCACAGGATGAATATATAAATGGGGATGGGTATTTAGTGCTTTGGGGCATCCAGAGATGATCAATCATCACCCTGGTTGGCACAAAAGAGAATACTCTTTAAAGCCCATGCACTATATTTTTTGTTTTATTTAAAAGTTAAGTTTATAGTTGGCCAGTACAAGTGGCCTGAGCATTGATGATGATCAGCATGTTTTAAATGTCCCAGCATTATTGTTTCGATTTCTGATTATTGTGTATTTTAATGGATGGAGACTAAGCTGGTGCATCCAAGTTATGTTTAAATAATTGACCAAGGTGGCAAAGGCTCAATAGTTAGCCTGGTCTACTGAAGACCCATTTTTAATCCAGTCACAAGATGGACTGTTGATTTTATTCTGTTTTATTGTACTGATTTGTTAATTCCCATTAATGATGATGAATGGTATTTGAATTATACTTACTTTTGATTTATAATGCTGATTGATAAATAATTATGCTTTTAGTTGCTCTTCTGAATTAGCTGACTGATCTCTCAATGCTCACAGATTTTTTGATCTCATGTTCCCCTTAAATATATTTATACTTATATATACTTTGCAAATTTGTAATTTATATTGTATTGACTTGGGGTTGATGATGATTGTTTTTCCATAACCCCATGTTCACTTCATTCTTTTTGATCACCCACCCCATCCCATTACAATATATATATGCTAATTTGAATATTTTCACAAGATACAAGATAATTGTTTATTATTATTTATTGGAAAACATCATGTATATGATTTAGAATTATTTTGATTAGGTTTATCAAATACTTGAAAGAAATTTTGATGCCATCAAATAATCATAAGTAATATATATAAATGAAATTATACCTACAAACTCTAAATACTTTAACCAAATAATTGAAAAACCAATTATTTGTTTGGAGTATTTATTGTTAATAGATATCATTTAATTTATTATAATCTCTAGTTTAGCTTTATGTATTTAATCAATTTATTCATAAAGTAAAACTCTCATTGTGAATAATAAATGTTCATTATTATTTAATATTGATACAGAAGCTTTCCAATTACTTTTACCACCAAATGTGATTCCTCAACTTAATTTTAGGTATTAAATATAACATCTTGCATTATCAACAAGGCTGTAATAAATAAAAAAAACTTGAAAAGGCTTTTCCCCTTAATTATTTACTTCTTACCTTAAAGATAAATTTTCTATTTAAAACGTGGTCAATGTGAGATCATATGTGTTTGAATAATAGTGTTAATGTAAAATAAGTAAAATTTTAAAATGTTTAGGAGAACAACATCTACTTTTTTAATATTTATGGAAAGTATGTTGAAACTGTTGGAGAAATTTTGATTGAAAATTTTTTTATAAATCATACTTATTGTATTTTTGATCTTACATTTAAAAAATATATTGTCATTCAATATAAGGAATGCATTTGGAATTGATATCCAGTGGTTATGAATATATTTTGATGGATGCTAGTATGTAAAATATGTTCATCTAAGTATATTAAATAAACTAAGATAAAGACTTCACTCAAATCTCTGATAATAAGAAATTTTTAATGATGTAAGAATTTTTAAAAATTAATTGTAATACATGTATATTAATAATTGTCATTATTAGATATATAAGTAAAATGTTTATGCATTCTTTGGAATTTAGAAGTTAATGGGAGCTACTTGAGACATTATTCTTTATTGTAAGAATAATAGATTAACTTACTTGGAATTTTTATATTCGTTTGTAAATACATTTGGAGTCTTATCTATTTTATGCAAAAGTAAACGAAAGATTTGAATATAAATTTTTTCTAAAATTCTTATACAATTGTTTTGAATATGATTTACCAGTAATCCCAAGCACATTATTTTCTACAATGTTTTATTAAATTAATTTAAAGAATTGATTCTTTTTACATTGAGATACTATATATATATGGTATATATATATTACATGTTATGTATTTATAAAAATGAGCAAATAGTGATTAAATTTATATTATTTTCAATGTTATTTATTATTTTTCATTCTAGATATATATATACATTTGTATTTATTATTATTGTTAGTATCTTTGATGCAAGTTTTAGCCATGCATTTAAAAATTTTGTCCTGCAAGCCATACACTGTTCTTCTGGATCAAGTATCTGGGATCAGACTGAGCAATGATCTTTCAAGGTAATCCAATCCCAATATTTGAGCATCTTGTTTGTAATGAAAAAAATTGTTTAACTTGAAATGATAGGAAATTTTATGGGTTGGGTTGGGTGGGGTAGAGTGGTGGTTGAATATTTTGTATATATTTATTACTTGGATAACATGTAATTTTTATACCACTCTTTATTTAAATGAAATTAATTTGAGTGTGCATACATGTATGTTTTGCTGACTTACACATTGATCAATACAAATCTGAAGATTGTGTTAAATATAGAAAAGAATACTGTTCAAATTGAGAATCATTTGTTCCTAGAAAAGGGTACAAGTATGCATGTAATGGTGTAATTCTGCTTTGAAAATGATAATGAAAGATATACTTTTCAAAAGGATCAGTGTATCTCAAGAGTTTATCTATTTTTTTTTTTTTGAGTCCACTTAGATCAAATTGTATGGAATGTTTCAGTATATATATATTTGCTGTAGTGTTAACTGTGTAACTGAATGATTGTAATTCTAACATGTTCTTTAATATGTAAATGCTATGCCTAAATATATTTAATATAACAATTTTTTTTTTATATAGCATTTGTAATATTCTGGATTAACTGATGTCTTTATTTAAAATATATATTGATATGATAATTAAAAGTAAATTCTTATGAAATAATCACGAGTATGAAAATTATTAATAATATTATTGAATAATTTTTTTAAAAATCCATTTATGTTGTTTAGTAAACTCTAGTGACAGTCTATATTTTTAAAATTTGATTCTCTTGGCCCTTTCATTTGTTTTTTACATAATTAGATACTGGAGAAAAATATCATGATACTATTAGCAAACTTATTGATTTTCATTTGTGATATATGTTGTCCTATTAATTATTTAAATATTTTTGAAGCTTACATTTAATGAGAATATTGGTATTTTATTTTATTTTTTAGTGTGTCAGTATGTGACTCTGAAGTTCCATTATTTTTAAAAGATCCAATAGCACTTTTACTCCAGTTAGTTCTCACTCTTCCACTGCTTACGGATAAAAGTAAGAGTTTTATTATTAATAACTTATTGACAATTTATTATTTATTAATATGGTTTGTCAGTGCTTTTTATATATGAAGTAGACTTGTGTCAATTTGAACAAACCTTAGTACTTGATGAAAATTTAATTTTTTGAATTCTTTGTGTTACAATTTACTTGGTGAGTTGTTTATGAGAGAAGGTGATATTCAAGCACCAAAGTTGTAGGAAAAATTCAGATGATTATCTCATTACTTTCTTCACTCATGCTATTACAATTAATCAAAGAATCTTTTACTATGGAATTTGTCAGCCACTCTTACTATTTGGTTAATTGCTCATTGTCTTAATATACAGTAATATCTTTAATGATTTTTTGACTCCATTTTTTTAGTCAAAATTAATCCAGAAAATTTGCCTTGAAGTTAGTTACTCTTTCTACTTTGGCAAACTACTCAGGATCTTACTACAATTAATCATACTTACTAAACTCTTTTGTTTTAGGTAGATACAGCTTATATTTGATGGCATAAAATATTTCCTCTGTGAAGTTAATTACCAATGTCAATATCACATTTTCTCAAAAAGTAGAACTGTCAAATCTATGTAGGAAAATTAGCTTGAGCTCAAAATTTTAATTTTTTTTTTTTCCATTTTGGACAGTTTGAATGAATAAAAGATGGCTATTAGTTGCATAAGTGCATCAATTCCTTCTTTAAATTCTAATTTTCATTGGTGAAAGCAAAATCAAAACAGATTTTATCAATGATAGATTGATTACAAAGGTTCCAGTAATTATTATGATAAAATTAAAATTATGTATATATATATTGTGATAAAGAGAATTCTAAATTAGAACAAAGAGAAAAAAAGGTAAAATTATATGATAGTGATGAATACATCTCATTAAAGAAAAAAAAAAAAATTTATTCTTGGAAAACCTTGATTGAATAAAATTATTTGACAAACATTGAAATAAATATTTTGTAATATTGTGAACCAGTTTTTTTTTTTATATAGGACAGATAGATATCTGATGGTTATCTGGTATTTATGAATCTCAGTTTAGAATTGAAGAAAGAAACATGGTAAGAAATAGGAAACCATAAAGAGAACTGTATAATTACAAATACTTCAGTTTGTAGGAAATAAAAATTGAATTCTTTTTTCATATTTTTTATTTGATTTTTTCTTTTCATATCAGTATATTTTTAAGGAGCATCATTCCACGATTCTCTAAATTTAACTGACAAGTTATCTGCTTTTTTGATTATATATACATGGGAATTTTGTAAAAT